>JAHBCN010000225.1:0-236670 GCA_019359885.1 Listronotus oregonensis
GTTATTGTCATGGATAACGCAGCTACCACAGCCGAAAATGTAATTATGTATAGTTATAAATTTATTAAAACTTTATATTAATGTAATTTTAAGATTATACTTACCTAAATAAACAATAAATTATAAATCTTTATATTATTAAAGTCCGTCCCTAATGTTCTGTCCTTTAATACCTACCGATCCGCAGTTTTATTGCTGTCGGCAGGTATAATCCATAAATGAAGGCAAGAGCTAACACGGTATACTTTGAGACAGACTATACCGAATAAAAACACCTGGGTGGTTGTAACATTGATGATATAGAAATATTTGCTGAGGACGTCACTTTTGTAAATTTGTACTCTGTTATAATCGATTACTAGATCATAAAAACGCCATCTTGTAGTGTCGGACTATATACAAAAAAATATCCTTAAGCGCGTTTTTATCAAATTAAAAAATATTATATTTTTTAAATTTTTGTCGGCTAAACAAAGCAATTTCGACCTGTGTTAAAAATCAGGTATCTGTAAAAAAAATGTACACGTATTTGTTCGAACCACAGTGCTCTAACTAGCTTTTTGCATTTTGTACCAATTATTGGAACCATTTGCAATGTGGGAAAAGCATATGTAGGCATTATTATTTTTAAAGTAATTGTTCCCAAACCCACTCAAATTTAATCAAAACGGAATTTAAAAGATAAGATCTGTCCTGTAGCTCAGAGCAAAAGCATGTTTTCCGAAAAAAACACCATCGTAAATTTGAGCCGTGTTGAATTTTATTATACATTTTTTATGGGTTTTTGATAACATGCTTTACCGCGCTACATGCACATGTTTTATATTTGGCCTTATGGGCAAAATATGGGTCATACGTACTGTTGCTCTGGTAAAAAATTATACAGGGTTATCCCACGAGAACTAATCAGGTCCATATTTGTGGCTTTTTAAAATTATAAGAATATGTGAAATATTCATCAGGTGTAATTTTTTCTCCGTAGAATCTCAAAGAGAAAATGATTTAAATTGAAAGTGAAGATATGCGATATAAAATTCACATTTTCCTAATGGGATTTTTACAGAATATTGACTTTGTGTTTTAGCAATTTAGGTATTTAAAAATTTAGGAATTAAAAAATGCCTAACGCAGCCTAATGTACAAATAAAACCTTCTTGGAATCAGGACTAATTAGATTATGCGGTTTAGCAATAAAGTGTATTGCAGTTAATATCTATACAAATAATGGTAAAGACATTTAGTTGTGTTTTAATATCCAACCATTATTTTCCATCCGACACAAAACGGTATACACAATACACTACACAATATAAATTAATATAAATTTAACGAGCACAATCGAAAATATGTTTTCGGAAGAAACAAAGTGAAGGTATAGTCTGTTTCAAAGTATACCGTGTTAGCTTTTGCCTTCATTTATGGATTATACCTGCCGACAGCAATAAAACTGCGGATCGGTAGGTATTAAAGGACAGAACATTAGGGACGGACTTTAATAATTAAGATTTATAATTTATTGTTTATTTAGGTAAGTATAATCTTAAAATTACATTAAGAAATTAAATATATGCAAAGTTTTAATAAATTTATAACTGCATTATCTATACATAATTACAATTTTTAATCTATATATCTAAATTTAATTTTGTTTCACTAACAGAGTCATCATTTAGATTAATTACAATAGGATTTATGCTGTTTTGGATAGAAATGTAAGAGTCCTCAATTTTTATGATGTGCTGTAGTGAATTTTTCCAGCTCTCAACTGGTATGTTAGTAATTACATTTTTTATCAAATTTATAACAATGGGACTTAAAGTAGGTGTAACATTTTCTGCTCAGATCTTTGATTTTACTTGGTTCCACAAATGCTCTATAGGGTTAAAGATACAGTGATACGGAGGAAGCCGTAAGACAGTATGCCCAGCCTGTTCAGCCAAATTATCACATACATATTGTTTTTTAATTGCATATGAATTTAGGACTTCCAAAAGTTGCGTTTTTTTGTAACTGAATTCAAAATAAATATCATTTTCTAACAAATATTCCTGGATTTCAGTTTTTGAACTTGATGAAGCTGGTGCTGTGGTAGCTTGCGTTATCCACGACAGTAACACTGTTGTTTGGAGTATTTTTTAAAAGATAATTTTGAAACCAGTTTTCAAAAAGTTCTGCACTTGTATTCTCATGATAATCCAAGCTAGAATCCCTAAAATTTTCTATGCAGACAACAGCAAGCAGTTTGGGACAAATCCGTCTTCTAAACCAGCGTGTATTATGGTAATGCGTTTTCCTTTATTTGAAGGTGCTTTCGTCACAGTTTTGACTGGAATCAACCCATACTTTAGATACTGTGTCGTGTGTATCGAACCATGTTTTATCAAGGTAAATTATGGATCTGTTTTCTAACCTATATCTTTTAATTTCTTGAAGTTAATTAAATCTTCAAGTGCGTAATCTGTGCGATTCCATTACTACTTTCTTTTGTCTATTTTGCGTTATTTAAATCCCATTTTACAAACAACTCTATGGAGGGTGGCACGGCTAATATTTATATTGGTTTCGTCTTCGTCTAGCTTCTTTTTCAGTTTATCCAAGGAATAACTCCGCTTTCATAAAGACAATATATTTTCCTTCTTATTAGGTCCTGATCACTATTGTCTATACGGTGAGATTAAAAATCACTACGTTTTTTTCTTTTGTTCAATTCTTCACTAATAATAATATCCCTTATCGATGATATTGGAGTTTTTGTATGTAGACAGGTTTGTTTTAAAGCTTTTTGTTTAATTAGATCTCTACTGATTAAAGTTTCATATACATTTTTTACAACCTGTTTTGCATCTAATGACAAATGATTTCGACGCGACATAGTTATATTCTCGTAAAACAACTTTTTCGAAACGCACAGTATAAACGGTTATTCAACACTGCCACTAAAATATTATCCAAAATATTTATATGCCTAATGGTTAATACTCAAGAAATACCTTTATCATGGAAATTGGCAATGTTTGTCTTTTAAGGGTGAAAACTACCCCTAATTGTCAAAACTTATAAAATACTATTTTAAGCCTTAAGATGGGTTAAATTTGGTTAGGATTAGTTGAATAATTATTGTTTTATGCTTTGAAATACAATTTCAAAACATTTCAACCCTTAAAAATCAATCGCTTGTTAGAGCTTAAAGTAAAAAAAAGGTATTTACCCTAAAAAATGATTAGTTTATCATAGTGATTTAATTTTAGAATGATAATAATTTTATTTTGCAACTTTTTAACCCTAATTAGGAAACCCCTAATATAGTTTAATTAAAAAAAAAATATTTACCCAAAAAAAATAATAGCTTGACAGTTATTAATTTAAAATGTTACTGCCTGAAATATTACCAATTTCATTAAAATCTATTGCAATTTTTTCAAAAACCATGTTACAATTCTCAACAGCACCCTAAATAAGTCTACAAAAATGACTTTTTGCAAACTAAAGGCTATTAATTTTCTTGAAAATATTGGTTTTTAAACATAAGACTTCTCATTTTTAATGATAGTACAGAAAATCTACGTAAAGGAAAATCTTTGTAATTTAAGAAGCTAAAATTCGGTAATTTTTTTCGTATCTTCAGTATTTTTGGAGTTATTTTGAAGAAAAGGGTTTTTTACGAAATTGCGGGAAATCGTTTTTCACTTTAAGCTCCATTTTTTTAAATTAAGCATTTTAAATTGGTCAAACTTCTAGGATGTATTGATAATACATATATAAAGAGAATCGCAGAAGGGCACGGATCAATTTTAATTAGGATGGTAATTAGGGGGTTGTTTTACTGATTTTTTTATAGAAAAGAGTAGGGGCCGACCATATTTTTATTATAACTCGCTGAATTTTTATGCTAGAGTTTTTTCAGAAAGGATCTTATTATATACTCTAAAAAATATTATATAGGTTTTCCTTGAAAAATGTAAAGTTGTCCCGCTATTTGACTTTGAATCTTTCAAATTTAGCATTTCGCGAACAAAAGCTAGCCATTAACAAGCCGTAGCTCGGTCCGTATTGATTGCAGAGAAATTATAGAAAATTTTTTTTCGCTTTTTTATAAGCTTCAATTTTGCTCTCTACAGTTTTTTTGATAAAATGAGTATTTTTTGAGTTATTCGCGAAAAAAAATCATTAAAAACGTCGATTTTTTTCGAAAAACTAATACTTTCAATCGCGAATAACTCGAAAAATATTAGTTTTACGAAAAAATGTATACAAGTTTTACTTAAAATTACTTTTTTCATCGATTTCTATAGTGAAAATATAATTAAAAATTTCCACCCCGAGATGGGGTGGCAACCACCCTCAGGATCAAAGCGCCTTTCGGCATGATATAAAATTGATCCTTGGAC
The DNA here is from genome assembly GCA_019359885.1 of Listronotus oregonensis. NCBI lineage: Eukaryota > Metazoa > Arthropoda > Insecta > Coleoptera > Curculionidae > Listronotus > Listronotus oregonensis. The sequence continues at coordinate 4,389 of JAHBCN010000225.1, forward strand.
TATCCCCTACCTCTGTGAAAATTTCAGGTAAATCCATGTAGGACGAAAACCTACGAGCCAAAATGCTTTATTTGTACTATTGGATGTGAAAATAAATTATAATGAAGACTTTTTGTTGGTTTTGCTTAATTCTGGTTGGGATTCGTAAAATATTTTAATAAATTGATTGACTGGCCAAGAGGGGCGCAATGGTTGTATCTTTGGGTCAAGATGGACGACGGCCTTTCTGAAATATGCAAGGCAAAGATAATGATGAGTAATGAAAGTTTTCCATCCTTATTTATTGTCAACCTCTTCAAACTCTTTAGTTTTTATTTGGGTTTAGTAATGAAGGCAAAAAGTATTAAAGCTTTTTATGATTAGCTAGGTTTACAATTTTGAGATGGCCGCATTATAGCCAGTTCTGATTTTTAATCTAGAGAATTTGTTGAATATTTTGAACAATATGGACTGTTATGTTGTTTGTTTAAAATATATATTAGCTCCTAAAATTGAACAAAGCCCTAAATATTTGATTAGACAATTAGGTTTTCTTGTGAAAAATAAGTGAGGTACATTTCGTCTTAAAGGTAAAGACTGAAACACACCGGTCTCAGCAATAGCTAAGGGTTAGTCAGCCCCTTCATTACACCATCGATATTCCAAGGAAAAAATCTTCCCTTATTGCTCTAATCCAGTAACTTACCTAGAGCTTTTTACATATTATATATGTATATATATATATATATATATATATATATATATATATATATATATATATATATATATATATATATATATATATATATATATATATATATATATATATATATATATATATATATATATATATATATATATATATATATATATATATATATATATATATATATATATTTATTTGTTTATTTTCTTTGACCTTTGCCTTGATATATTGTTTATGCTTTTTAAAATTTTCTGGATTTTCTTGGGGATAAGGTCAGGCAATATATAAAAACAGTTGCTTACTAAGCAATTTTCATATAATTTATGTCAATTACGACGTTTCGGCCTGGAAGGGTCTTCATCAGGTATATATGTATTGTTTTTATAACAACAAATTAGTCTGCAATACAAAAATTTTTTGATTGAAATTTTACCTATATAATATATTAAAATTTAATCTTACCTTAAAACTAAGGGGTTTCTCACGAAAAACACTCATTTTTGTTTTGTAATGAACATTTAGAACTTAAAGTGACAAACAAACACTTAACATTTAACACAAATAAATACAATAAACGGTCTTCGTTTCAACTATTTATTTTTTTTAATTATCATTTATTTTTTGATAGTTTATAGAACTACTAGCACCATCTCACATTTTAGCAAAAAGAATAAATATGTGTTTAATATCAAGAACTGTAAAAAACTGTAAAATATATTTTAAAATAGCAGTGAGGTAGAGTTCTTTGCATATAGATAATAATATAGAAATTTGTTTTATTTTTATGTGTGGTCATCTTGGGGCAGTAGTAAAAGATATATTTTTTAATTTAATTTAATAACCGTGTTTTTTTTAAATTTTATATTTAAAAATTATTATATACTGGTTATGTTGTTGTGTAATTTTTTTTTAATTATTAATGAGATTGCAATAATGCATACTTAAATTCTTTGTGTCTGCCTTTGCGTTTATTGCCTTTTTGTTTTTTTGAATAAAAACCATTTCTAAGAATTCTCTTTTCTGTGTATTTGTTTCTGTTTTCAAAATTTTTGTATTTTCAAAATCAAAAGTGTGTTTTTTTCAATGGAATGGTTTGTTAGAGCAGTTTTGTTGCGTTTGTCGTATTTATGACTATTTAGTCTGTTTTTTAAATATTGGCTTGTTTGTCCTATGTAAACGTTATCACAGTCCTTGCAAGGAATTTCATATATAATATGGCTTTTTTGTTTTTTTCAATTTTGCTCTTGAGATTTGAGGATAACTTTTTAAGTAAATTATGGCCCTTATGGCAAACTGTAATATTTTCATTTTTAAAAATATTTTGAATATTTTCAGAGAGTTTAGGAATGTACGGTAAGGATAGATATTTTTTTTTATTATTAATGTCTTTTTCCTGCCGTATATATATATATATATATATATATATATATATATATATATATATATATATATATATATATATATATATATATATAGGTAGTTAAGAAATTAAGAAAACATAAAACTTCTTTAAGAAAATTCCATATATTATTATATTAAAAATTTTATTAAAAAAGTTGTTATAAACTAACATAAAGCCTATACAAATTTAGAAACAAAAATCAACTTCTTAAATTTTTCTACTCCCCTGACAAAACTTTTTCGCTAACTTAATAAATTATGTACTTCTTAATTAACGGCATATTTATTTTTTATTCTCTTGATGCGCTTGCGTGTTATGGGCAGATAATAAAAAAAAACTTTTGCTTTAAGGACCCCATAAAAAAAGTCTGATTGTAAATAGGGCCCAGCTGGATAATGGTTTGACCAAACTCATTATCCACTTTTCAAAATAGTTTTAGCCATTGTTTGACCAAGGCTGTGCAAGAACACGTCTTGTTCAAAAATATGTTATTAGAACTTCGGTTCTAAAGCATTAAAATTTAAGAAAATGTTTCAAATTGTTCAAGTACCACGTGCTAATTTTTAATTTAAATTTTTTAAATGTTTGCAATGATTTTTTTTTTTTTTTTTTTTTTTTTTTTTTTTTTTTTTTTTTTTTTTTTTTTTTTTTTTATATATATTTTATATTTTTATATATATATATATATATATATATATATATATATATATATTATATATATATGTACATGGTGTTAAGAAATTAAGAAAACATAAAACTTCTTTAAGAGAAAAGTTCCCAATATTTATTATTTTAAAGAAAAATTTTATTAAACAAAGTTGTTTATAAACTAACATAAAGCCTGGATACAAATTTAGAAACAAAAAATCGAACATTTAAAATTTTTCTACATTCCACCTCGACACACTTTTTCGCTAACTTAATAAATTTATTGTACACTTCTTTAATTATTTACGGCATATTTAGTTTATCTATTGCTCCTTGAGTGCGCTGTGCGCGTGTTATGTGGCAGATAATATAAAAAAAAAACCTTTTGCTTTAAGGAACCCCATAAAAAGAAGTCTGGTATTGTAAAGTCAGGTGACCCAGCTGGATAATGGATTGGACCAAACCTCATTATCCACTTTTCGCCAAAATAGTTATGTAGCCATTGTTTGACCAAGGCTGTGCAAGAACAGCCGTCTTGTTACCAAAATATGTTATTACGAACTTCTGGTTCTAAAGCATTAAGAAATTGTAAGACAAATGTTTCCAAAATTTTCAAGTACCCACACGTGCAAGTTTTTTTAAATTTTATTATTAATGTTTGCAATGATTTGGAAATTTGTATTTAGGCTTTATGTTAGTTTACATTTTAACAGTTTATAAAATACATTTGCACATTTGCATTTTATAATTAAATATCTTAGTTTTATGATAACGAATATAATATTATCATTAGGTGCCCGCTGTTTGCACATTTGTTTTAGATTAAGTGTCGATTTTCTGAGCTTATATTACCCTCATGTAACTGTATATATGTTTTATTACAGGCGTATGTCGCACCTAATGAAATAATTTAAAAATAATATAATTTACAGTAAGAAATAAAATCTTTAACAAGATGTTTGCAAAATTTGCATTTACTGCTCTGGGGTAATAAAACTGAAAGGAATATAACTTGGAGACGGACATTAAATTCTTTTTTACTTCGAATTGTCGGATTTTATTGCGGACTTGATGGAAAAATCCTAAAATTATCTGATGATATAAATCTAATTAGAGAATATTCACTGGGTCGTTGAAACTCGAGTCTTCATCAGAGATCAGCAGTAAAAAATTATTTGCAAGGTTGTTAAACTTAGGTCTTCAGGAAGACATCATTCAGGATTTATGTTGATGTTATTCTTTTTCGGCAAAAATGTATAATTAAATAAAGAATAGGTAAGTGCATGCACTATAAGAGGCTTTAGCTCGGGTTCTGTTAACATAATTTGGATACGATATACGAATGAACAGACAATAATACAAAATAATAATAATAGTAATAATGCTTTTATTGTCATGGGTTTCAAAGTAAAACATTACAACGTCAAATATAAATATATATATATATATATATATATATATATATATATATATATATATATATATATATATAGGACATCGCTTTACAAATTAAAGTATTCATCTAGAGAATAAAATATGTTTTCTAATAAAAAAGTCCTTACTTTATTCTTAAACAATTTCTCGCTTGTAATCATTTTAATGTTGTGCGGCAGTGCATTAAAGATCTTAATACAATTAAAGTAGGGACTCTTTTCATGTCATGTTCTTGTAAAAATCATTATTTTTAGAGAATTCATGTAAATTTTTTCTTGCAAACAAACAAATACTCAAAATATATAAACAAGGAACCGGTAGTATTTGTAGTGATTTAAAATGTGGTCTGCACGACTCCCTAGCAGAAATACCAAGCATTAATCTTACAACACGTTTTTGCGAAATGAACACTCTTCGAGAATCTACAGAATTAAACCAAAACAAAATACTGTACTGTATTGCCGACTGAACATAAGCAAAATAATAAACCTGAAGGCTTTCTACACTTACTTGATATCGGAGATACCTTATTACGTAACATGCCTTATTAATCTTTTTTACTACATCATCTATATGATCCTTCCATGATAAGTGCTGGTCCATTGTTACACCCAAAAACTTTGTTTTATCCACCTGAGGGACTGTTTTGCCTGTTAAGTTAACGTATATTGACTGGTTTTGGTTTTTTTAACTTACTCTACAGGTTTTTTTAGTATTTAGTTCCAAATAATTATCCTTACACCAAATATTCACTCTTGATACTATTTTACTAGATTTAATTGAGGCAGCTGGTATGTTGGGCTCAACTATGATACATGAAGTGTCGTCCGCAAACTGGAAAACAAAATCTGAGCCCAGTGAGTCACCCAATTCATTTACATAAATTAAGAAAAGTATCGAGCCCAGAATTGAACCTTGAGGGACCCCAGAAGATACTGGTAAAGGTTCGGAGTAAAACGTCTTTTTAGTTCCCGAATTATGGGAAGTTATACATACCCTTTGGGTTCTATTACTGAGATATGATTGAATTAGGTCATTAGCAATGCCTCTTACGCCGCAAATATCTAAGTTTTTTAGAAGCAATTCATGGTTAATTAAATCAAATGCTTTTGATAGGTCAAAGTATATGCCACTAACTTGCCTACCATTATCAAGTTCCTTCATTATTAAATTTAAAGATTTAAATATTGCATCCTGCGGACAGGTTTTAGGTAAGAAACCAAAGTGATTTTTTGAAATTATATTATTACTATAGAAATAACCCAATAACCGAATATATATTGCACGTTCAATGACTTTAGAGGGTACTGATAATAGTGAGATTGCTCTATAATTATATGGATCTCTTTTGTTACCTTTTTTATGTATAGGGACAATTTTGGCATCTTTTAACCGAGAAGGAAATTTACCTTGAATAAAGCAGCTATTTATAATATCGGTAAGGGGATGCAGATCAAATCAAAAACCTTTTTAAAACTATTGAGGTATATTATCAAGACCGGTTGAATACTTAGGTGGAACTTCCAAAATTAAACTCTTTATGTCGTCTGGTGTATATGGAAACAAATATATACTAGAAGTTTGGCTTCTGCCTGTGCCATTTTGAAATAATCTATCCTTGATACCATTTGTGTTATAATTTGTAAGAACTCTGAATTGATTGTTCAGCAACTCTGCAACGGCTTCTGGATCCGCAACAAGATTGCCATCATGCAACAAGCTGATATTCCCATCGGGTGCACCAGAATTTTGGTTATTTTTAAGCAAATTCCAGGTAGTTTTTACCTTGTTCTGACTGTTCTGTATTTTATTGTCGTTGTAGGCTATTCGATAAGTATTAATAAAGTGTTTATCTGACTTTTTTTCCTGTTTGTATTTTTCCAAAATAATTACACTTCTAGTCCTCTTATATAAATCATGCCAGTCTCTGAATTTTTGGGACCAATCATTCATTTCAGGAGTCATACAGTATTTGGATTTATTAATTTTTATATTTGATTTTAATAGAGGATAACTTGTATCGAAATAAAAATAAAATTTTTCATAAAAACCCTCATATTTACTGTCCACATCCTCAGCTTCATACACATTTTGCCATGTTTCACTACACACCCGATGTCTAAAGTTGCTCAAATTTGGCTCATAATATTTGCGTCCAAATGCAGTCTCTTTTGTCGTCCTAACCTTTAAGTTCTTAACTGAAAGTACCAACGCATAATGATCAGAGACATGGCATTTTTTTATAAAACAGTTGACATTGTCCTTTTCTATAACATTATAACGTAATAATTATAATGTAACGACTTTAAGTACCTACGAATGTTTTCAAAACTTAATGAACTAGTTTTTGAACATGAAGGCCATTACTAGTAAACTGCCACCCTAAAGATGAAAGCGTCAAAGTAATGTGATATATACAGGGTGATTCATGAGGATATGTCAATACTTCAGGTACGTACTTAGGGTCCAAAAATAAGCATAAATGTCTATACAAATATGGGTCCGAAAGGCCTTTGTTTCTTATATACAGTTATATAAAGTTTTTATTTATATTTTTTTATATATTTTTTAAATTTTTTATGTTTTGTTGAACATTATTTAAGAACAATAATCTTATTAAATATTAAAATACATATCGTTTAATTATACATTTTGTTATTTTTTTTAAATTTTGCTATAATGAAATCAGATACGTGTCAGGCGTGACAAAACAGTTATTTAATTTACTTAAAAATGTAATAAAGTGCCGTACCAAAAAGTTGTGACTATTCAAAATAGTAAAAAGACGTGTAAGTGGCACCCCTTACCAGTAAGAGCCGTACTAAGATTAGATTCAAATCCGTCATACCAAAAAACCTCCGGATACCAAATTTTACTCCAATATTTAAATTATCATAGATTTTATTTACAAAATAGAAAAATTAAATAAAAAATTTAACACCTTGTATTTCGGAAACGAAGGCCTTGCGGACCCATATTTGTATAGACTTGTAGGTTTGTATTTGGACCCTGACTATGTACCTGAATTATTGACATTTTCTCATAAATCACCCTGTATAAAGTGTCCGAAAACTACGTGTAGAAAATGTAATAAGATTATTACAACAGGTCGATTTGAGCCAAATTATCTGAAATTGGTTCGTTTGACCAGACAAAAGCGTTAAAAATTTTAGAAAATATTGGTTTCCTGATAACATGATAAACGATTTTAATATTTTTCGTAAATAAATTAGACAGGTTAATATTAAATAAGTCCTTTTAATGAAAAAAATTACAGTTTTCCCAGAACATCAATTAACTTTAATAAAGCATAAGTAAATATTGGACGCTAACTTGAGCCTTTCACGATTCCAGACAGCTTGAATAAAAATATGTACCTTAATTTCTTGTAAAATTACTTTTTTAAAATTTGTCACTTTTCCACCCTGGTATATGCATGATGGTACTTTATTCCATGAGGAAAAATGCACCAGTAAAATGACCTCCGCTTTCTCCAGATTTAAATGTGTGCGAGTTCTTTTTGTGAAATGCTTTAAAAAAGAGGTTTAAAAGACTTCAGTATAACTCGCAAGCGTTATTAACGCGAATTTTAATTATTTCTGAAACCCCAGAGTCCAATTTCACTTTTAATAGCGTAAATAGGTGTATTCTGCAAAATGGCGCTAATTTTACATATTTTCTTGGGAAATGTTTTCTTTTTAATAACTTTTGTTAAATTTAAGTATTTACTTACAGTTTTGCTATTACGGTTAATTGATGTTCATAGGATTATGACAATATTTTTCTGGCAAAACGGCTCATACAATCAAAAATGTGCAAGAGTCAAACATATTCTAATATATATTAGTAGGTTTTTTAATGACGTCTATTAATTTGTACAGTTTTTTAATAAACATTTAAAATAAAAATTTTACACTTTAAATGAGCGTTTTTTGATATACATATTATCATTACTTATGTTTTATGTTATTAAAAAGAATTTTTGTAGAATTTTAGAGTTGTATTTAATATCGTTGCAACAAACATGAAGTTTGTGATTCCCGAAAAAAATTAAAAATCATTGTTAATGTTACAAATATGCTTGAATTTGAACAAAGTTATGCGAAATTGATTTGATATAAAATTATTTATGAGAGTGAATATTAAAAAAAAAAAAGAAAAATTTTAGAGGTTTTTCAAAAAAAAAAAAAAAATTCTTAGGAGGCGATGTATTAGCATTTAGGCATAACTTTTATTCTGAACAACTTTGCTTAGTAACATTTTGCTAAATTTTTTGAAATTAGGGTAGTTTACTTTTGAACAATTTTTATATTTTTTTACCTACCCTGTATGCTGTTTGACTTGCAACCATTTTAAGTGCACCTAATATGGTTGTTGAACATGCACCAACTCTCGGCAATATTTGTATTTTGATTGTGCAATTATTAAAAAAAATATATGTATATATAATATATATATATATATATATATATATATATATATATATATATATATATATATATATATATATATATATATATATATATATATATATATATATATATATATATATATATATATATATATTTTATATATATATATATATATATATATATATATATATATATATATATATATATAAATATTATATATATATATATATATATATATATATATATATATATATATTTTATGGTTTTCCAAAATTTTCTGGATTTTCTTGGGGATAAGGTCAGGCAATATATAAAAACATAAATACGACAAATGCAACAAAACTGCTCTAACCACTCCACCGAAAAAAAAACATACTTTTGTTTTGAAAATACAAAAATTTTGAAAACAGAAACAAATACACAAAAAGGAATTCTTAGAAATGGTTTTATTCAAAAAAAAAAAAGGCAATAAACACAAAGGCAGACACAAAGAATTTAAGTATGCATTATTGAATCTCATTAATAATTAATAAAAAAGAAAATTAACAACAAGATAATCATTATACAATAATATTTACATATAAAATTAAAAAACACATTTATTAAAATAAATTTTAATAAAATCTTTTACTACTGCCCAAGATGACCACAAAAAAATAAAACAAACTTCTTTCATTATCTATATGCAAAGAACACTACCTCACTGCTATTTTAAAATATATTTTAAGTTTTTTACAGTTCTTGATATTAAACACATATTTAATCTTTTTGGTAAAATGGTAAGATGGTGCTAGTAGTTCTAAAACTACAAAAAATAAATAATAATTTAAAAAACATAAATGGATGAAACGAAGACCGTTTATTGTGAATATAACTGTTTTAAATGTTATGTTTGTTTGTCTTTTCAAGTATTAAATGTGCATTACACAAACAAAAATGAGTGTTTTTCGTAAAAAAGCCCCTTAGTTTTAAGGTAAAATTAAATGTTAATATATTGTATAGGTAAAATTTCAATCAAAAAAAAATTTTTGTATTGCAGATTGATTGTTCTTATAAAAAAATACATATTATATACTGATGAAGGCCTTCCAGGCCGAAACGTCGTAATTGACATAAATTGAACGAAAATTGCTTAGTAAGCAACTATTTTTATATATTCCTGACCTTTACCCCAAGAAAATCCAGAAAATTTTGGAAAAACATAAACAATATATCAAGGCAAAGTCAAGAAAATTAACAAATAAACTATATAATATATATATATATATATATATATATATATATATATATATATATATATATATATATATATATATATATATATATATATATATATATATATATATATATATATATATATATATATATAATTCTGTTAAATAAACATATTTTTCATAAGAGACAATGAGTTAGAAAAGGAACGCACATCATTTCCTATAGGGGCGTTCCATATTTGTTTATTAATTATTAAGTGTTATACATTTTTGTAATTGGGATAATAAGGGGTTCAAAAAAATTAAATAAAAAACCCAAGTCCGTATTTAAAAAAAATAAAGTTTATGATGATTTATCAAAAACGAAACGTCGTGCGGAAAATCTCTCAACTCTGTTTTGTAGAGCTTAAAAAGTGGCCTCGGGAAAGTACCTTTTGTTTTTCCATTTCTTTTTAAAAAACCTCAGAAAAAAATAAAAACGAAATTGGCATATTTCAGTTTTTTTCTCCGGAAGTACTAGGAATTTTGCAACTTTCTAAAGTGATTATTTACGCAAATACACAACTTTGCCATAATTTAACCAACTTTTTACTATAACTATTTTAAAGTGAAATATTAATTAAACGGTAAAAGGAAACACACGACATATTTGTATATATTTTTGAAATCAGAGTAAAGTACGGAAGCCATAATAATATACATGATGTTTCATTTAAAAAAACCAAACTTGGTATTTTTAAGCACATTTACGATGGCTCTTTTGTTTTATCTGATGACAAATTCTGACGGTACTGTAAAAATACTTAAACTTTTGTAATTTAAAGTTTCTTCTAACTCTTAAAATAAAAGTTCTGGTGGTGCTCCAAAATATATGGAAAAAACCCTGTACCTGCAGAGGTAATAAAGATAATTGGAAAAAGCTGCTCAAGTAAAAGTCTTACGGCTTTAAGTCATATAATTTCCACCAACTTTTAGTAGATATTTACGTGTGACATTTTAACACAAACAACACTAAATAAACAAAAAAAATACAAATTCGTATCAAGAAACTTCCTAAAAATTAGGAAGGCAATTATTTCCCATGTTATGTAGTCATCAAGCAAAGCTTCATTTTTTTAGAGGTGTTTTGAATATCATTATTTAGCAGTGGTGCTAATTAAAGAAAAATTGTAAAACAACTAAAACTATGCAATAAAACAAGTGTTATTCAGTAAAACTAGAATTAAATTTCATGCAAAGTAAGAAAAAAAATTTCCAATATGGATATTAACATTACCATACCCTGAAATAAGAAATTATTTATGTAGTTTACATTTAAATTTCGCGGAAATATAACTTTAAATAAAATTACTTCTGTAACCTTTTCACTAAATTTATGCCAACCTCGATGCCAACGAAACAAAAATCTCAGTCGTAAAATCTACAAAATTTATATGTAAATTTTTTGTTTTGTTACAAGAAAACACCTAATAACTTTAATTTTATCGTATTATGCCTCTTGTCTGACTTATCTTAATTTTGATCTTAATTTTGTTTAATGTACTTTTTTAGCTTTTATTTTTTTACATAACCTTTGAGGATCAATAAGTTTTATTTTATCGGTGCTATTTTTATCTTTATGTGATTTTTTTGGTAATTTTATTATCTATTGGGAGCGAATATACTATTTAATGGCCACTTATGAGAATCTTAGGTAATTAATTAAAATGATGATTTAATTTAAGTTTTCCATATCATAAATAACAATAAATTGTTTGCATTTAATTTTAGGTTAAAAATGGTAACTGACGACAAGTGGAAATACTAAAAATTATTAATGTTTAACACTTTTTTATAAGGATTTTCTTTTATAAAAAAATGTTTGTAGTTCCTAAGGATTTTGAAATAGTTATTTATGCAGTTAAGAAAAGTTTCATTTTGCGTAACGAGCGCTATTTCTGCGGACTCTTGCGCTCGTTACACAAAATGAAACTTTTTCTAACGTGTTCCATACAAGATTTTTTTAAATTTTAATGAAACTGTTTTTATTATAAGAAAATGAAAAAAAAAATAATATAATAGTTTTTGGACCCTGTATTTAATGCGGTTGCTAAGCGTTGGGTAATAGCGGCTTTTTTAGTTACATAGTTATTGTCGGAAAGTCTTTAGATTTCTCAAGCCAAAAAATGTCGGAATCCAGTTTGGATGTCCCTAGTGATGTGGAGAAAGCTGCAACTGATAAGATAAGATAATTTATTCATGTCAAATATACAATTACAGTATTCACATTCGTCAACAAACAAAGTACATAAATGTTGTATAAAACATCATATCACAGTAAATCTTAAACATTTAGAACAATTATTATCACAGTCATAGGAGAGGTACAATTTTATGTAGTTTAAAATCAAAATAAAATGTCTATCTCACAAATACAGTAAAATCACAGATATAACAAAGGGTTAATTTATGTAAAATAAAATAAAATAAAATAGAAGACATATTTAACAAACTAAATTTGAAAAATATTACCCCACTTTTCTGCGGTAAAGTTTGCAGTTAAGAACTCATTATGACTATAAAAAGCCCTTCTTAACAAAAGACTTCCTACTGTAGCTCTAAATCTTGGTAAATCCAATGTTCTTATATTGCTGGGCAATTTATTAAAGAATTTTATAGCCAAGTAGCTAGGACCATCCTGACACCTCGTTAAACGATGGTATGCAGGGACAAGATCTTTTCTGTTTCGAGTATCATGCTCGTGGACTCCACTGTGCACTCTGTATGTACCCTCATTGCAGTTTATGTGGAGAAGATTTTCGAATATGTACACTGATGGTAATGTTAGTATACCCAGGCGCAAGAAAGCGTCTCGACAATCCTCTCTAAATCCTAAGCCACATATGACTCTTATAGCCTTTCTCTGTAATCCGAACACTCTGGCAGCTTGTGGGGAATGTCCCCATGCCAACAATGCATATGTCATAACAGAGTGGAACAGAGCAAAGTATGCTATTTTCAAGGTAGTTGTTGCAGTACACCGGGACAAATTTCGCAGCGCAAACAAGCCACTCCTGAGCCGACTTGCCACATAATCTATGTGGGAATCCCATTTTAGCTTGGGATCCAGTATGACTCCTAAAAATTTAATCCGGGGACAGCTGTCATTTTCATTTCCAACCTCCCTCAAAGCAAAAATATATTTTTTTGAGTGGTTCAAAAGTAGCCTATTGGCACTGAACCAGTCCTCAGCACCCGACTGCGCGTCACACAGCTCCTGCCTCGCTTCGTCTAGAGTTTCTAAAGTAAGAGAAATAGCAGTATCATCAGCGAAGAGTTTATAGTCACACCTTGCCCGTTGTTGATAAGGAAGGTCATTAATATATAACAAAAATTGGTGATGGAATGGACTTTTTGCAACTAGTTTTGAAAAGTTTTACCTTTTAACACTAGTGCTGAAAAGTAAAACGTTTCAATACGCCGGTCAGTTCTAAAGAATGTTACTATTTTTCAAAATTAGAAAAAAAAACTTTATTATTTGTAATTTCTAGCTAGTTCTGTAGTAAAATGTAATTTAATATTAACCATATAAAATTATACAGTGTGGCCCATAATGTGGCAGGATATGTAACCGGGTGCTTAAGGAAAACTAAGTTTTTTGTCTCTCTATGGCAGCCCACGAAGGCCTATCTGAAGCCCAAGTTCTAGATACCGTGGGTGCTGGGGTTTTAGATGTTTAATCCATTTTATTCCCCCGTTCCGTCAACGCTATTCATATACCAAAACATGCAGATATTGCATTTCACGGAACCTTTTAGACAACGCGGTAGAGCTTTCACGGACTTTGTATAAATAGTGTATGTATTAGTGCTGAAGTATACAGTTTTAAATGCATGGCATGCATAAAATACGTGCAAATTTTTTATACGTCTTTTATCTTTAATACGGAATGATCTAAGCCAACTTAGTTATATCTGAAATTGCTTCGTTTAGACAGTAGAAAGCGTAAAGCGTGTTTTTCTACGACTACTATGAAAAGTGTCTAAAAACGCACGTCAAACAGGATCTGAAAATGACTAATTTCACATGATGTATGATACTACTGTGTGAAATTTTTTCACATAGGTTGGCTCTGGTTTGGCCAAAATGATGGATAAACAGCACGAATGTCACAAAAATTTGAATCAAGTAGGTCGTGATTTTCGGTTGCCTGATAACACTTATTTTAATTTCAACCTGTAAAAAGTATTGCACATAAGCCTTTTGTAAGTTTCCCGGTACTATTGGCAAAATTTTTCTGTTCCTTGGACTTTAGTAGCTTAATATTATACCATAACAAGTAACAGATTACATACTGTCTGTCTAGAGTTTCGAGCTATTATTAAAGTCATAGGAAGTACTGAATTTTAAATATTTTGTGGTGTAATAGGGTCAACCTATATTCTTTTGTAGTTTTTTATTTGTTAATAGAATACATACTAAACCTATATATCTTGACGAAGGCCACTACCCTTAAAATCCTTAACTTAAAACATGATTTTTTAAGTAAAAAGTAGTGTTCTTTGTTACTACAACCATGAACACTGTAGTTTTTAAACATTTGTTCGTCTTACTAATAATAATAAAGGCAACTTATTCCGTAAACTTTAGTAACATGATATTTTCCGTAAGACATTACTTATATTACTAACTTATTTTTTTTAAAAGATTGTTCTACTAAAGTTACAGGAACAAACATATTATATAAATTATTTATTTTATGATATATTCTTAGATACACATATGCTTATGTCTTTTGCAGAGTTACCTTAAACTTAGTAATATGGTTTGCTCAAAGTAGGGTTTTAACATTAATTTGCTTTCTATTCAACCGCCACTAATCTTACTACAATTTAAGTAAATATATTTTTTATTACATTTTATATTGTCATATGAAAAGATTATTAAATAATAATATTATGAGTTTGAACCATAATTTTACTCACGAATTCTAGAAGGCTGTGGCAGCAACTATTACTTGTAAGCAAACTGTCAAAACAATAATTCATGCAACAGGTTGTCATAAATTTCTATATTTACAATAGAAAATATTTACAAAAAGTATTGCTTGTGCAAATTTTGCGAAATGTCGAAGAAATAGATAAACAACACAGTAACTTGCCACTTATATAGATCTATTGGAAAATAACCTGTTTAAAAAGATACAAGAAACTCTTGTTTTTATGCAACCATCGTTAAACCGCGTGAGGAATACAAAAAGAAATAAAATAGTATCCAAGTACTATTTGTACGTTTTTAAACTTCGAAATTTTATGGTCAGTAGTAGCGAAGTTCCGAGTCCTACCTATTCGCCTATGAAAGGAGAAGATGTGTTCCAAGAATACCATGAAATACTAAATGTTTTATTAAAAACACAATAAGGAATATGTTTGTTGTTTTTTAATTATTTGTTGAATTTATTTAATAAAATTCCTTATTTAGAAAACGATGCAATAAGTGTGCTTTTTTAAAAATTATTCATAAACAAATCGTTAATGTCAACCTCGTTAGTGTCAACCAGTCAAAAATATTTTATTTTCTGTCATTTACTTTTAACATAAGCGTGTGCAACTTTTCACACGGCGTATGAAAAATTTTCACACAGTCCTGTCAAAGTTAAAAGATTTAAAATAATAAAAATCGCATATTAATCCTTATTTTCTGCAGTCGTAAAAAAAGTATCGTATGCAACACGTTTGAAACTGACTCTTTGCACACTCGTATGAGTTGTAGCACTCGCCTACGGCTCGTGCACAAACTTCATACTCATGTGCAAAGGGTCTTTTTCAAAACTTGTTTTTTAAATTTCTTGATAACGTGATAATGAATTTCTATGTTTTTTTGGGCGGACACTATAAAATGACGTTTCTTAATGGTACAATGGTCGACTGCAAAATGAAAAATTGTTTAATTGAGAAACAATTAGGATTTTTTTATTTTAATTTTATTATTATTAATCTAGACACTTTGGTGCCAAATACTGGAGAACTTATTTTTTGCAATTTGTTAGTCAATTTTATTCCTGATGGGAGATGGTGCATGATCCAAAACTATATTAACAGTAGTTTTATAAGTTAAAGAATATAAACAGTGACCGCCAGAAAGTATGCGACATAAGGAAAAAAATATTATGACGTTTAGAAAAAAATCGATTTTACAGATCAGCTCTGCATCACTTAAAACCTCAGAAACAATTGAACGATCCCGATTGTCATTTGTTATTTGGCAGTAAATTTGAATTTTGTTAGGTCAGTTGATCAAAAGTCCCCTTATTTGTCAAATTATCGAAAAATTTTATAGGGATAAGTTGTTCACAATTTAATTCTATGGCTATGTGTAAAATTTAAAACCATTTGGATAAAAACAAAAATTTGGAAATTTTTTTCTATAAAAGTATTTTTGTTTGAAAATTTTCTCTTTACCATTTAGAAACAGGTTTTCCAGACCTAAACTAATGTTTCGGCACAATTTTTTTTTACTTTAGTAAGTTAGTCCTTTTTCCGAAGAAAATTTAAAAAATGGTATTTTTCGGAAACCCGAGTTGTCGCATTGGCATTTTTAATACCGTAACTCGAATTTTAAATATAAATTTTTATTTGGAGTTATTTTAATTATAACATTGAATCGTTTAAACGGAAAAAATTAATATTTGAAATTCCGAGTTACGGTATTCAAAAAATGCCTATGCGACAACTCGGGTTTCCGAAAAATACCATTTTTTTAAATTTTCTTCGGAAAAAAGGACTAACTTACTAAAGTAAAAAAATTGTGCCGAAACATTAGTTTAGGTCTGTAAAACCTGTTTCTAAATGGTAAAAAAAATTAAACAAACATGGAAAAAAAATATCCAAATTTTTTTTATATCCAAATGGCTTAAAATTTTACACATAGCCATAGAATTAAATTATGAACAACTTATCCTTATAAAATTTTTCGATATTTTGATAAATAAGGGGACTTTCGGTCAACCGACCTAACAAAATTCAAATTTACTGCCAAAAAACAAATGACAATCGGGATCGTTCAATTGTTTCTGAGGTTTTAAGTGATGCAGAGTTGATCTGCGAAATCGATTTTTTTCTAAACGTCATAATAATTTTTTTCCATATGTCGCGTACTTTCTGGCGGTCACTATATATTATATGGCAGGTCGAGTGGCAGGTAAACAAAATTAAAACTGCATAAGTACACTTATTTCAAAAATATATCAAAATGCTAAAAAAGTTAATTAAAATCAAAAGTTATGTGTAAATACCAAGTCATGGCCTTCAGTTAAGATTTTTATTATTTATCTCGAAAATTTTAGATTACACTTTTAACATATTGTTATTATTCTAAATTAGATACGAATATTTTTAAAGTACATTTTTTCTATTAAACTATTTACCTTTTTAAAAAATATATTTGTTTAATTCCAATTCTAATTCTATTATTTATAATATATCGTTGCAATAAACATGATGTTGGCGGTTTGCTAAAAAATATAAATCTAGTTACATTTACATATACGCATAAATTATTTAAAAACTATTTATATTGGGGGAGCTAGTGATCCACCCGACTAACCCATTTCCCACAAAGATAAAAACTTTTTCATATTATTTTACTATCGGTTAATTATAAAAGTACTGTTCTGGTAGACATCCTCAGGTTATTTCATCATCCCTTAAAATTTTGCTTCCACAAAGCTAAAATTTTAATATGATGTAATTTACATATGTATGACAACCTATTTTGATGGTTACAAGTATGTGCCAGACGATAGTAAAGATGTCGTCGGGATGACAATTTATAACCTGCTCCCACAAGTCTAAAATTTTAAGGGCATTAAGGCATATTCTTTCAAAAGTTGGAAAAATATATTTAAACTGTCAGACTATTCTGATGGTTGCAAGGGTCTTCCAGACCAGTATATAATAGTCAGGGCGCACGACGACAGTGCGTGCACAACAGACTCGTATGAGCTTTCATTTGATAAAGAGAGGATATACCTCTTGCGTATTGGATATTTTAACGAGAAAAATTCATGTGCCAAATGCAAAAGCATGAAATGCTTAGGCGTATTTATGTGAGTCAGTGAGATGAAAGAACTGTATGTAAGATTTGCGTACCCATCTAAACAAACAAACTGAATAAAACTAAAGAATTTAGGAAAAACATTCTTAACTTATCAACATTTTTTTTACCGCAATTTATGCTCTTGTATACTCGAGAAATACTTGAATTTTTTTGTAATTTTTTTTGTTAACATAAATAAAACTTAAACTTTATGTTACTTTGTTTGTCTTTCATTTAAGTAATCTTTTATCATATCTTCACAATACACAATAAATATATCATCTCTTTCTGACAATGAAGCTCATACGAGTCTGTTGCGCCCGCACTCTCGTCGAGCGCCCTGACTATTACATACTGGTCTGGAAGACCCTTGCAACCATCAAAATAGTCTGGCAGTTTAATATACTTTTCCAGCAGGAGCAGGTTATAAATTGCCATCCCGACGACATCTTTACTATCGTCTGGCACATACTTGTAACCATCAAAATAGGTTGTCATTTTTTTTTTTCAACTCACACATATGTAAATTACATCATATGAAAATTTAAGCTTTGTGGAAGCAGGTTAAAAAATTTTTTTTTTAATACATTTTCAAAAAATTAAGGGATGATGAAGTAACTGGAGGATACCTGCCAGAGCGGTATTTTCATAATTGACCACTAGTAAAATGATATTTAAAAATTTTCTAGCTTTGTGGGAAGTGGGATGGTTGACTGGCTCTTGAAATATTAAATGTTATTTGAGAAAAGCTACTCAAAAATCATATTAGACCTAATAATAAAAAAATGTATTAGACAGATAGTATGGGATCCAAATTAGAGGCGACCTTCACCCATCTGTCAACTGGATGAAACTATTTTTTATCAAATATAATATGTAAATAAAATTACTGCCAATGGGTTACCTAAAAAATTATAGTTAAAGTTATGATTAATTAAAAAAAAATTGAAAACTTTATGACACTCCCTGTATAATATCAGTTATTATTTTTTTAATTTACACGACAGTACTACTAGTTTTTTTATTTCGTAAATATTGATAAATTTTAATATTTTTTTAATTTAAAACCTCTAAAATTTCCAAAGGATTTATTTATAAAATTAAACGAAAAAATAGTGATATTTTAATACTGTTATGTAGAATAACAAAAAAAAAAGGAATTGACATTACACAGGTAGTATCAAAAATGTTTCAATTGTTTGGTTTTAATTAATTATAGCCTTGACCATAATTTTTCAAAATAAAATAAAAAATTTAATAGGTTTGTAAGCATAACTTTAAATTGTAAATAACTTTACTCCATATTATTTCATTACATTTTCTGAAATAATGGTATAAACAAAAATTGTTTATTACATTGATTAAAGTCCCAAAAAGATCAGTAATAATTTTATGATTATTTTTTGCTTATCATCTTTAATAATTTTATTGGGTTATAAAAGGCTGTTGCTTAAGTTCACCCGAGCTCTATTTTCTTTGTTGTTATATAAAGTAAAGAAAAATTGACTTGGCGAGAGTCAAACTGCAAAATAATCTTAATATATTGCTAAATATATTTTAAACATTTATATCTTAAAAAATGCTTTCTGGTAAACTTACTTATTTTTTATATTATTTAAAATTAACTTCAAATGTATGACAATAATACAAGAAATGGGGTAAATATTTTTTTGAGAAAGACATCATACAATATCATAATATGATTTATGTAAACGAAATTTTAAAGGCGATCTTCGACAAAGATATTAACATAGCTACCTTTTATTTTACGTTACTTATCTTTAGATCCAAATTATGTTTAAATCATATTAAAAAAATAAAAGAATAGTGCTGCGCAAGTCGAGAAAACCTAACTTCTCTTGTCTCGACAAATTATTTATTGAACATTCAAATTAAGCGCTTAACAGTAATCGCTAATAATGAATGTGTACTTTTAAATATTTTTTAGTAATATTATTTTTTAATGTTAAGTAGGAAACCCATTAAAATAAAAGTTGCTATTGTGATAGTTTTTTTAATAGCCGTTTTTTGACATGACTGAAATAAAACACAAAACATAAATTTGACTAATTTCATTTATTTATTCATAGTCACAGGCAAAAAGGCATAATTTCATATTTTGTTTATTACAATTTTACTTGTCATGTGCAAACATTTACAAAAACAGTCATCCAACAGTATAAAACGGATCTGTAAAAAATCGTCTAGTTACAATAAATATCAAATATAAAAAATATATTTACAGTAGTGTTAAAAATGTACAAATTAACAGTCTTTCGAATAGTTTTTAATAAATATACAGGAAAATATTTACAGTCAATATACAGAGAGCTTCGTAAACCCTAATTATATAATTTTATTCTCGGGACTAGAAAACATAAACATTAAAAATCATACCTTAATTTTTTGTTGACAATTTTTCTAAATAGCAAATTTTATCTATCACAACGTCACATTAGCCCCGAGTAGACTATATATCACAAAAAGGCATTAACAATTGCACTAACAGTCAATCTACAGTATTATCACATTTTTCTGACATTAGGAAAAAAAAATTATCACTACTGTCAAATATGTATAGCTACAGTTCTAGCCCCTTGCTGCCCCCCAGGTGGATTGGGGGGCTGCCCTCTACCACTATGCCTGTGGACATGATGGTGAACGTGAGGCGTACGCACTGAATTATGTCTGTGATTATTTGGAACATCGGGAAGGGCATACCTGAGTTTTTCCCAAAAGAGTTTGTCGCCCCACTGTAAATAAAAGTTGGTCTTGAGGTATAGACGAATGTCTGGGTCAAGGTCTTTCTGAGGAACTTCTCCTAAGAGGATCACAATAAGGCGACGGCGCCTATCGCGAAGCACTTGATGGTGCGCGGACTTAAACTCGAATCTACACCACTCTGATTTTATAAAATTATCCGACAGGATCATAATTGTCCTTTTTGACGACTCTACGGCTTGCACTATGCTATCCGCGAGAAACGCACCAACGGGATAGTCTCTATAATGTAAACAAAGTTTATAGTGAGGTTCTAGCGCGGGGGCAAGAACTTCTGCTACCCATCCTTCGTCTTTGGAACTGTAACTCACAAAAGCGTCGAAAAGTTTGTCGCGATCATCCCGGTCTGTATCCGATGGACGTTGAAAAATTCGCACTCCGAACTTCGAATGCAGCCACACGCGCACTTCTTGTCTGAATATAAACAAAATCAGGGTCAACATAACTACAACTGCGAACACGGCCAGAGTTATGACTAAAAGCGGCAGGTAGTCCTGTATAATTTGCTTTTTTATGATTGTTTTCGTTGCTGTTAAATTACCGTTTACGCTGTTGTCTATGCTGGCAGCTCCGGTGCATTTAGTACCGTTTGCTTGGATCATGAAGAACCCGAGATCGGGACTGTCAGAGTAAATTTCGTCACTATAATAATCAATGTCCGTCGAGTTAAATAAACATCGCACTTTGGACATGTCTTGCACAGCGTCGCCTCTAATCATCCATTCCCGGAACTTCTCCGTAAATTCACAGTCGCACGACCAAGGATTGAATGCCATTGTCACTTCAATCAACGTATTGGACAGCACCCACATATCTAACGTTGTAAGTCTATTATGGTCGAGTTTAAGAACCCGTAAATGTCTTAGTCCTTTAAAAGTTGCGTTATAGATAGTGGCAATTCGGTTTTTTTGCAGGAACACTTCACGCAGCTCATCTAATCCTTCAAATTCAAATCCTTGAAGTTCCGTCAACCTGTTTCCATCCAAATGCAAGGTATCCAGTTCTTTTAATCCATGAAACGTTCTATTTTGTATACTCTCAATGTTAGAATTGTTTAGAAACAGCACTTTCAGTCTTTTCCTCCCAATAAAAGCGTGGCTATTTAGTGATCTAAGGTCATTTCCATCAATATAAAGTTGTGTAGCGTCCATAGGAATAAGTTCAGGTAACTTAGCTACATAACCACTAGAACTGCAATCTACAACATTAGCGCTCCATGACTGATCGTGGTAGCAAGTGCAGTTTGTTGGACAGGTCATCTCGCAGTCACACGCGTCGAAGTCACAGCAATGACACAATGCAAAGCAATGTGATTCATAGGTGCACAGAAATTGGTACGGAGCGGCTTCTACTAAGGGCACGTATGTTCTTCCTCGGTTGTAGAGTAATTGGCAAAATATGCTTTCTAGATCGACCAATTTGGGTTGAGTCCGGGCGCGATTCACACTGTTCACTTTCTGAAGCCATTCCATAGGTACAGTCGCAGCGATATGGGTTTCCCCCAATATAAAATTCAGGAAGTTCTTTTTCTGGAGGAACTGCGGAGATGCGAAGCGAGTTTGGATCAAGGCTGGTAATCTTGTTGCCAAACAAATCCACCCGTGTCAGGTTTGGTTTTTTAAAGAAAGTGTAGGATTGTACTTTGAAATTTGATTGTCATTAAGAAAAAGTACCTCCACGCTGTTTGGTATTGCACTTCCTGTTATTTCTGTTAGTTTATTAGAACTAGCGTCAAATGTACTAAGTGATAAAGTGGATTCTATTTCAAAATAGTTGCCAAGTTCTTCAATTTGATTTGAGTGAATGTCAAGCCACTGCAAACCCGTGGGAATAAGTGCGTAATCGAACCATTTCAATCGGTTATCGGAGATATTAAGCCAAACCAAGCTGGGTAATTTAGCAAACAATCCTTCAATGTCAGTCAAATAGTTCCCGTCGAGTCGAATAGCTTGTAAATTAAGGTTGTTGTCGAAAGAGCCGGGGGCTACTTTCTGAATCTTGTTGCGTGAGAGGTTGAGGATTTTCAGCGAGGCCATCTTGTCGAATACCCCTTTTGAAATATTGCCGATGTTGTTTTCGGTTAACCGGAGCCCATACATATGCTTTAGGTCGCTGAAAGTTTCGTTATTAATTGAATCGATGTGGTTCTCGCCTAAATCTAGCGTCTTGAGCAGCGGCACGTTTTTAATAACATCGGGTACCTGCACAAGCTTATTGCCGTTTAGATGCAAATCTTGCAGACTTGAGCAATTTTTTAGCGCTTCCGGATGCACCCACGTTATTTTGTTGTTATCCAGCGAAAGCAAGGACAGCACGTAAAGTCCATTAAACGTGTCGCTTTCCACTCGAGTCAATTTATTATTTGATATGATTAATGTGTGCAGATTATACAAGGCACTAAATGTATTTTCAGGGATGGTTTCAATAAAATTATCGTTCAGTCTTAGAATTTGCAAACTGTACAAGTCTCTAAACACACTCTGTTCTAACTTGGCAATCCTGTTAAAACTCACATCGAGAACGACAAGACGCACTAAACCGGCAAAGGTGGCGGTGTTAATCCACTCCGCCGTCAGCTCATTATGCGATAAATCCAGCACTAACATTTGCGTGAGCTCGCTGAATAAACCAGGCGCCAACACGTTAATCGAATTGTTTTGCAGATACATTTCGCGTATATCGCGGGTGTCCGAAAACAACTCTGGCGGTAAATTCACTAAGCGATTGTCTGACAATTTTAGAATATGTAGCGCGGTTAGTCCTTCTAATGCACGGTCCGCGACGGATGACAACCCATTTCCTTGAAGATATAACTTTTCCAGACGAATTAATCCTGATAGTTGACCAGACGGTAAAGTATCGATGTTATTTCTGGACAAGTCTAAAATTTTTAAGTTTGTACCACACTTTTCTGAGAAACTGTTTGAAAGATGAAAGCTTGAGACCTCCCGCAGACGGTTTCTGGTTAGATTTAGCAATTCTAATGCATACAGTGGACATAAAACACCTTCAGGAAGACTCCACATATTGTTTTCACCCAAATCCAATCTCTCCAGAAATCTAAGTTCTTCAGAAAATGCATTCGGTGATACATCCAATGTCATGGCACTCCAATCTGTATTATGCGTTTTAACAGTTAAGTTCCTCAACTCTTTAAGACCTCTGAAGGCCCCATCTGATAAATTTCCTATCTTGCAGTATTCTATACTTAGTTCTCTGAGTTCGACCAAGGGCTTGAAGCTTCCAGCGCTTAAGGAACTTTGAAAAAAAAGCGCGTCTGAACATTCCAGCCTTAGCCTTACTGTATGTTGGGGCTGAATAACACTAAAATTAGTGTTTTCAAGTTCACTATTGATGGTTCTGAGTCTACAAACTAAAGCTACGTCATCTTCATCTGAAGATCCGTCAACAACTACCCATTTACATTCATCTGGGGCCTGATATCGTAAAGTTTTGCTTAGTGAGGCAGAGAGGACACCAAAAATAGCCCCGAAAAGAAGGAGCCAGATTGGAGAGGTAGTCATTTTATGGACATTTGATAAGAGATATGGTGAAACTTGTTGTTTGTAGAAGTAAAGCAGGTTTGAAAATCGATTATAATTTTAGTCATAAGGTGGGGTGAAAGAGCAAGCAATTTTTGTTATTAAAGCCAGAAATCTACATTAAAATCATATTATTTAGATAAAACATTAACTCCAAAGCTTTTATGTTTTGCAACAAGGACTTGAATGAAAAAAAGGTTAAGACACTCGATTGATTTATTATATATTATGCATTATGTTTACTGTGTTATAAAAACACTTTTTTCGTGACTATGGTTTTCACACAATTTTTTTTAATAGGATTTTGCAAAGTGTTTTTGTAAGTTTCCACATCACTCGCGAAATCCAATTTTACATATGGTACCACCGAACTTGGGATAAGCCCCACTCACTACGAAAACTTCTTGATATTTTAAAATCTTGTAAACTTAGTTATTACTGGACTATTGTCCCAACTTCGCGATCTTTTCTCACGGTACTACAGCACGCCGACGTACGTGCAACTTCGCGAGGTACTAGCCGTGGACTGACCGCCGTGTTGCAAGGCCACGAACTCTTGTGTTCCGCCGTACCCCCTCCCTTCGGCCTTTAACGTTGTTCTTCGGTTAGTGCTGCTGGTAGGTTTCTTCGATGGTCTGCTCGATGGATGAAGGTATAGGTGGATGGGCAGTGATGCCAAATTTCTTAATTGTATGAGATGTGTTTAAGTACTTAATTTTACGTACAAACATTTATAATAATTCTAAGTACAAATTATGCTTCCTAAACCTCATTTTTTGTACAAAATAACCATTATAAATCCAAGAGATATGTTTTTATAACAAACCAGGATACCCATTCTATGTAAGTATTTCGACTTTTAGCCCTTCTTTGCCTCATGATAAAAAAACAGGATTCTGTAAAGAAACTATAAGAAAGTAAGTGACACGATCGTACTTATATGTAAAAATATGGCCCTATATTAAACACAAGGGGCAGATTCAGTACACTTATGGCAAAAAAGAAATTGTTTTTTATTTCATTAATCTGGCTTTAAATAATTTAATATAAATAAATAAATAGCGTTTACCATTATAAGATAGCAATGTTTATGAAATAAAACATTCTGAAAGTCTATTGACTTAGGTGTACATAGTCATCCAACGAGGAATGAACAAGGTCCTATTTGTGGCTTTTTTCGTAATTAAAAAAGGACGATATAGCCATCTTGTATATATTACCCATAGTACCTAAAAGGGTACCAAAAAAAAAAGATTTAAATTAAAACAAAATATTTACGACAATAAACCAGGGTTGCAAGGATTTAAATCACTTGATTTTAATCACGATTTAAATCACTTGATTTTTTTAAATTTAAATCATAATTAAAATCAAAAATTAAAATTATAAAAAAATAATTTGGGTTATGAAGAAAAATCGAAACGAAAATAAATTACGTTAGTATAGTAAAATAATTTATTACAAGAACACAAGAACACATAGATAGAAGTATTATTGCAGAAAATATTCAAAACAAAAAACAAATTTAATTGTAATATTTGTAAAGAAACACTAGTTTGGCAGCTTTTTCAGTACCTAATCGATTGCGTAGTTTAGAGTGCACTAAACCAAATGTTGAGAATATCCTCTCTACTGATGCAGACGAAGCAGCTGCACAGAGCAGTTGTGTAATTATGGGAAGTTCTTTTTCAATAATATCTGCGTTTCGTTGTGATTTCCACCAGTCAATAGGTTTTACGCTTTTCAGGATATCATCTTGAAACATAATATCGTTAAAAGGCTCTGATTTGGCAAGAAACTTTGATGATTAGTGGTAATAAACCACTCTCTGGATACAGTTCTTTTGCAGTTTATAATGCAATATTTTTTTCAGTATATGTCAAACTTTGTGTTTTCGTTGGGTCGATAAGAAATGCCAGCAAATGATACGGGGTTATACACATATTATATCGATTTTTAAATTTTTGCAGTTGATGTAATGTCAGATTAGTTTCTTCAAAGTAATCTTCTAATATTTTAAATTGCACTACAACATCTTTTTTGTTGCAAATAGTGTTTAGTGTTAAAAAAACGTATCAATTCCAAAGCATTTTCAAAAATTGTGAAATTCCGTGACACATAAAGTGCACCAGAAACCAACACATTGATCACATTGTTGTAAAAATAAGGTTTTAAAAATTTCCAAACATGGAAAATTGGACAAATATTTCAACACCATTTTAAAAAATTAACAAATAATAAAAAGGTACTTACGGTTAAAACTGATTGTGATTGTGATAACGTTGACGAGAATGACGAATCACTATAAGTATCGATAGTATCGATGTCTTCAATATTTACATTTTTACATTTTTCCCAGTGCTTTTTCATCCTCTCCACCATTCCTTGCATTTCCAAATTACATTTTTTACATGTAGCGCGACATCCCGGTTTTCCCTCTGCTTTCCCCGATTTTTCTTTGAAAAACTACCAGATAAGGTCTTTCTTTCTACCACTTCTCCGAAACGACATATTCAAAAAACTATATTTTATATTTTACACAATATCAAAATTTTCAGTTAGCCGTAAAAACAATGCTCGCGCGCACAGATCTTAACTAGGAAATGACGCCCGTCCGCGTTCCTCCCCTTTATGTAGACCGGTAAATCTGCGTGTTCTGACAGGAATTTTCAAGAAAGTGCAAGTGCTTTCTCGCGGTAAATATTTAATATAAGAGGTTATAAAAACGAAAAATATTAGGAGATAGGAGAATGTTTAAGAATAAGGACACGTTACATACTTCGATTGTGCTATTTACAAAAAAAAAATCAAAAAAATCATGATTTTTTTTTTAAATCGCGATTTTTGTTTTTTTTTAAATCATGATTTTTTACAACCCTGCAATCAACTAACATTTTGATTTGTTTTTAAAAGCATCTTATTCGTTATAAAAGCGTCTTATTTTTTTCATTACGTTTCGATAAAAAGTATTTCGTACTTATTTTTAGTGATGACAAAATTAATTGAAATTATGTGGGAGATTTACAATTGAAATTAAAAAATAAAAAAGGTCATAATAAATATCCGAAATGCCAAAACACAAAATGGTTTCCGGACTAGCTTTAACAAAAATGGCGTCTATATTTAACATTTAAATGATTATAATTGTTTTGTTAATTGTCTTAATATTAAATATGTTTAACATTTTTGTATTTCGGCATTTTACTATTCCGGTTTTCAATCCGCTCATTACTAGAAAAATTTTCACGAAGTTTTGCCAACATCTCGGCTAGCATTTTCAAGTGATAAAGTGTTTTTATATTGAATTACGAATATCAACTTTTTGCTTCATAACAAGTTTGCTTGCTGTTCTTTCACACTTAAATCAAAAAAATTTAAAAAATGAGATTTTGCAGATACTCTAAGGGTGTAAACCTCTTTTCACAAGAGTTATATTAATATTTATTAATCAAGATGTAGTAAGCCATGGCAAAAAATACCATTTTTATAAAATATTATTAAACATTTACAATTTCTAACAGTGCTTTTCTTAATTTTTACTTAAACTTTATATACAATTTCAATAATTTAAGCTCATATTGCAGATTTTATATTAAATTTATCTGCAACAAAAGTGAACTTTGAAAGAAATGCAACAAATTAATGTAATCTGTAATTTTGACAATGGCACATCAGACCTGTTTTATGTCAATTTGTTTTAACTAAAAAAACAGGTGTACACACTTTAAGGACCTATATATGTGTGCAAAACAGTTTTTCAGAGCCTCTTCTCCGATAGCTTCTTCATATTTTCAAATAAGTTTTGTAGTTGTACAGTTGCAAATCTAATTTTGCAACAACCCCAAAGGCAATGATTAAAAATATTGCTTCTTACTTAGCTTCTCTTGTAAATTTTAATTAGATATTTTTCCTAGTTCTCCCTAATATTCACATAAAATTTTACCAAAATTGGCCAAAGTGAAAAAAAATATTCAGAGACAAATTGGGTTTGAAATAAATTTAGCCAACAGTGTAGATAAATCAAAATGTAGATAAGTGTATAAAAACTTTTTTCCTAACAAGCTCTTTTCGAAATATAAATATATTAAGTTATTTCTTTTAAAAAATGTGTTAGTTAAAAATTATTTACTACCTGATATATAGATCTATTTGCATATGATAATATGTGTTTTTTTCTTATAATTTTTCAATTCTTATGAAGCAAATTTTTAGATAATTGGGATAAATAAAACTCCTGAATATTTACACTGTCGACTTGGCAACGTCGCTTTGGTCTCTTATTTAGCCAAGAATAGTAGTTACCGGCGAGTCAGTAGCATTTACAAAAAAGGTCTCGCGAAACGCTGACTGGTCAGTTGATGATTGTTTCGCTTTTACTAAGGGTTTTTAACTTATGTGACTATTAAGGTTCTTTCATAGAATTCTTTTGTCCGAATAATAATGAGTGAATGATGTAAAATTAACTTTTTTTTTAATAAATTGCCATCACATCAGTTTTTTTTTTACGATTCTTAAAAACTATATATTTTTCTCAAGCATAAATATGTACAACACATATTTACAGTAATAATAACATTATTTTAAGTATAGTGGTATTTACCCAAAACATTGGACCACTGGACTTTAATGCTTGTTTTCGTGCTCAATCTACGTAGAAAATATCACCCTTCTTGGTAACGCCACTTGGTCGTAGTTTCTAATGTTTTTTTTTTTTTGAAGTGCAACTCTAAACATGGACAGTTTGAAAGATACGAAAAAAAGTCATTCTTGATAAAAAATTCTGCTTGAACTGCAATGAGAAAATAGATTTTGATCATACATCAATCCGTCATTTTTTGGCCTTTTACCGTGAAATAATAAATAAAAAACTTACTCCAAATTTACTTTTAAACCTGATTCCGAACTTACTGAAGAAAATTTAAATTTATAAAAAATTAAAAAAAAACAACATTTTTGCAAGTACCTACGCATTTTACTACTTTTACTTGATTATCACCTTTACATTACTAAACATTTATAAAAATAAATATACAATGGAAAAATGTAAAATGTAAAAAAATGTAAATGTAAAATGCGTATTTGCAAAATTGTTTGATTTTTTTTTTATTTTTCGTAAATTTAAATTTTCCTTAGTAGGTTTAGAATCAGAATAAAAAATAAATTTGGAGCAAGTTTTTTATTTATCATTTTACGTTAAAAGGCCAAAAAACGAGTGTTTGCTCTTGCTTGATTTTATGGTTTTGCATTTTTGCCTGTATGATAAAAATCTATTTCCCAATTGTAGTATATATTTTTTTGACAAGCAGAATTCGAAAAGCGAAAAAAATCAGGCTATCAAAACTGTTCATAATTTTTTTAGTCCGGCGCACGATTTTCACCTAGAAAAATTAAATCTATATATTTCTCTGCATGGTGATATTGTTTACCTATATTGTTATGATTTATGAACATGCGGAAAAATGGTTTTTATTTTTTTAAGCGAAAACCTTGCATCGGATTGAAAAAAATCAAGTGATCAACTTTGCTTATAAATAATTTGGGATTTCAAAAATATTTTTTATTTTAAGAAAAATCAGTGACGTCCATCAATATCTGCCAAAATAGGCATGTCAAATTCCGTACGAACGGGCCACTGGTAAAAATAAAAAAAAATTGCACACTAAAAAAAGCCTCTTGATACATAGTATATGTATGCCAAATTTTATTAAAATATCTTTAGTGGTATTACTGATATAAATAATAAATGATTTATTTTTGAAAATTTCACTACCTTGTATCTTAAAACTTAGAAGGTTTAGGACATAGGTTCATATAAAGTTTTCTTCCTAAAATGGACCCAAAAATTGCCCAACAACTTTAAGTTGTTAAAATGGCTGACATCTCCTTACCCTTATCCGCCACCCCTTTTGTATCCACCTAGCTGTCAGCAAGCGCGGGAACATAATTAACAATACTAAATGAACATGTTTTACGGAAGAAACTACATATTACTGATGACGATGATTTTTCGGATCCAGCTCTTAGACCAGAAGGGCGCCTTTACCTTGGGGGTGGTTGAAACCATCTCGGGGGAGGATTTTTTTATAAATTTTAACCACAAGAATCGACAAAAAAATTATTTCCAAGCAAAAAATGTTCTATGCATTTTTTTTGTGAAATGCATACTTTTCAAGTTGTTCGCGATCGAAAGTCGGAGTTTTTCGTCTCAAAAATCAACGTTTCAAAGGCAAATAA
Organism: Listronotus oregonensis; assembly: GCA_019359885.1. NCBI lineage: Eukaryota > Metazoa > Arthropoda > Insecta > Coleoptera > Curculionidae > Listronotus > Listronotus oregonensis. Next base: position 34,817 of record JAHBCN010000225.1, read on the forward strand.
CGTAAAATCTACGTATTTTTCGAGGAAAACTAATTATAACTTTTTTAAAGCATTTGCAAAGACATTTCTATTTTTCTTAAGATGTTCCTGAAAATTGAGTGAGTTATAAGTAAAATAAGATTAGACCAAAATGTTTTGAGTGCAAAAATCTTCGAAAACAACCTACTAATTACCACCCTAATTAAAATGAGTCGTAGCCCTTTTTCATTTGTCTCTATCTATAATAATAAAATATAAAATATTTAAAGTGCTTACTTTTGAAAAAAAAAAGAAGTGCAAGTAAATATCAAATTTCAGAATTTGAATACAAAACGACCTTTTCTTCAAAATAACTTAAAAACTGAGGGAAATACGTAAAAATTACTAATATATTAAATTGTAGCTTTTTGAATTGCAAACATTTTGTTTTTTTAATTTACTCTATGACGGAAATTAAGTGAGATATAAACGTTTTAAACGCGTTTGTATAGACGAGCCCTTGTGTCAGTCCTTTAAACTCGCTCCTTTAAACAAGTAAGGGTTCTTAACAGTTTTTATTTATATGCCCTTATAGCTTTTGAAAAAAAAAACCAACAAAATGTATCTTTAAAGAACTTTTTATTACAAAAACTGAAAGAGTTGTGCTAAAAAAACAATTTTTCGAAGCATACTTGGATTTGCTTTTACGGGATGAAATACTTCAACTAATACTCGTATTTCAAAGACTAACGGCCGAGTGATGATCGCGTTGTTAAATTTAGCAATGGACTTAGCAGTTTAGAATGTTTAATAAAATGTCATTGTCATTGTTAGTCAATGATTTTAGTAGGCAACCTGTTAAAATCTGACATTTTGTTAAACATTCTAAACCGTTGTTAACTTTTAACAATTTGCTAAGTTGACAACGGTTTAGAATGTTTAACAAAATGTTAGATTTTTACAGGTTGCCTACTAAAATCATTGAATAACACTGACAATGACTTTTGTTAAACATTCTAAACTGCTAAGTCCATTGCTAAATTTAACAACGCGATCATCACTCGGCCGTAAACATTTATTATCTTCCTTATTTAAGCCAAGTTTTACTTGATTTAAGCTTTGATATAAAAGTAAGGTAAGTTTAGAAGGTTTTGGTGATAAGGGGTAGTTTTCACCTCCTAAAAAACTAAAAACGCTTATCGGCGTAATGCACACTTTATGGGTGAGTCGAACTTAATTCCAACTTTTTTTGCGGTTCGATGCATTCTTTTAAAAATCCGCGGTTATGTACTATTTTTTGCATTGGAATTTTGTAAGGGGTGGATTTTTAAGGATTAAAAAATTACAAAATTAAATGAGTAATACTTTTAGGCAGTCATTTTTAATTACAACTTTGTGACAATATGCTAATTTTTCTAGGGTAACAAGGGTTGATTTTCAAGGCCTGAAATATATTAAATACTGTTTCAAAGAATACTTACTTTTTAACTTATTTGAGCCTAATTAAATGTGACTTAAGCTTTAATATGAAAGTTTTGAAGGTTTTTGCAATAAGGGTTAGTTTTCACTTTTTACCCTTAAAAAATAAAGAGCGCCTATCCTGGACTATAAACCAATTCCAAGTGCTTTAGCTACTTTTTCTTGTATATTCACAGGTAATCCTTTATTTTCTTTTCCCTTCTTCTTCTCATTCCCTTTTTTTTGGTGTGATCTATCCGTTCAATAAATATTTTGTGTGTATAAGCAGTACATTATGGGTTCCTTTGTTGGCAACAAAGGTAATTAACATTATAGAAGACCCTTTTTTATTGATGTAAATCTCAAAGTATCCTGTCAACCCTAAAACCGATAGCCCTTAAATAATAAATTAACGATTGGTTACCATATCTCAAGCAGCAACCGTTAGTTTTTCATTTATCTCTACAAATAATCTCTTGGGTATCGTTTTACAAGAATACTTTGGTTTAATTTATTATGTATCTCTATAATATGAGACAAAAGTTTATATTACATGTTATGAATCATATATATACTAGGTGTCACTGGAGGTAGTGAGTGATAAATTGTTATAGAATGTCTTGGTTTATATAAACGTTTTTGCAAATAGAGCTTTTTTAAAGAAATTTTAATAAATGTATCATATTTTTGCAAGTGAAATTGTCTTTTAAGTTATGAAAACAAAAAGTGCTTAAGACACTTTGTAGTTTAATATACAGGGTCCTGCAACAGTACGTCGGGTTTCTATACAGCCTAAACTAAAAAAGTTAGGAGTTCCGTTCAAGTGCAGGTATCAGTTAAGAATAAAAGCGCATTTTAGGGAAAATAATGTGGTATGTACAGGGTGGCCCAAAATTGTGGCAAACAAAATTCACTTTTTTTTTTAAATGTAACATACTGTATATTTTTGCATCTAGGGAACCTCCTAGATCTTTATTTATTCCTAAAATACTTAGCTTTTAAATGGTTTGTTTTGTAGCAATAAATTATTTTAAAAAATAATTGAATTTTCATGACTCACTTAAACACATATCAGCACCATAAATACAAATTTTATGTCAATATTCGATATGATTCTATTGTAGAAGACTGTTGGATGCTCTAACCTGGTTTTTGTGGTTTAATCTATACAGAGTGTTCAAATTTATTTTTTTAATTTAAGAAAATCAATACTATTTTTCTCAATTTTTTTAAATGGAACACCCTGTATATTTATTATGCATTAAATGTAGAATTATTATACCAACATTTTTTGTTATACCAACATACTAGTTATCTTTAACCGTTCTGGAAAATATTTATAATAATTACTAATTTATTTGTCTGAAAACCGTTTTATTTGGAAAATACTGATAAACACACCGAAAGTATTAATTATAAACTAAGGTAAATGTTCAAAATGCCTTCTGCTGGTTCTGAACTAGCATGAATTTTAAAGGTAATACTAATTTTAAAATTAACAATTTCTTAAATGAGGCAAAAAAGCAAAAACATATTCACTGATTCACCCTTGTAAAACATGCTGCAAATCGCTATATCCATGGAAACAATATCATACTTGCCGGATCCTATTAAAAACTAGTACGTGACATTTTGACTATTATTTTTTATTAAGCTTTTGTGTCAAAAACAATAATAAGAATAATAATGAATTTTAGCAAAGATGAGCTTGTTGACATGATTTTTGTACTTGGAGAAAGTGAAAGAAACTGTTTTAGCTACTAGAAATTAAAGCTGCTCGATATCCTGACAGAAGACGCCCGGATGAAAAAAGTTTCAGAAGATTATTGGCAAGATTTGTTGAGACGGGAAATGTCGCATATCAAAAGCAAGAAAGAATAAAGCCTGTCACCAATGAAGAAAATGAGTTGGCCGTATTGTTGACGGTAATTGAGGATCCCATATAAGTTCAGTAAACATCGGAAAAGCAGTAGATATGAGTGAAAGATCGGTCCAGAGAATTTTGAAAAAAAATCGTTTCCACGGCTATCATATCCAGCTACACCAAGCCCTTTCTAATGAGGATTTTCAAAATCGTGTGCAATTTTGTACTCAAGAAAAATAAAAATACAGGAGGATCCTTTTATTTTTAACTACGTTTTATTTACAGACAACAACTTTTCATAACAATGGATGTGTAAATAGACATAACTTCCACTTTATTCTACTGAAAATCCTCATTTTATGCGTCAGGACAGACTCAGCACAGGTGGTCAATCAATGTGTGGGCTGGAATTGTAGGGATACTATTATAGGTCCCTATTTTTTTAATGGTCATCTTAATGGACAAATGTATTTAAGTTTTTACAAAACGAGTTACCCAGATTCTGCAGAAATTAACCCACATGTTAGAGGCAGGATGTGGTTTCAACAAGACGGGGCACCAGCACATTTTTCACGCGATGTAAGGGACCATTTCAATGCAACGTTTGGACAGCAATGGATTGGTAGAAATGGACCTACCCATTGGGCAGCTAGATCTCCTGATTTAACAAAACTCGATTTTTTTTTAATGGGGATACATAAAAAATTGTTTATAAAGATCCGCCCACCACTGCAATTAAATGGAACAATGAATAAGAATGCTTTTGCAACAGTAACACCACAAATATTAAGGAAGTGAACAGATCTTTTGAAAAGACGTGTCAATTTATGTTTAGAGCAAAACGAAGGCATTTTGAACACTTATCTGTTTATGATTAATACTTTCGGTGTTTTTACAGATTTTCCAAATAAAACGGTTTTCATACGAATAAATTAGTAATTATTATAAATATTTCAGAACGTTAAAGATAACTAGTAGGTTTGTATAACAAAAAATGTTGGAATAATTCTACATTTGACGCATAATAAATATACAGGGTGTGCCATTTAAAAATTGAGAAAATTAGCATTGATTTTCTTAAATTAAAAAAGTTAAATTTGAACACTCTGTATAAGATTAAACCACAAAAACCGGGTTAGAGCATCCGACAGTCTTCTACAAAAGAATCATATCCAATATTGACATAAAATTTGTATTTATGGTGCTGGTATGTGTTTAAGTGAGTCATGAAAATTCAACTATTTTTTAAAATAATTTTGTGCTACAAAACTAATCATTTCAAAGCTGAAATATTTCAGGAATAAATAAGGATGCTTAAGGAGGTTCCATAGATGCAAAAAAATATACAGTATGTTACATAAAAAAGTGAATTTTGTTTTGCCACAATTTTTGGCCACCCTGTACATACCAAATTATTTTTGTAAAATGCTCTTTATTCCTAACTGATACCTGCACTTGAACGGAACTCCTAACTTTTTTAGTTTAGGCTGTAGAGAAGCCCGACGTACTGTTGCAGAACCCTGTATATTTTTTTACCAGTGAAAACATTTGTTTGATTTTTAAAATATTTATTTAAATAATTTCAAATATGTCATTTTCGAGTAGATCTGAAAACAAGCGCATGTCAATGCAGATATCTCTTTTACAAGACCTTGGATTGGGGCGCCAAAAATCTTGTCCAGTTTAATGCCTCCAAAACAAAGTCATGTTCGCTATCGCGAACAAAAGTCGGCAATGCTTATCCGTTACATATAAGCCGCCAAGTTCTGCAGAACAAAGAATCGTTTAATTTTGTGGCTGTTACTTTTGAGAATAACCTCAACTGGCACAAACACATTACATCAAAGCCTCAGCAGCTTCAAAAAAGCTTGGTTTCCTTTTTCGAGCTAGAAAGTATTTCTCTCCTCCTAACCTGTACACTCTGTATTACTGATGTAACAAATGTCATTTTTTGAACATTCGCGAATGCGAATATTTAGTTTTTATTTAAAAAAGAATATAGTTTTAGTTTGATCATTATATTTTTTAATTTTATTCAACATGATGATTATCTAAACATTAAAAAGTTATGTAAAGACTAATAAAATTGCATTTAATGTTTGTTTTACAAGTTCTAATAAAAATTTAATTTTTAAGCTTTATTAAAGTAAAAAAAATAATTTTGTTTTTGTTTGTTTTAAGATAACTTATGATTTTTATAAAACATGAATATATTTATAGTTTATTGTAAAAAAATAATGTATTTGTTTAATAATTATTTTTAGTTTTGTTCAAGAAGATGATTATACATTAAAAACTTAAGTAAAAACTGATAAAAATTTTATAGAAAAATTTGTTTTTTGTTTGTTTACATTGCATTATATGTTATTTGCTTATAAGTTCTAATGAAAATTTAATTGCTAAGCTTTATTGACGAAAGTAAAGTAAATAAATAAATAATACAAAATGATAAAGTGAAGACTTCTAATGTAATAACGAGGTTAGGTTACATTTTCTCGTAATTAAAGAAATAAGAAATGAATGGATTTTGGTTTTATAAACTTACTATTATCTTCAAATTGTTTTTTTTTCTGATATTCATATTCGCAAAACATTCGCAGAAATTTTGCGAATAAGAATATGTAAAAATTTGCGAATATCCGCAAAGGCGAAGGCCAATATTCGTTACATCCCTACTCTGTATGTAGCCCAGATAAGGCCTTCTTTGGAATATTGGTCTCACGTCTTAGGAATGGCGTCTTCTACAACACTTACCATTCTTAACTCCATTCAGAGAAGAGCTGTTCATCTTATTATTGATCCCACACTTACAGAGAAGCTTCCTTCTCTTGCTTACCGACGAGCTGTAGAGGATTTGTCCCTCTTTTGTAGAGATTTTCACAGCTTCTGCTTCAAAGAGGTTGGCCAGTATAATTCCTCCTTTGGCAACTCTCAATAGACCAACACGTAGTGCCACTTTTATGCATCCATTTACAGTCCAACTTGAGAGGCACCGAACTTCCCACTTTGTTCGTTTCTTTATCCCTAGGGTGTTCAGACTATGGAACCTGCTACCCGCAGAATTTTTTCCTTTTCCCCCAAATCCCCAAATATTTAAGTCTCTTGTGAATAAACATCCTATTACTACACTTCAGACACCCACGGTACGTTGATACTTAGGCCTTAATCTTGGTGGACTATCTAAAGATAAAACACGTGCAGTTTTTTTAGGGACAATTCAAATAATTTAATGTTGAATAAGCCGTTTTGACCGAATATTGCTTATTTCATTCGATCAATAATTAAGTTAAAGAATTAAATAAAAAAATGCATTTAAAATAATTATTCAAAGGACATTATTGCTATGTCATCTATTCATTTTACCACTGACAAATTGCCCTTATTGTCATAAGAAGGTCACGGAAATTAGATTAAAGTTCCTAATTTTTAAATAATTTTACAGTTATACGTGGGCAATTACACGAACTCCGGATTTTTCCATAAAAACGGGCATCGAAATGTTAGGGTTCACATGGACAAATTTTCTAATTGCCAAATACCAAGCCACCAAATCCTTGTCGGTCTTTTCCTCGGAAAACAAGAAGCTAATTATTTAACAGAAATTATAAGGGTAGGAGACTATGCAAACAATTTGAACTGTGAAAAAATCAAAGAAAATTCTGAACGAAGCTAAAGAAGAGCCAACTACCAGTAGCCGCCACCTTGATGTTAAACGGGCAATTATTACATTTTGCCAATTCATTCGAAGTAAAGAATCCATGACCCCGACTATTTATAAATCAATATTTGGACAAGTATATTGCTTCTTTTTGTTCCTCTTGTGATTTCAGATAGTTTAAAGAACAATCTGTATCTAAATTTCTTGCAAAGCACATTACCAATTCTTCTAAAAAATCTCCCACTTTGTATGATGTATGAAATTTTTGCAAGTACATATAATCATGATGGTTCCCCCTACCCATTTTACCGTTGCTGTTCCTCAATATTTTCTTGACCAATATCCCAATTATGTTCTCCAGGTTTAAAGATTTGTGACTTTTTTATCCTCGTCTTATAAACTACTTTGAATACTTACCAAGATTTATTGACGGGAATTTTAAAAGCAGGCAACTCTTTTTAATAATCCTGGGGTATAAAAGAATTCCCTTATTTAAAATATTTATAAGTGAAATTTTACAAATTTGATCATTTCGCAATTTGTTAACGTAATCAGATGGTTCCCCCCCGATTTGCCGTTGCTGTTCCTCAATATTTTCTTGACCTATCCCAATTATGTTCTGGTTTAAAGATTTGACTTTTTTTTCCTCTTTATAAAAATTTTTAATACTTCCAAGATTTATTAGGGGAATTTTTCAACAGGCAACCTTTTTTAAAAATCCTGGGGTATAAGGAAGCAATTCCATTATTTAAAATATTTATAAGTGAATTCTACAAATTGGTGATCATTTCGCACATTTGTTAACGTAATCATGATGGTTCCCTAACCGAGTTTGCCGTTGCTGTTCTTCAATATTTTCTTGACCAATATCCCAATTATGTTCTCCAGGTTTAAAGATTTGTGACTTCTTTATCCTTGTCTTATAAACTACTTTGAATACTTACCAAGATTTATTGACGGGAATTTTACAAGCAGGCAACTCTTTTTAATAATCCTGGGGTATAAGGAAGCAATTCCATTATTTAAAATATTTATAAGTGAATTCTACAAATTGGTGATCATTTCGCACATTTGTTAACGTAATCATGATGGTTCCCTAACCGACTTTGCCGTTGCTGTTCCTCAATATTTTCTTGACCAATATCCCAATTATGTTCTCCAGGTTTAAAGATTTGTGACTTTTTATCCTCGTCTTTTAAACTACTTTGAATCTTACAAGATTTATTGAGGGATTTTAAAAGCAGGCAACTCTTTTAAAAATCCTGGGGTATAGGGGAAACAATTCAAATTTTTTAAAAAATTTTTTAAATGAATTTACAAATTGGTGGTCCTTTGCACATTTTTTTACTAATCATGATGGTTCCCAACCGATTTCCCTTTTTCCTCAATATTTTCCTGACCAATTCCCCTTATTTCTCAAAGGGTTTTAAAAATTTGTGACCCTTTTTCCTTGTCTTATAAACTTCGTTGAATACTTACCAAGATTTATTGACGGGCATTTTAAAAGCAGGCAACTCTTCTTAATAATCCTGGGGTATAAGGAAGCAATTCCATTATTTAAAGATATGTATAAGTAAATTTTACAAATTGGTGGTCCTTTTGCACATTTGTTTACGTAATGCTTTCTTTAAACTCCTTTTTTTATTAATTAAGTTTTAATGTTTAATGATTGTTTTATCATTTTATCATTAATGTAAGCAGGTAATTGAAAACTTTTTTGGAAATGGCTTACTTAACGAAGCTAAAAAGCCTAATTTTAAAGCGTCTAACTGTATACAAAAAACAGCAAAAATAACTTAAATGTTTTCAAGATACTTAGTTAAAAACGTTATTTCTTAAAATTTTTGAGACTCTCTATTGGCAAAATAAATTTTAAATATAACCAAATTGACTTAAATTGGCATTCGTGAGGCCTGTAGTCTGTTCTATTACTTTGTACGCTTGTTTTTCTAAAACTCTTTCCATTCATTAAAACTTAGTAACAGGTACTTTACAAAAAAGTTTAAAATATTTAATGAACAATAATAAAGAAGACGAAAAACACTTCAACTTCCATTATTAGCAGACACTTTTGGCGATGTAATAAATAACAATCCTTTAACAACACACTTGTCTTTCTCTTATAAAATTTTATTGGCACTAAAAGTGAATATAATAAGTGGTTTTATAATTAACGTAGATAAATAAATAGCCGTTATAAGTATCTAATAACCAATAATGGTATAGTCTGTCTCAAAGTATATCGTTTTGGCTTTTGACGGACCATACCCAAAACACCTTTAACGATTTTATTACCTATTGTTATTGGGTAAACCCATTTGTTCATAAAGGTAGGGGTAGGCCAGGTATTTCTTATATTAATATTTTGGCTAATATTTTAGTGGCAGTGTTGAATAACCGTTTTTTCTGTGTGTTTCGAAAAAGTTGTTTTACGAGAATATAACTACGTCGCGTCGAAATCATTTGTCATTAGATGCAAAACAGGTTGTAAAAAATGTGTATGAAACTTTAATCAGTAGAGGTCTAATTAAACAAGAAGCTTTAAAAGAAACCTGTCTACTTACAAAAACTCCAATATCATCGATAAGGGATATTATTATTAGTGAAGAATTGCACAAAATAAAAAAACGTAGTGATTTTCAATCTCACCGTATAGACAATAGTGATCAGGACCCAATGAGAAGGAAAATATATTGTCTTTATGAAAGCGGAGTTATTCCCACCTTGGATAAACTGAAAAAGAAGCTAGACGAATACGAAACCAATTTAAATAATAGCCACCCTGCATAGAGTTGTTTGTAAAATGGGATTTAAATACCGCAAAATAGACAAAAGACAAGTAGTAATGGAATCGCACAGATTACGCGCTTGGAAATTGAATTACCTTCAAGAAATTAAAAGATATAGGTTAGAAAACGGATCCATAATTTACCTTGATGAAACATGGTTCGATACACACGACAGAGTATCCAAAGGATGGGTTGATTCCAGTCAAAACTGTCAGACGAAAGCACCTTCAAATAAAGGAAAACGCATTACCATAATACACGCTGGTTCAGAAGACGAAAACTGCTTGCTGTTGTCTGCAAAGAATATTAAGGATTCTAGCTTGGATTATCATGAGGATACAAGTGCAGAAGTTTTTGAAAATTGGTTTCAAAATTATCTTTTAAAAAATATTCCAAACAACAGTGTTATTGTCATGGATAACGCAAGCTACCACAGACGTCTGCTACACAAAGCACCAGCTTCATCAAATTCAAAAACTGAAATCCAGGGATATTTGTTAAAAAATTATATATATTTTGAATTCAGTTACAAAGAAACGCAACTTTTGGAAGTCCTAAATTCATATGCAATTAAAAAACAATATGTATGTGATAATTTTTCTGAACAGGATGGGCATACTGTCTTACGGCTTCCTCCGTGTCACTGTATGTTTAACCCCATAGAGCATTTGGGGAACCAAGTTAAATCAAAGATCGGAGCAAAAAATGTTACACCTGCTTTAAGTCCCAGTGTTATAAATTTGATAAAAAATATAATTACTAACACACCAGTTGAGAGCTGGAAAAATTCACTACAGCACATTATAAAAATTAAGAACTCTTACATTTCTATCCAAAACATGTAATTATGTATAGATAATGCAGTTATAAATTTATCAAAACTTTGCATATATTTAATTTCTTAATGTAATTTTAAGATTATACTTACCTCAATAAACAATACATTATAAATCTTTATATTATTAAAGTCCGTCCCGAATGTTCTGTCCTTTAATACCTACCGATCCGCAGTTTTATTGCTGTCGGCAGGTATAATCCGTAAATAATATACTTTGAAACTTTTTATGAGAAATAATAATATACACATTATTTTACGTTAAAAATAATCTTTTTATAAAACATTTTAATGTAGCAGGATTTTTTAGGGTAAATATAAAAATTATGTAAAGCTTAAGGCCAATGAAAGTGTATGAGTTAATGATCTTGCTAAGATTAGGAAGCGCAAATGCTTATATAATGTTACCCTACAATATCTAAACTTAAATTATTCAGGCAGTCAAGATTCTTTTAATTTATTATGAAGTACATTTGGAAACCTTCACTGTCCTCGTGTCCAACGTTACCAACGTATGGTACTAAGCTGCCCCAAGAAAAACACTGTTTAAGCCATTTTTTATCAAACACAATTTATCAACTCGCGTCTAGAGATACCCCGTGATCACGATCTTCTTGATAGTGTTGACACATAAAACATGCTTTATTATACAGACTCGGCGCGTTATTTAAAAAGTATGCTTTTTCTAAACACCTAATGCATTTAATGTAAAAAAAGCACATCATATGGGTCTTTTCTAATATGTCTCCGCATTTTTACGTCTGATATATAATTGGGGAAAATAAAAAGCCGCTTCGCTAACCAGAACTAACCATGACCGAATAGAACTTAGGGCTTTTAAATTTGTCTAAATTATTCCTACATAGCAGTTATTAACATTTTTATAATTTTTGATATGGTAGAAATTATAATTTTTTAAAAAAGTGTAATTATATATTCTGTGGGGTTTTTTCTATTACGTTGTTAAAATTTTGTTTATAACTTCTACAAATAATTTAGACAAATTCAAAAACCCTAAGTTCTAGTCGGTCATGGCTAGTTCTGGTTTGCAAAGCGGCTTTTTATTTTTCCCAATTATATTTTAGACGAAAAAATGCGGGAACGTATTAAAAAAGACCCAAAATTATTACATTAAAATGTAATTTTTTAGCCGAGTCCCTGCATAATAAAGCGTTTCATGTGTCGATACTGTCAAGAAGCTCGTGAACACGGGGTATCTCTAGACGCAAGTATTTTATCACATTTTTTTCAAAATATAATGTAAGAAACCTTCCCCCGGCCGTCAGTTTTTTGTAGATTTTAACACCATGTTCACTTTTTTTTAAGAATAACTCGGTTTCAGAAATGTTTTTTGCTCTGGTAAATATTTAAGCAATTTTCATTTGGTGTTTTTATTTGGGACAATCGTAATTCATATACTTCATGTGTTATTTTTATTTCGGGGACCCCCATGTCAGTGCAGCCAGATTGTGAGAAAATAGTACTCGCTCCAGTCCTTCCTGATCGGGACACCGAAAGGAGTTGAGAGTGGCAGAAGTCTCCCCCCAGATTAAAAAAAAAAGGCAAGCATTGTGTGCGTTACCTCTCCGCGACGCGTGGTAGGAGAAAACTTCTCCTTAATCTCGGGGGAGACTGCGGCATGCTCGGTTCCTTTTAGTGTCTTTGTATTTTTTCGAATAAAAAAAGAAAATTAAAACTAACTTAGTAAATATTTTTTCTAAGTGTCTAAATTAAAACTTTAAAAATAAATCACGTCATATTAATCCAGTTAATTAGATTTTTTCTCTCCTTATATTTACTCTGTAAACCATATCGGTACGGATAACACAAACGAATGTAATTTTGTGCGTTAAGGAATCTGGCAACGCAACTTATAGTGATTTTACCTTAAATTAGTCCCAATAAAACAGAAATGCAAAAAATCCGGCAAATACAATTTCTGCGTCCAAAACAACCTTGCTGAAATATGATTGCTCATTACGGCTATCTAAAGCGATTCAGGGATGTTTTAATATTCTGTTTGGATGGCTTTTTCGTGTAGCTGAATTCCTGCAAGACCGTTATTAATTGGACGAGAAGCATCCTGCCGACGCGACGCAAACCGGGTTGCAGTTCTCGCGTGTATGGTACGACCAGCAGCGGCGTAGGTGGATACAGTCCCCGAAATTATATATGTGGCGTATACGTTTCATCAAGGTAGATTATAAAACGATTTTCCAATCTACAATCCTGTAGTAAAGTTTAAATTTTTCAGCTCCACTGTTTGTCGTTGGGATTCCATCAAGAGTTAGCTTTTATTAATGGTCGGATATACAGGGTCCGGCAGTCAAAAGGAAAGATTTGTGGTGGGGCTTGTAGGACGTGGTAAAGTGGTGGCATCGAAAGTTACGGGCGTGTCAGAACCTGCATGGCTTGCCATTTAGTTATAATGGATCGTTGGACAGGTGAGCAGCGAGGCTACGCAGTTAAAGCCCACTATCAAAATAACTAGAGTGCAAACGCTTCGTGACTTTCGAAGGTATTTCAATATACCGCCCAATCAGCCAGTTCCATCAGATAAAGCAATTAAAACTTGGGTAAACAATCTTGAGGACGCTTAAAAATGAGGTAGTAGTGAAATAACAGTTCGAACCCCTGAAGTTATCAAACGTGTTCAAAATACAGGTCGTGCAATCTCTTAATCCTGGTGATTATCAACAACATATCCAATTTTGTGAAACTATGCACTCATCCATAAGTTAACTTATGGATGAGTGATAAGGCGCATTTCCACCTCTCCGGTTTTGTTAATAAACTAAAGTTTAGATACTGGGCCGAGGAAAACCCTCGTTTGCTCCACGAAACACCACTTTATGCTCAAAAAGTGACAGTATGTTGTGCGGTTTCAGAAAAATAAATCATCGGTCCATATTTTTTTGAGAATGAGGCTGAAAATACCGTTACCGTTACTTCTGAGCGATACGTTGGAATGATTCAGAACTTCCTCACAGCACAACTTGACCGTTTTCCAATGAATGAAAGCACTTTTTTCAAGAGGACGGAGCAACAAGCCACACTGCAAGAATTTCAATGAATGCTTTAAATGCCTTATTCCCATGGTGAATCGTTTCTCGAAATGAGGATATCAGTTGACCACCTCGGTCCCCCGACTTCACTGTCAGCGATTTTTTTTGTGGGGATACCTAAAGACAAAAGTGTTTGCATCAGATCCACCCAGGACAATCCCAACCCTTAAACTTCCTAAAATTACCTTCCTTAGCATTAAGCAAAGGTAACCAACTATTAGTTTGATTATCGGATATGGAACCAGGCGGTTATCTTTATTTAATTATATAAACATGCATATTCTTTTATTTCGCGTTATTTTAAACATATTTCCCTTTCTAAAATACCAAAAGCATTCCAGTTTGAAATCACCCATTATTTACCTAAGGCTCAAAAAGGGAAAAGGGTTAGTTGTGGTTAAATCACGAAATATCACAAGTTAGAAGAAGGTTTTGTAAGATGATATCACTGTTTTTTTTTTTGTTAAACGCGCGATTTCTAACCCGAAGACAGTCAGAAACAACCTGCCACCTTAATGCCTGTCCGTCATATCATTTTTATCCGGTGTTAAGTTTTCCAGAGTTAAATTAGTTTTGTATTTAAAGATAATATTCTGAAAATTTTTAATATACTTTAAACCACAAAAATACAAGTGATTTTGGTAGGGAGGTTCTAAAACTTTACGACGTACGACCAGAGGGGAGAGGGGGTTAAAAAGTTGCTAAATAACATCACGTGATTGTTGGACTCCTTCTTTATTATGTGATTATTATCAAGAATATTAAACGGTAAGAGATAGGTAGTTAGTTAAAAGTTCTGTTTTGTACTTTCAGAGATATGGCCGAAAATCTAAAATTTACGATTTTCGTTTTTATTTTTATTTATTTTTTTAAAAATTTAAAAATTAAAATACATTCTTTTGTAATTTTTGTGCTTTATCCACTGGCGAAGTAAAAATTTCTTCCCGGTTTTTTTCGCTAACCATCATCAACTTAATTTTTTAAAAAACCCCTTAATTGTTTATTATTTTAAAGAGTTTAATCCCATTTCAATGATGTATAAAAAAAAATAAATGATATTTTAAAGAAACATTTAAAGAAAAAATGATTACAATAAGTGCAAAACTTCAAAAGGTCATTTTTAAAATTTCAACTTTTAAAATTAAGGGTAAAAAAATAAAAAAAAAGGGGAAAATTAAGTTTTTTGATTTTTAAGAAAACGAAAATAAAATTTTACAATCATATTATTCCCTTTCCCAATAGGTTTTTGCAAATTTAAAAACCCCCTATTTTTATTTAATCCCAACTGGCCTCCTTATTTGGACATTTATATATTATATATATATTTATATATTATATATATATATATATATATATATATATATATATATATATATATAAATATATATATATATATATATATATATAATATATATTATATATATATATATATATATATATATATATATATATATATATATATATATATATATATATATATATATATATATATATATATATAAATATTAAAATATTAAATATATTTAAAATATTAAACAGCGTCTGTTTGTATCAAAATTTTAAAAAATCAATATTTTTTAAATTTATAATTTCAAGTCATACATCACACGACACAAAACAACACTTTTTTTAAAAAACACAACTAATGTGCGTTGTCTGCGACAGAGACTGAGTGACAGGTAGGAACTATAATATAAGGATTTCCTTTTATCTTTTAAGGAACATAATACAAAGAAAAAATTGGTAAAAGAAGCTATTTTAAGCAAAGCAGGTGTTTCTATAAAATATAAACATATTTAACACAACCATTTTCAAAATTATATTAAACTCTGCAATAACTCCATTTCTGTTTACAATAAAGCTAAATCCTATTAAGAAAGGTGGCAAAACCAATTTAAAACACACCGGGCCACACTTTTTATTCTGCTAGTGGTAAAGTGCACTCACTTGGAATAAGACCATTTAACTTCAGTTAATACTTGGTGCACCAAAGGATTAAAAAGGTAGGTAGATTTTTACACTAGGTAGCTAATTTGCCCATTCAGATAGAATAAACAGATGGTAAAAATTGGATTCAGTGAATAATATAAAACCAAAATTATTTTTGCCGTGTTACCTTTAAGAAATGAAATGCGGGATTCTATAAGATTTTAAGGTTACAACGGGATTTTTTAAAGTTTTTTTACCTAACTATAAAGAAAATAAACAATGCTTGAAAAAGATGTATTTCTCTACGTAAATACCATTTATAGTAATACATTTAGTGGACCAGAAAAAAGTTTGAGCAACTATTCCCTTTACATGACCTTGCACCCGGATTATTGGGCATGGGGAAGACTCAGCTGAGAATTACAACAGGCTTGGTATCTAGGTACTGGTATACTTAAAGGAATATATTCAGATTGGATCTGGCATCAGATAAAATCTGTAGACGGTGCGGTAATAAGGATGAAACCCACTTTCACGTAAATAAAGAATGTAAGGATCTAGAGAGTACACGAGGGGTCATCTTTGGAACCTACAGAATCGAATCAAATCATTGAACTTTTCAGGACCGGAGTTGAGACGTGTCCTGTATTTGGCGCGTTTCTTCGTATTCTTCTACATGAGCCAGCCCTGGCTAAGTGTGCAGTAAATACCTAAATGAAAAAAAAAAAATAAATCCAAGGTTCCTTTAGCTTAAAATAAATAATTTGTTTGTGCCTTAAAAACGACGATCTGCACCAAGCAGATTAATATCTAAGGAAAATTTGCTGACTTTAACGAATTTTTGATATTAAAGCAATAAAAGGTAGCACGGTGCTAAATCAGGTTTTAGGATGGATCGGTAATTGGGTAATTAATAGCTTCTGATAATGGCAAACTTTGCCAATCTTGCAGTTGTGCAAGAGCGCAGTCTTTATTCTTCACGAATTTCGTCGTTTTTTACATTAACCCCTTTCCCCTGTGTTTTCCATACATTTTATAGGATACACGTCTTTACAGCCCCAAAAACTTATTACCTTGAACTTGCTCAGGAAATGACTGTCTTATAGCTTTTTTGGGAATGGAGAGCACTTTTGAACCAACACTGACTCCATTTTCGTAGAATGGTCCAAGGATAAACTGTTTAATACAAATTGTCACTCTGCTGCATGTCAATACCCGACCTAATATTGCCTTAAAAAATAATTTTGGTTCTTTGCATCCACTATTTAATCCGGATTTATTACCATGTGATTTTCACTTGTTTGTACCTCTAAAAAAGCATTGGGCGACTAAAAATTTTAAGACGATAAATATGTTGTCGAGTGCATGGATGGCTTTACGCCCAACCAAATACATTTTATAAAAATGACATTATAAAACTCTCACAATGATGACAAAAGCCCATAGACTTAAAGGATGCACAGAAATAATATAAAAATCATATCCTTATATTTAAACTTTCCTTGCATGTCAGGTAAATTTAAATTCAACGTTACATCTAATAGGTAGGCATATTAAATTTAAACAAACATTTCATCTAGCAGGATAACCAAGAAAATATTGCTCCCATTATTAATAGCAGTAATATAATTAACAGCCAGCTCACTTTATTTACCATTATTATAGCAATTCCCATTGAAATTATTACTATTATGTATGAAAATTATACTACAATATTTCATAAATTTATAATGTTATTATTCTTATAAAACGGACTGTAATTACGAACTCGTATATATTTATCGCTTTGGCTGCGCATTAACTTGTATGCACGTTTGAATAAAGTAAGTTGTATGTTGTTCTTTATTATTATTATCCATCATACATTATACTTGAGAATATTTAAATAATATGTAGGTTTACGTGGATAATGAAAACTGTTTTCTAGATCATTAAGATTGACGTACTTGAGGTAGACACATAGGTTGCATGATGAATACATACGAAGAGCAAAATGTGTAGGGAAAAAAATGTCATTCACTAAATATTGTTTCTGATCAAACGCTGATTGATCTGTTCTAACCATCTTGGATAAACACTAGTGATTCCGGAAACTATGGTGACTAACTTAATACTTCATTGAAAGTTAGGTAAGATGCTGTATGTGATTGGCGAAGGGAAGAAAAATACCATCATTTTGTCCGAAGAACTTGTTTTGGGAGTGCCAAAACAAGTCTTAACAGTATCCTTTGGGGCTGTTGTTTGTTTCGCTAGATCACCTTGTTTTAGTATTATTACTATTATTATTAGGAAGCTTTTGTAAGAGTAGGATCATTAATAAGATAAACAGTCTTCTTTTAATAGAATCAAGAATGACAAAAGTTGTTAGTCCCATTTCCAAAATATGGGAACATTATTTAAGAGAGGGTCCGATTTGGGATAAGAAGTATACAGATTGGAAGGGGATACAAAGATTCTGATCTAAAGACAAATCCGAGCTTTGTGGAAGTTGTTGTGGCTATGAATGTAATTTATTGATGCCAATTAAGGTTACTCTTAAAAGTAAGGCCCACAAAGTTAGATGACTCTTTGTTCTGCAGAAATTGGCCACTCACATCAAGTAAAGAATAATGAGGGCAGATTTTCTTGCCATAGCGAGCATGATTGTGTTTTGGAGGCATTAAACTAGGCACGATTTTTGGTTCCCTAATCCAATATTAATTTAAAGTCTTGTGAAAGAGATATTTTTTTTACCTGACACTTGTTTTTTTAAATCAGACTCAGAGGCTGGCTTTAGAAACTGGATTAGACAAAGGGTTCTAACAGCAAAAATATAGATGGCCTTGATCATAAAGGAGAGAAGATTGTTGATGTATAGGAGAAATATAGTTGGTGACAGTACTACCGAGGATACATCAGCATTCACTTGGTAAAAGCTAGAAGATTAACCATCTTTAAGTCATATAAGTCGATTAAAAAGAAAATTGAAGAGCCACAACAAAGTTTAGGTGTTAGGCCATATAATAATTTCCAAGTTTTCTATACTGAAACATTTTTGAATGAACTTTATACGTCCAAACTTGCAAGTTAAGTGTATCTTTAAAGTGTTTTAAGCATTAAAATAATTAATTTAAGCAGTTCATTAATAGGGTTTTAAGTTCTTTCCCGCCTTTTGAGTATATTCTATTTACAAATAATTGTACATTTTTTAACCTTAAAAGATGGAAATATTTGGTTAATAAAATCATTTATAAGTTTATTTCTATTTTTACCATGAGATTCATACTTTCCGTATGTACTAAGATCTAGACTACAAAATTAATTTAGAATTAAATCCTTAGCCAAAGAAAACTAGATAACTGAATAAGACATGGATAATTACAGATTGCTACGCTGTAATTAAGATGGAATGTCTTTTATAACTGTATCGATTAATATTTTCTATAATAGTTACTTACAATATGTAATATATTTCCTATTTTAATCCTTGAGTGTTTTATTTGACATACTGGATGATTTTTTTCAATTGAGTATTTACAGATGTAAAAATGGCATATATTTTTAATGAAAAATAAAATTAATGACTGTAGCTAAATGTAACATATTTAAAGGTATGCTTGGTGTTTTAAGTAAAAAAATTAAGGCACAGATTTTCTACGTAAAAAATGCAACATTTTACACTGGGGGTAGAGTTTAAAGTGAGTGGGTATAACACCCTTCCACCGCGACCGATCGGTCTATTGTGGCTCACACCCTTTTATATTTCTCCCACCAGGTCCAGACTCCTAATAAATCTAATGATCCTGTTGGGAGAGAGATCTTTCACCTCCCCCGGCAACAAGGTGTCATTGCCGAGGATTGCGAATCTTAGTCGTGCCAGTGCTGGGCACGAACACAGTATGTGTCGATTCATCCCCCTCCATGCACATGCGGCACTCGGCGTCTTCCTCTAGGCCGATCTTGTGCATGTGGTATTTTAATCTGCAGTGTCCCGTGTACAGTCCCACTAGAGTTTTAAGATGTACCCTTGATTGCTCCAGTAGTTTGACAGTACATTGTTGGTTCGGTGGGCTTATGAAGGCCTTCGAGTGTCTGAGACCAGGAAGTCCATGCCAGTACCGAAGATTTTCTCTTTATGTCCAAGCTGATATGAACTGCTTGGCCGTTCCATAAGATATACCGATGACCGGTTCCGGCCCTGTGAATTTTGTCTCCGCCCCCTTTTGGCAAGGAGGTCTGCGGATTCATTACCCTCTAGGCCGGTGTGTCCAGGTATCCACAGTAGTGTAACCTTATTGTTTTGACCCAGTTTGATCAGCGCATACTAGCAATTCCAGATGGTTTTCGAATTGCACCGGCTGGATTCAAGAGCCTTAAGAGCTGCTTGACTATCGGAGAATATTTTAATTGTCTTACGTGTGCAGTGCCGATCGACCAGCGATCTAGCACACATCTCAATAGCAAATACCTCCACTTGAAATATGGTTGCGAGAGTGCCCAGGCTAAAGGAAAACTCTGCCCTCGGTCTCTGTCCATATATTCCAGCTCCAACACCGTCCTTGGTTTTGGAGCCATTGGTGTACCAACAGATGTCAGCCCGGAGCAGGTCGGTCAACATTTTACACTACTGTGTATGTATAACTACGCTAAAATTTGATAAAATAAAACAAATAAGATTGGTTTTAGTAACAGAAGGAGCAGAACCCAAAGTATGAAAAATAGTAGGACATGGAAACAACATTCCTGAAAATATGGTTATACAAGGGCAACGTATATCATGGATAAACAGGTCTTGAATATGAAACCGGATGAATGTACTATAAAAAGTCAGCTGACATTGACAAAGGGAACAGCTTCATCACATGCCTGGTTTGGTACACCGATTGTTCAAAGACTGATGATAGAGTGAGTGCTGGTGTATTTGGGGCAAGGCCCAGAGCGACTTACAGCTTTTTTTTGAACAAGATACCAGTATATCATGCGGAAATCTATGCTATCCAAGGATATGTTCAAGAAAATGTGTAAAGGGGATATTACAACTTACAACCAAAACATACGCATTTTCTCAGACAGTTACATCCATGAAAGCCTTGAGTTTCCATCTTTTTACCTTCAAGATCATGATAGAGTTTTAAAAAAGCTCAGCGCCAATCCTCGATCTTGAAACAGACGATGAAAACAATAATAGATAGCTGGTCCCAAAAACAACATCTGGGTCGTTAGCATGCGTCAACTGGTTAAGACAAATAGTAGGACTTCTGTCAGGCTACGGTCTTCCAAATACACCCATGCAGAAAATGGATATATCTACAGGGTCATTCATGAGGAAATGTCAATACTTCAGGTACGTAGTCAGGGTCCAAAAACAATCATAAAAGTCTATACAAATATATATGGGAAATGGGAGATCAATAAGCTAACAGGCAGCAGTGCAAATATGGGCACGCGACCAATGCCGCCTAAACCAACCAACGAACCAAAAATATTAGGAGGCACTTTATTTAAAATGATATAGATAGTAAAGATTTTTAGATTATTCGTAGAAATAAAAATTGTCTTTTTGATGTTGTTATCCACACAAAATGGGGCAGCAGCGGCTGACCCAAGCAAAGCTATCTAGCCTACAGAGACAGGCCTGCCTAATGATCACGGGCACGCTGCGTTCGACACCAACGCAGGCGTGTCATATGGAGCACCAGTCTTCTTAGGAATGTCCTGACCTGTGACAGACTGGAAATTCCCTCAGACATAATGCCTAAAGCAACCAATTACAACCGGCCCTACAGTGTAGTCTACCTACAAAGGGAGGACTGGAGTCGGAAAACGACCGACCTGCTCCGGGCTGACATCTGTTGGTACACCGATGGCTCCAAAACCAAGGACGGTGTTGGAGCTGGAATATATGGACAGAGGCCAAGGGCAGAGTTTTCCTTTAGCCTGAGCACTCTCGCAACCATATTTCAAGCGGAGGTATTTGCTATTGAGATCTGTGCCAGATCGCTGGTTGATCGGCACTGCACACGTAAGATAATTAAAATATTCTCCGATAGTTCAGCAGCTCTTAAGGCACTTAAATCCAGTCGGTGCAAATCGAAAACCGTCTGGAATTGCAAGGATGCGCTGACCAAACTGGGTCAAAACAATAAGGTTACACTACTGTGGATGCCTGGACATACCGGCCTAGATGGTAATGAATCCGCAGACCTCCTTGTCAAAAGGGGGGCGGAGACAAAATTCACAGGGCCGGAACCGGTCATCGGTATATCTTATGGTACCACGAAGCAGTTCATATCAGCTTGGACACAAGGAGAAAATCTTCGGTACTGGCATGGACTTCCTGGTCTCAGCCACTCAAAGGCCTTCATAAGTTCACCGAAGCAACAATGTACTGTCAAACTACTGGAGCAATCAAGGGTACACCTTAAACTCTAGTGGGACTGTACATGGGACACTGCAGATTAAATATCACATACAAGATCGGCCTAGCGGAAGACGCCGAATGCCGCATGTGCATGGAGGAGTGGATGAATCGGCAGAACACATACTGTGTTCGTGCCCAGCAATGGCACGACAGATTCGCAATCCTCGGCAATGACACCTTGCTGCCGGGGGAGGCGAAAGATCTCTCTCCCAAAAGGATCATCAGATTTATTAGGAGTCTGGACCTGGTGGGAGGAATATAAAGCGGTGGAAGGGTGTTATACCCACTCACTTTAAACCTACCTACCTAGCACACAAAATTTCAGTTACAAATAGGCCAATGTCATAGAATTTTATAATTTTTAGTGTAGAACTACTCTTAAGTACGACAATAAATTCATAATTATGATTGGACATAGGTTAGTTTTGATTTAAAGGAACAAAATTTACTAAAACTAGTAATACATTTAGCAATAATTTTAACTTGACAAAACATTTTGAATTTTAAATTACCAGTTGGCTACTCGATTGCGCCTTAGGATATTCAGACAAAGATATGTAGTCAAATATCTTTCTAATGAAGAAAAGATAATTAATTATCTATAAGAGTCAATATTCTCTAATTATGTATGCATGAATAGCGCATTAATAAACCAGCACGATATTATTATTTACACACATTGCACGTCCGGCTAATACTCGCGCATTATTCTTTTCATTTACGTTGTAATTGATGTTTAAATCGCTTGTTGGTTCTTTTATGGAAGTGTTATGCTATTTCTTACCGACGTTGCTTTTATTTTTAATAGATACATTTTATTATTTATAATTAATATTTTGAAGGTTTTTCTTGGATTATTTTTAATAACTTTACGATGGTCCAATAATAAATCATTGGGCCTCTGTAAAAAAGGAAATTATTTCCATATTGTTGTAAAGGATTCTGTATTTTAAAATATTGTTTCGGTTACTCGTCAGTCTTGCCTGAAGGGACTGCTTTGATCAAGGTCCTGGGTTATAGTCTTGTTCATGCAAAGAATCGATTGACCCTTCTGAAGTTGCAAATTACCTGAAAAAGAAACTTTTAAAACCCTTTAAAAATGCAAAAACATATCAACGTTTCTGTGACAACTAGGGTCACCGTTTTTAAAATATAAATTAATCCTAAAAATCTGCGAAAAATTTAAGAATTATAAAATAAAAATCATTTCAGTTTTGCTTTAGAACTTTGAAAAATTTTGATATTTTTTATTTGAATAATTATCATTAGTTTTAATTTCATTGATAAAAGAATAATTTGATTGGGCAGATATATATTTTTTTATAAAAAATGTAAATGTGGTAAGTTATTTAGTTTTAGGGTTTTTTGAAATATCCTTAACGTAAGGCAAAGGTAACAAAGTATTATTTAAATAAACAGATATTAGGGCTATACAACAACACAGGCTTTTTGAAACTTGGGGCATGTCAGACGCGTGTTTTAGCACATGTGTTGCTGTCGAATTTTGTGCAGACAATAAAAATGTAATATTATTTATTCTGTTATCTTGGACAGACAAAGTTGATCGGCTATAGGTTAAAATCGCGAAGAGATGTAAAAAAGTTAAAATAATCCAGTCACTGGGGAGGAAAACACCTCCATTACCTCCGAATTTTTTATAACTGCATGAATTTTTCTGAAAATTTGAGATTAAGCTTATCTTACCCTCCATTTAAAAAGCACACAGTTTAAAACATTTCAATGATGTTTTTAAATAAAAATTTTTAATAAATTTTTTAAATTTTGGTTATATAATAATTTTTTTAATTAATAAAATTTATTATAATAAAAATAATTAAAAAAAATTTTATTATATTATATTTATATATATTTTATATATATATATATATATATATATATATATATATATATATATATATATATATATATAATTTTATATAAAAATTAAAATAAAATATTTAAATTTTTTTAATATATATATAAAAAATTTATTTTTTTATATTTAAAAAACCATTAAGGATTTATAGATTACTATGATTAAAAAA
Organism: Listronotus oregonensis; assembly: GCA_019359885.1. Lineage (NCBI taxonomy): Eukaryota > Metazoa > Arthropoda > Insecta > Coleoptera > Curculionidae > Listronotus > Listronotus oregonensis. The sequence goes on from JAHBCN010000225.1 coordinate 58,818, forward strand.
CCTAATTTTATCGGGAAAACCTGTAGTAAAAAATAAGCTATATTTTTTTTTAAGTATTTTTTTTAAAAAACTACTTTTGAATGTTATATCTTTATTTTTATTATTTAAAAAAAATTTTTTTAAAATTAAAACCCCCCGGGTGCAGCGCATATGGCATTTTGTGACTTTTTTCCTGAAACTTATTTACCCAAACAAATTTAAATAAATTAAGAAGGGCCAAAACCCCCGTGACTGGACTAAAAGGAAAGTATTTCTTAAGTTTATAATTTTTTTTCTATTTCTTATTTTTATGCTATCTGAAAATTTTGTACCCAAAATACAAAATTTTAAGATAAAGTTATGGAAAAGTTTCTTTTACAATTGTACAATCTTTTCATTTTACTTTTTCTAAGACATGGTTATATGGATCTTTTAATTTTTGTTTATTTAAAAGATTGTTCTAAAGGAAAAAATATCTTAGTAAGCCTTAAAATAAACAATTTTTACAAGCAAAAAAAATCACTATTTTTTAAATTCTTTAACAGATTTTTTTCAAAAATTTCCCTCATTTAACGATTTTTTTAAAAAACAAAAAAAAAAATTCGCAAAAAGGTTTCAAAATTTTTAAGAAATTAAAAAAAGTCAAAAATTTGTAAAAAAGTTTTTTTTTTAAAAAAATTTAAATCACATAAAAATTCTAACAAAGTGGATAATATTCGCCAGTTTCTGTTTAACTATACCATGTATCGTAGTTATTTCAAAAGATTTCAATCAGATTCTGCCACAAAATTTTTTTAGTTTGGGAAAACAAGACTTGTTCCATCCCTGAATTATAAAAATCTAGCTAGATTTGATCCATGACAATGACAGTGTTAAGGAGATCCACATTTTTGTCCTTAAAAAAAAGAGTTTTTGATCGAAATTTTAGCATTTTTCATTTTTTTAACTCACCTAAAGTTAAAGTTTTTATAAAATATTGGGTTTTTCAGATATATCTGAAAAAATATCATTTTATTCTTTTTTCTAGAAAATCGATACAATCTGATGCAAATCACTAGTTATGTTTAAGTAATTTCAAACTAAAAAATACAGATAACGTAATTTTCAATAAAATTTGAAAAAAGTGTTAAAAATAAATCACCTTTATAAAAAATTAGCCAAAATTTTAAAAATTCCTTTTTTTCTTTTTGGGAAAATTTTTTAAAAAAACCTGACGAAAATCATAGTTTTTTTTTTAAATTAATCTAACTTAAAAATCCCGGGAAAAGTAATTTTTCAAATAATAGTTTTGAAAAAAGGGGTTTTAAAAAATAAATTACCTTTAAAAAAAAAATTAAAAACCAAAAAATTTTTTAAAATTTTAGAATTATAAACTTTATTTAAAAAATTACTTTAGCCCAACCTGGGCTCTGTTAAAAGGAGAAAGCCCGGGCTAGATAAACAATAATTTTTTTTTAATGAGTCTTAAAATTTTAAAAATTTCGAAATTGCTATTTGTATGTTAATAGGGTCCAGGAAAATAAATAAATTTGTTTAAGGAATTACACGACAGACAACCTAAACAAGTATTGTGAGTGATGCGATACTTAAAGTTAAAAAAATTCAGGTAGCTTTTTCTTATCATGTCGACATGTTAATGGCAACACCGAAAAACTGGCCCGATAGGACCGACTGTAAATAATGTAAACGTTTACTGTAATTAAAAGAAATTTAATGCAGACGATACGAAAGTGTTTCGGAAGATGTTTTACGAGTCTGAGGTGTCAATTTTGGCTTGTGGCCATGGCATTTTAAATAAATACCATTAAAGTCCGTAATGGATGTTATAAAGGTTTTTAAATTAGTTTTTGATAACTTCCACTGTTAATTCTTTATAATCCATTATACATTAATTTGGCTTGACAATAGTTTTTGTTTATATACGTTAAAAATTAAATAATTTCTAAATGATTTTCTAAATTATATGGTGAAGCCAGACAAGCTCACAAAAAGTTTCATACAATCATGAAAATTGAAAACCTAGCATCGAAGCGCGAGACCCAGAACAAAGATTGTTTAACAATCGTATAACAAGTATGGTCCTTTCTTGCTTAGATGACAGTGAATCCTCTTAAACCTTTGCCAAAGACCTCAGTCAAAACTGTTTTACTAATTCTTTTTCATCACGTGTATGGAGGAAAAACCGAAGTTTTTGCACATCCTTTCCTGCTCCTAAAAGCACATGACAAGATGGTATATCGGTAATTGTGTTAAAAAATGTGCTTCAGAACTTGCACCAGTCTAAACACTACTCTTTCAGCAATATTATAACATAACATGGGAATTTTTTCGGAGAGCTTATGACGCGGGAATTTTTCTGAATAGCTGGATGACCGCCCTAATTCACCTCTTGGGAATTTCTTATGACACGGATTTTTCCTTTAATTATTTCACATAACTGAACAAGTTTCCTAAGTTTTCTGGCAAATTCCAGGTTGTGGCGCGCTCCTAATCAAGTTTTCTTCCAACGGTCTTTCACCTAAAATTTGTTTTTGACTATTCCTGTTCTTTTAAATCTACCCATATCAGTTATTGTATATGTTTACTTTTCAAGCTTTTTAAATGTTTTGAAGTCAAAAATGATTTTAAATTCTTAGTTATCGAATCCCAACAGCTGTGTTCACACGTCGTTGTCGTGGTTGGGCCCAGTAGGATCTTTTGGAACATGCGCTAGAGTTGCTGGTTATCGGCAACTCTTTTGGCTAGCTTATGGAACGGGATCCGAAGCTAAGATGAACCCAAGGCTTAACTCAAGGTGTTAGCATACCGTGCTGGTGAGTGAATGACATCCTGTGCCTCAAACAGGTGTCTCCAACGGTGCCTCTGAGATACAGGCAACCTCTCAGAGTATCTAGCCTTACTGCGGTAATGCGGTGCTTCGCTGTGGTGGACTATTACTTCCCTAGCTCCAAACAGAAAGCGGACAGAACCGCTTTCATAGGAAAAAAGTGACAAAGGTTCGCTGACCGAAACGGATAAATCCGTTTCGAGAGGTGCCACTTAAGGTCACAAGCAGACAAAGGTGCGCCGACCGAAACGAGTGAATCCGTTTCGAAAGGTGCCCCTGAAGTCACCGGCGCCTGTCACGCCTATCACGCCTGTCACACCTGTCACGCCTGTTACGCCTGTCACGCCTGTCACGCCTGTCACGCCTGTCATGCCGTCACGCCTGTCATGCCGTCACGCCTGTCACACCTGTCACGCCTGTCACGCGTGTCACGCCTGTCATGCCGTCACGCCTGTCACGCCTGTCACGCCTGTCACGCCTGTCACGCCTGTCACGCCTGTCACGGGAAAGGGCTAATCCATCCCGAACAAATAGGTGCTTAGGAAGGGATCCCTGAATCCAAACAAAAGGGGTACAGAACCGCCCTTTTAGGGAAAAGGGCTCCCTAGGTTTAAACAGGAAGCGGATATGACAATTTTCATAGGGTAAGGCCGGAGATGCGGCCTTAGAAAAAACGTCTGGTTCTTGTTACAAGGATCTGGTAGCTACCCACGTCACTAGACCGGGAGAGGAGGGCATGGCGGATCTAACCGTCTGCTCGTCATACTCTCCAGGAGACAGGGACATCAGAACACATTAGAACACATATTGTGTTCGTGTCCAGTAGCGACACGACTAAGAGGAGATGTAGGAACTCTCTCCCAATCTGGTATCGGATTCATTAGAAGTCTGATCTAGTGGGAAAAATATAAAAAGGTGTGAGCTACAATAGACCGAGCGGTCGCAGTGAAGGGCGTAAAAAGTCCACTCACTTTAAACCTACTTACCTACCTAGTTACCGAATAAAAATATCTTACATCGTATAAAGCATCTGATATATTTAGTTTTTTTTTTTAAATTGGCATTTGGTGCCATATTTTTAGATAATATTACTAAATGAAGAAAAAACATTACACGTCAATGTTAAAAAAAAATAAATAACTTGAAATACTTATGCTTAAACTCAGATGTTGCTGGAAACTTTAAAAAAATTATGGATGCCGGCTATTTTTATTCCTTTATTTAGTATTTTCATTACGACCAAATGTGCAAAATTCAATTTTTAAAACAAAAACATTGATTTTAAATCTAAACGCATAAAATAACTATTAAGTACTATAAATTTTAAAAAAGTTCTCATCCGACATAATTTAATGATTTTTAAACATATAAGAATAATCATATACAGTGTGTCCCCTTAAGTTCGCACCCTATGGGAAACTTTTTTATTATTAATTTTACGAAAAAAAGTTATTCTTCATAAAAAGTTGTGCATGGTCCCAAACCTAAAATGCAACCATCAGATATTAATTTATTTCAATCGTATACGAGGTATATCAGTAAATATTAATTTTGCTGAATAATAAAGTACCTTTATTTTTGACAATATCGGAAATTGTTATTAAGAAAACTTAAAAAGTACCTTCAGATATCTAATTGCACCCATCTATGATGAACATCAAGTTTTGTTATTTAAAAAAAAAATAAAGTTGGTTTCATTTGGAAACTTTTTTATTATCAATTTAACGAAAACAAGTTACTCTTCATAAAAAGCTCTGCATGTTCTAAAATCTAAAATACAACCATCAGATATCAATTTGTTGCAGTCGTATACGAGGTTTGTCAGAAAATATGAATTTTGCCCAACAGTAAAGTAATTTTTTTTTTGAAAATATCGAAAACTTACGTCTCTTAACCTCTACGATGCATTATTTTAATGATGCATTAAAATCTGTTGTTAAATATTTCAGCTGCTTCACGATAAGTTTTATAATTATCACCAACGATTAACACAATTTCTATTTTTTCTTCCACACTAAAAATCACCGGCATGTTAACAAATTTTATTTGACATTCACTGTCAAACAATTCTCGCTATCAAGAAATCATTTATTTATTAGTGCATCCTGGATTTCACGTAACTACAGTTACATTTGCATTGTTATTGTAGTTAAAAAAAAAAAGATTTTTTCCATATAATTGGATGTAATTGCATATTTGAACGTAGTTTTTAATTCTTATCAACTTTTCTTAATAACAATTTTCGATATTGTCAAAAATAAAGGTACTTTATTCTTCAGCAAAATTAATATTTTCTGATATACCTCGTATACGAGTGAAATAATTTAATATCTGATAGTTGCATTTGAGGTTTCGGACCATGCAGAACTTTTTATGAAGAATAACTTTTTTTCGTAAAATTAATAATAAAAAAGTTTCCCATATGGTGCGAACTTAAGTGGACACACTGTATATGGTTCAGTCTCAAAAAAATATTAAAATTGAAAAATCCAAATACATCACTGGATTCTTTATAAAAACCTCTACTTATATCAATTTTTAATTTTCTTGTTACTTACAAGATAACGAAAATATAAGAGGGTCCAAAAATAGAAAATATGAATTTGACCTGTATGTCAAAAGCGAAGAGAGCAATGAAACATCTTTTAGTGCTCGCTTTATCAAAAAGTAGCAGCAATTAAAAAACCGCAAAATAGGGGTACCTTTATTAGGGGATACCATTATAATGAAATTGTGAAGTCCCCATTGACCCCAGGTGTGCAAAACATTTTATACAAGGTCAAAGGTCGTGAAAATTCTGTTACAAAAATTGTAGATCATGCAATAGGGTATTTTCACTCAATTAATATTGATAATGTTGTGTGTAAAAATTAAAAGTAGAAACACAATTAAGCAAAACCTGCTAAATAACACGGAAAAATACAAACCCCTTACTTTTCTATTTAAGGTTTAATTATCATTGTACTTTAAATAGCCCGCCACTCCCCTAACCAATCAAATTCAACATGGATGCCAAGTCTGTTTAGGAACTATCGATATCGACAATCGTGTCGATTTTAACGAAATGCTAAAATGCGAAATGCTTTTTAGACTTTACACTAAAAGACAGCCAGACTACCTAAATAGTTTCAATTGGAATAAAACATAAAAACTTACATTAAAATGGTTTTCACAACAATAATAGGTATGTCCTTTGGGCATTTTCTCAATACCCACAGCAGCACACCAGGCTTTTCTCCTATCGTCTTGTTTTAGAAGAGAAAAGAATATTTTGAAGATCCTAAACTCGGCCGGCTTTGGTTTGCAAATAATAACAATACACTTTTTTTTATTTTGAATAAAATAACGGAAATTTACTCGTAAAAACGGTTCATATCAAGAAAAGTTTGGCGATAATAATAACTATAGTAATAAATTGGGAAAATTTGGAAAGAAACACACTATTTACAAATTAGAAATTATTAATAAATATTAGAGGTTACAGGTTATACAGGTTGACATTGACAATATGACAATTGACAGGAAACGCCAACTTTGTAGATGTTGCGCATATCGATATTTGATGACAGGCGTATCGAATAACAAAAAACTGACAACAAAGCAGAAATTCCACCAATAGAAAATTTAGGGCCGTGACGTCACGGGCCTACAAAATTCAAACTTAAAATTAATTTTTAAGGCGTTTCCGGAGGCCAAAAAAATAGGGAAAAAAATATTTTTAGCCTTTATTTTCATGTGGCTTTGCAATAAGCTAATAAAAAAAAATCATGAAAAACGCCTATTGCCTACAAACATTGTCCTTATACTTTTTCCCCCAAAATTTTGCATTTCTAAAAAAAAGTAATTCCAAAACTACTAAAGTTTTATTCCCTGTACTATGCATGACTACGCTGTCTATATACATTATTGGACGCATAATATAAGTTAAACTATTAGTCTGCGTGACTAATACATTATTATTAAATGATAATTTTTAGAATATGAACTGAAAAAAAACTTGGTCCCTCATTTAATGTGACCATGTAGCCTTGAGCAACATATGTCTACTGCTATTTTGTTTTAAAAAGTAAACATTGATATTGACAACATCCCTGCTACATATAGTATCGATGGAGGATACCTATTGCACCGTGTAGCCTGGGATTAAGAAGATACCGTGGTATTTGATGGCTATACCAATTCTAATAAAAATATTAAAGCCGCAGAACAACGCCGCCATATGGGAAAAACATCGTCATCTTCTGATATTCTCTTTGAGGAAGTTATAACAGTCCCATCTAGCCAACAGCAATTCTTGTCAAACATTTTTAATAAGTCTCGGTTCATCATAATGCTAAAATAATATTTACTACTGAACATATTTTAGTTAAGCAAGCTGACAATGACGCTCATAGTAACTGCAATTAATCAATTCAATCTAACTGATGTAAATGTTGTTGGTAAAGATTTGATCTGTTGGTATTATTTAACGCTTGAACTTCAATTGAAAGAATAATTAAATAAGCATCACATTTTATTTTTACATGCTATGATTGGCTGTGATACAACCTCTGTTCCGGAGAGGTAAAACAATAGCTTTTAAATTATTGGAAAAACAAGACTTAGTTACATCTGCTTAAATTTTTGAAGATATTAACTCTACTCCAGAAACTATAATAACCCATCAAATTTGGTTTTTTCTTACAGTATATGAAGCTCTAAAAAAGGTTACCTGCATAGATAAGTTACGTTACTTATCCTTTGGAAAACTTACTCGAAATAAAAAACGTTTGCAATTAACTTGTCTTCCTCCAACCTCGGCTTCTGCTCAACAACATTATTATCAGGTTCAAGTGTGACTTGGTAATCAACTGAACCCAGAAGAATAGGGTTAAAAGCCAATTGATAATGTATTGGAACCAAACCACACACGACTTTCACCTTCACCAGGGAAGCTTCTCAGTACTATTTTTCGCAACTGCAAAAAGGGGTGTAATTTAAAATGCGGCTGTAAAAAGTTGGTTTATTTTGTTCACCAGCATGCACTAATTGTCAAGGCTAGTCAACAAAAGAAGTTCCTTACATCAACGACAAAACAACTGATGTATCGTTGTTTCCACAATTTACATCAACTCAGGAAGAAAAAGAAAAAGAGGAAGATGATAGAGAAAGAGAAAAAGAAAAAGTAGAAGATATTAAATAAGAAAACCTTTTATTTTACTAGGATTTAATAAAATGGACCCTGAAATAAGCCCACTGGGGATCCACGTAAAAAAAACGCGTCAAGGTTTTACAGGTGGCGTGGAAACAATTGCTTGATCTTTGTCTTGTCTTGATTGTCCAAACTTTTTTTTATCATAAAACCAACCGTTCCGCTAAAATAAAAAAAAAATACAGTTTCGAGAACTTTATCCTTGTATAAAATTTTTTGCACATGGGGACTTTTCACAATTTCATAATAATGGTATCCCTAACGTTCGTGTAAATTTTCAACTTCTTGGGCATTTATGCAGGGGTGAATGTCTATTTTGACTTGACTAAATAGGGTTTGATCCAACCCCTCAAAAAACCGTTTGTTGTACGGTTACGCGCAAGTGCAGTCAAATAAACCACGGTGGTATATTTAACTTGGCTTGCGTGTGACTGTACAATAACCGTTTTTTGCGGGGTTGAAGCAAACTACAAAATACAAAAAATGTTAACATTGACTGAACTTTAGTACATAACCATGCATATTAAACATTAATATCAAGTAGTTATCATAAGAGCAAGTTTTATTTTTAAATATCTTGTAAATACTACCTATAGAGATCGAGTAACATAATATTAATTTGTAATTAGATCTCTTGCCATAAAGAAAACTAAATAACTAAATGAGACATGGGTAATTACAGACTGCTACACTGTAATTAAGATGGAATGTCTTTTGGTCCCATATCGATTAATATTTTCTATAATAATTATAGGGGATATGTAATAAATTGCCTATTTAGATGTTTGACTTATATGATTGATATATTAAATAATGTTTAGCTTATTTTTTCTTTAAGTTCGTATGAAGTCATCATAATCAGTGCAAATAACATGCACTGATGATGACTGCAAAAAAATATTTTTCAACAACTCTTAAAAGAATATATTAGTTTAGAAAAATTTGAAACTTTAAGATAAAATAAATGATTGCATTCGTTTAAATCCTTTTAGCAAGTGTTGAAATGAAATGGAACTTAAAATTAATGAGTACAAATTCCTAGGAGCAATTTTATAACTGACTAAGATTTGTGCTATTTAATTTAGACTTGCTTTTTTTGAGTACGAGGTAAATTGGTCATCATTTTAAGACCTTTAAATTATTCCGAAATTCAATCCTTTTTGAAAAATTTTATAGGATGGTTTTTTGTAAAAAAATTAAATTTCCTATCGAAAAAGCATCTTTTTGTTAGAGAAAAAAATTGCAAAATAAATGCAAAAAATCATTTGAAATTATCCTGGCTAAAAGTATTTTTATTTAAATCTACCCAATATATGATTTTTTGAATTTTATCTCAACTTTTGCAGTTTTTTTTGTATCAGATTTTTATGTTTTATAAACAAAAAGTATTTTTATCCAAAAAAAAAATGTTTCGTTACGTTATTTTAACAATAAAACATGGTTTAGTACAAATTATTTTTAAGCACAGCCATGGCAATGAGTCAAATTAAATCTACTTGAATGGGGTTGGAACTCTACGAAATAGGACTTTGTGCCTATTTATATTAGCTAGTCAGATGCTTGTAAATGTTCAAAAGGTTGTAAAACAAACTGTGGGTGCGGGAGCATGTATTCGAATACTAGAATTATTTTTCGAATATCAATGCGAGTAACTGGAGTCGAGTGCTGATTTGAATATTTTTTTAACCAATACCAAAAATACCCGACTCGGCCCAATACTAGTCACCGTTACTCAGATATTTAAATAGTATTTCCATGAGGGTCAAATTTAGGATATATACCGATCATACAGGTTAGAAGAAAAGAAAGACTTTCTAGCTCTAAATAGAGATCTAAGCCCTTTTGAAGTTGCTGAAGCTATAAGTATAATATATTTATGCCAAATAAGGTTATTCTCGAAAGTATCCCTCACAAGTCTAATGTTTCTGCAAATGTTATGATTGAAGGTTCTATGGAAGAGATGTCTGCATTAAGTTGGGCTTAATAGTAAAAGGTATTATCGTCAGAAAGTATATGTAAGTACTAGGATAATTTAACTTTTAAAAGATTTATAGAGCTAGTAAAAAATCACATGACGAAAAAACATCGAAACTGATCCTATAGACATTCCGTGACTATGACTTATAGTGACAACAGAATAGCGTTTCTTTCCATATTGGCCAAAAGTATTACCTTAAATACAGCGTTCTCAGATAAATGCAATAAAGGGCCTGTAAAATGGCCTATAATATAGTTTATAACATAAACACCAGACGACATTATAGCTATTTATGTATCAAGGGCGTTACTGGGACTATACTGCCCTGAAGTCTCTGGCTCGAGGGCTAGATTTCGACCTGATGGACATTATAGTCCAGTAAAGCCCGTGGTGCATACAATGCTTTTTGTTTTACCCAAAAAAGAGTTTTTCAATGACTAATTACATTATTTATTCGCAATATAAAAAATAAGTTGCACCTGTACCTGTATACGTAAGTAGATAATGACTAGTGTTAAGTTTGACTTTGATGTTTCTGTCAGTTAGTCAGTTGGCATTTTTTATTTAACGATTTGCTCAAAATGGAAGAAATTCCACAAAATATAAGAGAAAAGGTCATAAAACCGACCGAAAATCTTTTGCCAGTTAAATCAAGGCAACAGTATGATCGGGAGTATGGCATATTTGGTATTTGGAAAGATGCGAACGCAATTCTTCAAATAACCGAAAACGTTTTAATGGCATATTTCCAGGAACTGGTAAGTTATTGATTTTATTTTAATACTTATGTTTAACAAACTTTATTATTTTTAGTCGGAAAAATACAGTCCGAACTCTCTCTGGACCAAGTATTCCACCCTAAGGTCTACGTTGATGGTCTATGAAAATATAGACATTTCGCAATACCATCGTCTCATATCTTTTTTAAAAGTTAAGTTCAAAGGATACGTCCCGAAGAAGTCTAAAGTTTTGGAAGAACAAATATTAAAATTTATTAAGAAGGCTCCTGATGATATCTACTTGGTACAAAAAGTCATATGGGTATTGGGTGTTTTTGGAGGTTTAAGACGAGATGAGTTGGTCAAAATGACCATTGATGACATTGAAGATAGAGGAACAGTCTTGGTTATAAAGGTACCAGAAACTAAAACTTCAACTTCAAAAAGTTTTACTATCATTGAAGAAGATTTAGGCGCTTTAAATTTAAAAAAAAAGAAACATTAAGACCAGCTGGAATAAAGGAGCGAAGATTCTTTCTTACCTATAGAAAGGGTCGATGTACAGTACAACCCATTGGAAAAAATACCATAGGAAGCGTCCCAACATTGATCGCAAAATTTTTAAAACTGGATAATGCAGTAGCTTACACCGGCCACTGTTTGCGTCGCACATCGTCAACTTTACTTGTTGAGGCAGGTGCTTCGTTTGAAACGCTAAAACAACATGGGAAATGGAAAAGCTCTTCAGTAGCTGAAGGATATATAGAAGAAAGTATTTCATCCAAAAACAAAGTAGCCAAAATGATTGCCAATTCAGTTAATTCCGAGGTTAATTCCGTATCGACTATTGAAGATTCTTTAATGGACTGTTCTTCTATACAAAATAGCGTTAGTGCTACCACCGCTGCTACCATCACAAAAAACACCGACCATTCTATAGTGGGATCAGCTACATTTTCCGGGACATTTCAAAATTGTAATTTTTATTTTGTAAATAAAGTTTAATTTTTAGTATTGTTTAAAGAAAAAATTATTTTTTGTATAAACTTGATCTTTATTTTGAGAGAAATAAAATTGGATAAGCAATAAAATTATAAGCGGGCATTATCATAATGCCCGCTTATAATGCCCTAGGTGTGATAGCAGGTATTATTGCTATCATAACATATTCCGTTTCTAAGGTATTATAGATCAATAATAGATAGGTAAAACATAAATCAATTAGCGCATAATTTTATTTAAAAAATTATAATTTTCCCTACTAGAGTTAATTAAATAATCAATAGCCTTATCTGAAAAAAGAAACTAGAGTTGTTGGACGTACGAGGTAGTAGGCATGTTTTTACTGGAAACCTTTCAGAATAATGTAAATAACAAGAATCGAGGTATGCACACTCTCAAAAAGTCCGGAACAGTTGTTAAATTGACAAAATAAAAAAAAATGAAAATATAAACAATTTTTAATACTTATAAGTCGCCTATCGGTAAGAGTTGGTCGTGACAAAAAATTGTAGGAGGGTAAAAGATTCGTGACCAAATTTCCTACAAGATAGGATTAGTTAGAAATCCCAAAATTTATAAGGCTTAAATAGGAATAAACAAAAAAAAACTGGGTTATAAAATTTAGTTTTTTTGCATAGATTTTTTGGTACCTTAGATTTCTCTGAGGGCCTTTATATTCGCCAAATAAAAGTTGATGCTATTTTCATAATGAACTAGAGATCTTAGGCTTTCAAACGTTTTTAAAAATTAAAATCGGATAGTTTGGGCGCTCTCCTCAATTATTTAAATTTATAAACAATTGCTGTGGGCAATAATTGTTTAAACAATTTTTATTTGAACAAATAAAAAAAAGACATATTTTTTTGCTCCAAAATATCCTTTTAGTTAAATAATGTAAATAAAAATAAGTCAATAAATCCGTATAAACCCTGTGCAGGAAATTGATACATATTTTTTATTGTTTATTGATTTGCCTTAAACGCCGATAACAATTTTTTATTAAAAAAAAAAAAACGTTTGAAAGCTTAAGGTCTCTAATATAGGTAAAAATAATCAAGTGTCCAAGTTCAATATTCTGGAGTCCACTCAATTTAAGAAGTTGTCAATTTTTTTTAAAAGAAAATTGGATTTCAAAATTATTATGCAAAAACTATCAATCTGAACTTAACAAAATTTCACTTGATGTTTTATCGTGGTAAAGATTCCAAAAAACTCACGCAAAAAACTGTGCTTTTTCTGCCTTTATTGTTCCTTTCTTGTCTTTTGCAATAAGCGTAACATATTTTGCTACTTCTTATTAATTCTTGTAGAAAATTTAATGAAGAATCTTTTTTTTATCACTTTTTTTCTACGACCAATATTTACAAAGAAATAAAAAATTAAAGTAGAAAAAGAAGTGCCCTTTTTTACACTTATATATTATAGTTAACAAATGTTCCGGAACTTTCTTAGAGGGAACATAATATCTAGATTCTTGCTACATACACTCTTCAGTGCAAACAAGCCTTTCAGCTGGTACATCTAAGCAAAAACAATAAGGCTTGATCTACAAGGCTAAATGCTTTTTTAACTTATTTTCAAGTTTAGCATATCATAGAACTAAGTTCCGGACAACATCCACTTTTCATAATGTTGGATTTCGGAAATTTGCAAAAGTATAATGTAATTTCTAACATAATAAAAAATCATACAAATGTTTAATTACATTAAAAAAAAATGCTTAAAAAAGTCGTTTAAAGTTTTAACCTAAGAGTAGCCTCAATATTCTTAGAGAAATAATTGCAAGCAATTAGTATTTTAATTAATAAAGTGGTTTGTCCTATATTTGTTTTTTGATAATAAATAGCGTATTAAATATTTCGTAATTTGTAACTTCTCTCATAGGAAAATTAAAAATTTTTAGAAATGTTGTTGATTAGCAAGGGCATTATAAATTGCTTGAATACTTATTAGTGTCTGTTAATGTGTATAACGCAGATTCTTTAGGATAAGAAGTAAAAGAGAGTATACTAAAAACATGTAAAAGCATAGCTTTGGGATCCTTAAAACATCTACAGTTTCTCAGAATAAATCCTATGTACTTAAAATTGTATTATAATGAAAGGAAAAATACCCTTTTTTGCCTAATATGACAATAAAATCCTTAATTTGATAAACTTTTTAAGAGCTTTATCATTTATTTTATGGTTAAAATTAATTAAAATTATATTTTTTTAATAGAGGCTTAAAAATTATTGTTCATAACATAATTTTTAAGAGTTGTTATCGCTGTTGTTGCTGTTATGTGTTAAAAAAAGTGTAAATTTAAACAAAACTGATAATTTTTGATTCGTTATGGATGACTCCAAAAGACGTCCATTATCAAACGTCCAACTTTGCCAAAATTTATATTTCTTCGTATATCTTGCGATTTCCAAAATCTGAATGGTCACCCATATATTTAGGGCATCAGATTCGAGTGCATGCATGGGGATTTCGGAAACCGTAAGAGATACGAAGTCGGGTAAATTATGGCAAAGTTGCGCATTTAGGTGCCTAACAACATGCCTATTAGAAAGTTGTAAAATTACGAGTACTTCCGGAGATATCTGGAAAAAAACGAAATTTGCCAATTTCGTTTTAATTTTTTTCTGACGTTATTTAAAGAGATATGAAAAAACAAAAGACACTTTCTTATGGCCACTTTTTAAGCTCTTCAAAACACCGCTGAGAGATTTTCCGTACGACGTTTCGTTTTCGTTAAACCATCATCAACTTAATTTTTTTAAATACGGCACCTAATTGTTTATTGCATTTTTTAAAAGCAGTTATAATCTCAATTACAGTGATGTAAAACACTTAATATTTTTCTGTTAAATAAACATATTTTCCATAAGAGACAATGAGTTAGACAAAGAACGCACATCATTTCTTATAGGAGCGTTCCATATTTGTAACGTCGTAACGCCGTAACGTCGTACGGAAAATCTCTCAAAGCTGTTTTGTAGAGCTTAAAAAGTGGCCGTGAGAAAGTGTCTTTTGTTTTTCCATATCTCTTTAAATAACGTCAGGAAAAAATAAAAACGAAATCAGCAAATTTCGGTTTTTTCCGGATATCTCCGGAAGTACTCGGAATTTTACAACTATCTAATAGGCATGTTGTTAGCCACGTAAATGCGCAACTTTGCCATAATTTAACAGACTTCCTATCTCTTACGGTTTCCGAAATCCCCATGCATGCACTCGAATCTGTGGCACCCTGTATACTATAAAATGTCCTAAGATCCAATTAGCAAAAAATAGTATTTTAAATTTACAATTTAAGCGCATTTCATCATAGAAAACTAATTTGCTAAAGACCTTTTATCCGTTCACTATATTCGTTTATTAGTGTTAACAGTTTATAAATGAAACATATGTTCTTGAAATTATCGACACGCGGTTTTGTTTAATGATTGTGTCACAGCGTGAAGGCATTTAATAGGCATGTCACCGCTTATTAGAAAGATATAACTTCATAGGTGGCAAATGATTTTAAATACCAAAAGGAAAATGTGAATGGTTGTGGAAACATTTTGAATATGAAATTTAAACAGAAAAACAAATATATGAGACATCCGTTAAAACTTATGTACAAATTCTTGTCCACTTTTAATAGCGGAGTCACCTTAGATTATTAACTCGGAACCTTGCGACTGTGTATAAAATTTAATCGAGTTATTCGCAATTGAATATGTCAATTTTTTAACTAAAAAAACACGTTTTCAGACGGTTTTTGCAAATAACTCAGAAAATAAGCATTTTATCAGAAAATATCATTCCTACCAAAAATGTAGCTTATAAAAAAACACCAAGAATGATGGGCTTATGATGTTCATGGACCCAATACAAACGGAGTTATAGCCTGTTGAAGGTTGGTTCTTATTCGTCAAATGCCAACATTAAAAGTTTTAACGTAATATAACCAAAAAACGATACATTTTTTGGGAAAAGCTTATAATACCTTTTTTGAAGTACTTAAAAAACCTTTATTTTTGTTTCTTACAAAAGTCTTTAGCACTACAATTAAGAGTTATGGCCAAAATAAAGTTGATCTCTATTTTTTTTATGAAAAAATGTGAAAATCACCCCCTAATTACCACTCTAATTGAAAATAATCTTTGTCACTTTACAGTTCACTTTATTTTTGTATTTGTAATATGCTCAGGAGGTTTGACCGGTTTAAAGTGCATATTTTGGAAAAAAAAATGAGCCTAACGTGAAAGAGACATTTTTGTAATTTTTAAATAAATAGCCTTTTTTTCAAAATATCTCAAAAACCCTTAATGATACGTAAACAAAAACAAAACGAAAATTTTTGGTAAAGAAAAACCTAAAGTTTTGTATTCTACAAAATTTTACGCATCATTAAGGGTTTATGAGTTATTTGGAAGGAAAGGCTATTTTTTTCAAAATTAAAAAAATGTCTCTTTCACTTTAAGCTCAATTTTTTAAAAAATATGCACTTTAAACCAGTCAAACTTCCTAAGCATATTACAAATACATAAAAAAAGTTAATTGTTAGGTGACAAAGATTATTTTAAATTGGGGTGGTAATTAAGGGATGATTTTTACATATTTTTCATCTAAAAAAATAGAGATCAACTTTATTTTGGCCATAACTCGCTTAATTTTAGCGCTAGAGACTGTTATAAAAAACAAAAATAAAGGTCTTTTCAAGTACTTCAAAATAGAATGAGCTTTTCCCGAAAAATGTATCGTTTTTTGGTTATAATACGTTGAAACTTTTAATGTTTGCATTTGACGAATCAGAACCAACCTTCAACAGGCTATAACTCCGTTTGTATTGGGTTTATTGACATCATAAGCTTACCATTCTTGTTGATGATGAATTATATTTTTGATAAAATGCTTACTTTTCGAGTTATTTGCGAAAAACCGTCTGAAAACGTGTTTTTCTTTGGTTGAAAAATTGACATTTTCAATTGCGAATAACTCGAAAAGTAATGCCTTTCAGAAAAAAACGTTATAAACAAAACTTGCTTAGAATTAGTTAATCTATCCATTTTCCTACTTATTTCTGATAAAAAAATTCCACCCCCGAGAAGGGGTGGCATTCACCCCCAGGGACAACGCGGCAATTTTTGAAGGGTAAACATTTTTATAGAGGATATAAACTATTAAGTTCAATAGTTTATTTTAAATTTTATACACAGCCGCTGGGTTCCAAGGTTATAACATTTTTTGGGCTAAGGTGACTCCGCTATAAATAGTCGATTTTATTGCTAAACAAATTTGCTGGTTATTCTACCCAAGATAACCCTATTAATTCTTAATTTTACGGTCAAGCAGATCTAGCGCATTTTTTCGTTTTAATACCAAGAAATCCTTTGGGCTGTATGACATACCACCAATCGTCTAAAAAAATGTACTCCTGAACTTGCACCTCTCTTAACTCGCGTTTTTCGGATTGCTTATAAAGCCGGTCCCAGACACTACGCACTTCGGCGAAGTTTCGCTATGTCCAACACTTCGCGTAGAGTCTGGAAAGGTCTTAAATCAAATCAATCAATCAAATTAAATAAAGCTTTATTGTGTAAAGAATATGAAATTCTCATTTACAAAGCAACGCTTTTATCTAAATATAAAATAAAAATAAATCACTTTAAAATAAAAACCTATAATTAATTTTTAAAATTAAACTAATATAAAAAAAAACACCCATGAACAAAATACATACAAAAAGAAAAGATAAAATTTGTCAGGTACTATGTTAATATCATATGACAAACATTTTGAAAAGGACGAACAACACTAATTTAATATATGGTCATAATATTCGTTAGTTTTATAATAGGCTCTCTCAACCAATAGCTTCTTAACTTCTTTACGAAATTTTTTCTCCTCAGTTATTTGTCTTAGCCGCAGAGGAAGGTGGTTAAACAGCTTTCTACTGTTTTAAACTATAGAGTTTTTAATTAAGGAAGTAGAAGGTATCGGAAGGGCGATAGTATTTATTCTACGAGAGGAATAAGTAGATACTGACGTTAAATTACTTTTGTGCTTCCTGTGCATAAGACAAACTGACTCCAATATAAAAATGCAGGGCAGTGTCAAAACTCTATGAGTCAGGAATAAAGGTCTATATGAATCCCTACGTCGAATTTTGTACATGATCCTAAGAGCTCTCTTTTGCAATACGAAGACTGATCCAAACAGAGTATCAGAGCATGAGCCCCAAAAACAAATACCATAACGCAAATGTGAATCTATAAGCGCAAAATACACATTTCTAACCAAGCCCACATCCAGTTCCTCCGCAACCACTCTCGAGGCATAGCAACCAGATGACAGCCTTCTGTTTAAGCTTGCAATGTGACTTTCAAATTTTAACCTAGTCCTAGATACTTGTTAACCTGCGGATTGTTGATATTCGCATTATCAAGCAGTACCCCATTAAGTTGACATTTAAAAGTTAAAATATTGGTTTTAGAAATGTTAAAAGAGAGATAATTTGCATCACACCATTTTTTTTATTTTTAAAATATCTTTATTAACGTTATATTGCAAAATTTCATTGTCCCTATGGTGCCAAAATAGTGTGATGTCGTCAGCAAACATTGTAACTGAACCTGTAATATCTAAATTTGGTAAATCATTTACATATAAAAGAAATAACAAGGGGCCAAAAACTGAGCCCTTGGCACCCCGAGGTTTGGGATTTATCGCAGAATGCTCATTTTTAAAAAATACTGTCTGGCAACGGTCGGACAAATATGACTTAAACCAGTTTAACGACGTGCCTCTAAAACCATATACTTCAAGTTTCCGAAGCAATGTTTCATGATTCACACAATCGAACGCCTTGGACAAATCACAAAACACTACAGCTGCCCCGTCTCCATCATTAAGC
The DNA here is from genome assembly GCA_019359885.1 of Listronotus oregonensis. NCBI lineage: Eukaryota > Metazoa > Arthropoda > Insecta > Coleoptera > Curculionidae > Listronotus > Listronotus oregonensis. Next base: position 77,406 of record JAHBCN010000225.1, read on the forward strand.
CTTAGATACATCTCCTCAAGAAGTGAAAAAATGGCATCTTTAGTACTCAAATCCTGCTGAAATGCAAATTGTCTGATACTAAGAAGTTTATGCTTGATCAAAAAGCTTAACATACGCCTTTTGACAAGTTTTTCAATTATCTTAGCTAAGGTTGCTAAGAGCGATATTGGTCTAAAGTTAGAATTCACTTCAGCATCACCCCCTTTATTTATGGGAATCACTTTAGCCAGCTTTAAACAATCTGGAAAGTGACCAACTGAAAATGAATAATTTATAGCATCGGATAAAACCTGTAACGTTTGCTCCGGCAGTTTTAAAACCGACCTTCGCACTTCGCCGTAGTACATAATTTTTCCCGCTGATTGTCGGTAAAATAACCCGAATCAAAGGACGCGAAGTTCGGCGAAGTACGTTTGGTGACAGCTCCCAGACGCTTCGCTGACCCTTTGCTAATATTTTGTCTAATCAGTGCAGTATCAATTTGTGCTGGAGTGAGTAGTAATTGAGTGGAACAACGAACTACTGAATACATTTTTGGATCTCTACCAAAAAGAGGACATACTTTGGAATTCCAAAAATCCAAACCACAAAAATCGTAATTTAATTCACGATGCGTGGAAAAACATTAAATCTTGCTTTAGTGCAGATTGTACAATAAATGAACTGAAAGAGAAAAAACATTCGTTGATGGCCATATTCTGCCAGCAATTAAGCAAGGTAAAGGCCAGTATGAAATCAGGTGCTGGTGGTAATGATATATATATATATATAAGCAAAACTGGCATGCTTATGAGAAGATGGCTAGTTTCTTGCAGGAATAGCGTTCCTCATTACTGTATCTCCTTTGTGAATAAATAGACTTATTTTATTCAGAAGCTTTCCCAAAATCCATTAAAGACATTCTGCAAAAGTTTTCAATTTTGCCAGATGGTTCTTTCATCAAGTCTTGTAACATGTCCATACCATTGTACCTGAAATTTTTTTAATACACTGTTTTTGATCGTAGGTCTTCTTACCTTAAAATATTTAAATTAAAACCTAATTTATTTAAAAAAACTAAAAAACAGGCTTTGAAAAAAAGGACTAAAACATTTTTTTTGATCTAGCAAAGAAATGGCGACTTTTATTTAAGGATGGCATCCACAATCTTCTTTTAAATTTGTTTTCTAATAAAGCACAACACATAATTATTGAAGCCGCAGCAACGGCGACTTGCTCGTCCGGGCCTCCACCTATGTCCATTTTTAAACTAACATTCGAGGCTTTGCCAGAACATTTGTTATTTCCCGAAATGCGAAGTGTATGGGAAGTTAAGAGAACTTGAAATTTGTGCTTTGTCGAAGTACGAAGCTTCGTTATTCGACAAAGTACGTAGCGTCTGGGACCGGTCTTAACACAGGCACTTTTTCGTGTGCAATCTATCCTCAAAAAAGGATCCGAACTATAGACATATATCTTTTTTCTTAGCTGTTTGCATGGTAATAGAAACATTATTTAATTATCAAATTTTAAAGTATTCAAAAGAACCTAAAATTATTGCTGGCACAAAGAAAGAATTTCGTTATAAAAACAACAACGGAATTTTTAAAAATTATTTATTTAAATAACTAGAACTAGTCCCTTGAGTTTCTTGACGAATTCCAGATTGTTACTGACTGACGTATCTAGGGCTTTTGAGCAGGTCTGGTATAATGCAATTCTAAGTCAACTTTCTTTCTACGGCCTTTCAAATAACTTTTGGTTTTATCTGTACAGTTTTCTTTTAAATTACCTTTTATAATATTACTGTGGTACCCCCGGGGCTCAGTACCGGTACCAATATTTTGTTTCTATAACCAGACGTGTTGAAAAACAAGCTCAAGGTTATGCAGATGTCTTTTTTACAGGACCTTTATTTAATATTGGATTGTTTGTAGTTGTTTCATAAATAGTCACAGCGCCTTTAAGAAGGTATTAAATCCTCTTTTTACCCGTATAGTCAGTATGTCTCCTCCAACTCCTAGGATTCTTAATTTCATCCAAAGAGGAGCCACTAGCCTTACTAATATCTCTATTTTTACAAGGAAGCTTTCTTCTTTTGCCCATCGAAGAGCCAAAGAAGACTTGTCGCTCTTTTATTGTTTTTTACGGCTACTATTTTAAAGATATATATATATATATATATATATATATATATATATATATATATATATATATATATATATATATATATATATTTATATATATATATATATATATATATATATATATATATATATATATATATAATATATTATATATTTCATTTCTTGTCTACTACATCAACCCAGAGCCACTCTCATACATTCCTTTACAGCCTATCTGGAGAGACCCCGAGCCACGTACTTTATCCGCTCGTTCTTTCACATGCTATCTATACTACATCCAAACTTATCTAGGAACTTATACACAAACAAATAAAATAAAATTTATCCCATTGGTACAAAAAGTCAGCAACCATGGTTATAAGAGCAGTTAGTCAATGAGGAATATTTTTGTCCATTTGTTTCTGCTTACGTTATTTTCAGTTTAGTTCGGCTAGAGCAGCGTTTCTCAAACTTTTTCACATATGGAGCCCTTTTTAACAGGAAAAATAAACACGAAACCCTCTTAATGCTGCACAAATAAATATTTTTGCATTTTAAATTATATGAATCGATAGACTCGTAATATCGTTATAATTATTTTTTTACAAAATATATTGGTAATACACTTAAACATATTTTTTTAAAGAACCTAAAAGGAATTTGAACATGAAATAATAAAAAGGATACTTTTATAAATAGATAAGGCTATCAATGCAAGAAATAAAACTCTTTTCACTCTTCACACAATTTTTTTTATCTTTGGACAGTCCACGAAGGCTGTGGCCGTCTGTCTAAAGTGTCTGTCTAAAGTGTCTGTCTAAAGTGTGGTAAGAGGGAGTTTACTGGCACGAGACTTAAATATTTTAATATCTGGAAAAAAACGGAAAATTTCTGCGTGTAGCAGGTTTCATAGTCTGGACAGGGATAAAGGAACAAACAAAGTAGGAAGTTGGGGGCCTCTTAAGTTGGACTGTAAAAGTGGTACTACGTGTTGCTCTGCTGGGAGCTGCTAGAGGAGGAATTATACTCGCCAACTCTTCGGAGCCATGAAAATACCTATAAAAGAGCGACAGATACCTTACAGCCCGTCAGTGGGCAACGGAAGGAAGCTTTTCTGTAAGTGTGGGATCATTAATAAGACAGCTCTTCTTTGAATGGAGTCAAGAATGCTAAGTGTTGTAGGAGGCGCCACTCCCCAGGCATGAAAAAACATAGACAATTTAGCAAAATATGAGTTTTGACGATAACATTTAATCAAATTCACCAAAAAAATACAAATAGAGGATTTGCTTCTAATAGTCCGATTATTTACTAGCAAATATCTATTTTTTTACCAGTGGTCCCCTTAAGGCCAATAGCATCTCATGTTTCATTTTTTAGATAAAAAATTTTGAAAATCCAAGAGCTGCCCTGGGTCTTACTGATAAAAGTTCAGTCTTAAATGTCCGCGTCCAGCTTATTGCATGCGATACTTATTTTTCGGTAATACCTAAGTCGAAAATCCAGTCAGGATTCTGGATTCAGAGAATAATTTTTTTTTCGCGGAACCCTTGCCGAAGTCGTGCGGAACCCCAGGGTTCCGCGGAACACACGCTGGGCTAGAGTATAGACTCTTTAACCTGCTGTTTGCAGAGTCTTTTCTTTTTCTTTCAGCTTCTAAACCTTCCCTATTAATTTGTCATGTGGAACTTGCTGCCTACAGAGGTTTTTTGTTTCTCTCCAAACCTGAAAGTTTTTGTTAGTATGCTACCTTCTGCTTAAATTGAGACACCTTATAATTAAGCCCTTTTAGATTCTATTAAGATAAAAAATATAAAATTGCATGGAGGAGATAATAATTTTTAGTGCTAGTTAAAGTTGATAATAAGTTTGTTTCGTAGTTTAAATAGTAATTGCCCTTAACATTTTTAGTTTTCCAACAATCGAAAGATTAAAATACCTTAACGCATGTAAAGTTAAACACAGCAATCCAACCTTCTTTAGATCGCTTCCGGGTATACAAAGCTTCTGCAAAATAACGCTTTTTATTTGAACTCCAGACCGCACATGCTTCCCTCAAACGGTTTAAATTGTTTTCTTTTGTCGTCGACATCAGTTGTCAGCTTGCGTTGTCGTATATTGGCTTTGCCATGTTTTTACACAATGCGAGTAAATCCTAGGAATGTTTTGTTAACGTTCAATAATAGGTAGTTAAATTGTATACGCGACTTAAATTTAAAACGATTTCTATAGTTTAAAAGATGTGATGGACTTTGTAAAAGGAATATGATTTTATTTCGAAACTATTTATTTTGCTAAAAACTTAAGCAAAATGTAAAATATAGTGTTTCTCTCTATGAAGCACACAACAGTCGTATAAAATTACCTTTACACTTAACGTGTTGTCCATTTTTTTACGATGCAAAAGGTTACGTAAAAAATTGGGCATTAAAGGTATGTACACACCGAAAAAACAAACAAGAACAAACATTCGTTCTTGTTCACCTTGTTTGTATGTGTTCTTTGTTTATTGTTCGCCTTATTTTGTCTACATAGGGCAATCAAATATTTGTTTACTCTCGTTTGACCAGTTAGAAAAGTTATGGATGACGACGAACAAAATTTATTTCTCTTTAGGTATGTACACACCGAAAAAACAAACAAAAACAAACATTCGTTCTTGTTCACCTTGTTTGTATGTGTTCTTTGTTTATTGTTGTTCGCTGATGTTTGTTCTTGTATGTTTTTTCGGTGTGTACATACCTTAATAAGTCCCTAAAATGATAACACAATTCTATGGAGAATTAGTATTACTTTCTAACAACTCCACAATTTTAAAGGTAAAATACTTTTAAAAGAAGAAAAAAATACAATGCATTTAATTGTTTAGGTTTTTACTGTATAATATACAGTGTATATACGGAGTGTTTTTATATCTTACGTACGTATAAAAAAAACTATAATTATGCGTCTTTAACGTTAACGTTAACGACCTACAGGGCGTTTGTTTTTTTTTCTTTGAAACGCCCTATACATGTTTTAAGATATTAATATCAAATTTGGCACATCACTAACTGAATTAAGTGTTTATAAGGAGACTTTAATAAATTGTTTAAATTTCTAAAGAATGTTACTTTTTTCGGGTCATCACTTTTTAATTCCACCCGAACTTTGTTCTCCGTCACTGTTTTCTCATATTTAAAGAGTTAAATTGCCCATTCTATTATCTAACTTTTTGGTCTTCTACTGTTTTTTTAATTATTTTGCTTTGTTAAGTCATATTAGGTAAAATATGCTTAAATGCTGGATAATGGGACATAATTCGTATAAAAGTATTAGAACATGGAAAAAAAATCGGAAATGTACATAAGGGAGTGTTAAAAGATTTAAGAAAACATCAAAAGTTTGTCATTCCATAGATCTCAAACGAAGCATTGGAGCACACATGCTTTAGGTCGTTTGTCTCCTAAAATAATGTGTGCAATTCCATTCTTTAATATGTACAGGGTGGGCATTTTATTAGGGTCCTATACATTTTCTCAGAAACTGCAGACTTTTGAGAAAAAAGTTTTTGGATTAATTTATGCTTTTAATTAATTCCATTTTCACATATACATGGTGTTCGTTGGATTGACCACCAGTGTTCACTTCCTTATTATAAATGGGGCACCCTATATATTATTATATATTTAGATAGCGCTTCCAAAGACGAGTTCAACGATATATAACAGTACGGGTTTGGGTCACAAAGTTTCGGATTTATTGACGTTTTTGACCTATCTTTAAATTAATAAAAAGACGGTAATTATTCCTTTTTTAAAATTTGTTCACGTAAAAAAAAATTACAAAAGCTTATTTTATTCACGTTCGCAGGCATTTTTTTTTTTTAAGTTTTACAAGTAAATCAGTGTTGCCATGCTTTGTCCATCGTAAAATTTCTTGAATTTTTTAAATGTCAACCCCTGTATATAATAACAAATCTATATAAAGAATTAAAAGACCAACAATGTATAACTACACGTTTCTGCGAGTCATAAAATTTGTTAACATGCCGGTGATATTTAGTGTGGAAGAAAAAATAGAAATTATGTTAATCGTTGGTGATAATTATAAAACTTATCGTGGAGCGGCTGAAATATTTAACAATAGACATCCGTCTGTCTGTCTGGTAGCGTAGTGGTCAGAGCCTCGGCTCGCCGCGCCGGCGATCCGGGGTCGAATCCCAGCCCCGCCGGGCAGACATATTTAGGTGGTAGTTATTTAAAATAACGTCCGTGGTGGCACTACCGCGTTGTCTAAAAGGTGCTGTGAAATGCAATATTTGCATGTTTCAGTGCTTGGGCAGCGTTGACGGAACTGGGGCAAAAAAGATGGGTTAAACATCGGAAAACCCGGCACTCACGGTACTCTGGTACTTAGGAGTATATATGTATATGTATATGTCTAGTATATATAGTATATATGTATATGCAAATCCTCCCTGAGTTGTCACAAAGATAAAAAAAAATCCAGGAAAAAAATATACACCATACATCTGTAATGAGAATTATGGAGAAATTCAAATCATGTGGAGATGTTAATAATAAATTCACAAACAAGGGTCAAAAAATCGTTACAACTGAAGAGATGAAGTTAAATGTAATGCTATCTGCAGTGGAAAAACCTAAATTGTCCCTTCGAAAAAGGGCATCTTCGCTTCCAAATAAAATTTGTAAAAACACAATATCAAAAATTCTTAAAGAGAACAAGTTTTATCCATATAAACCACAATATATCCATACTTTAAAATCTGGAGACTACGACAGACGACTAGAATTTTGTTTTCTTATTCAAGGAACGCTAGTAGACGATCCTTTTTTGGCTAGGAAAATATTTTTTACATTTACGTCTAATGGAACACTGTCCTCGCAAAATTGTCGATGGTGGACTGACTTCAATCCTCACTTTACGATTAAAACTCGCGATAAACATTATTTTAAAACTAACGTTTGGTGCGGCATTTACAAGGATAAAATAATTGGCCCTTTTTTTTCGACAATCTATGACTTCTCAACGCTATCTAAATTTTTTTAAAAATCAGTTGCATGATTTTCTTCGTGACCTTCCAAGATATGAACAGCAACAGGTATGGTACCAGCAAGACGGCGCAACATGTCATAGTACGATGGAAGTAAGGCAATACCTTGAAAATATCTTTAATGGAAGGTTAATTCATAGATATTCCTATATTTTTTGGCCAGCTAGGTCGCCAGATTTAACGCGATTCGTTTCGAACTTATGGATGATTGTCTTCAGGAAAAGTCATATTTTTCTTTTTCCAACCACATTACACACTGTATACTTTATATTATGAATCAATACAATAAATTTGATTTAAGATAAGTTAACCAAATCCCCTATATTAATTCATAATATAAAGTATACAAGGTGCAGTATGTTTGGAAAAGAAAAATACTTTCCCTGAAGACAATTTTTCATAAGTTCGAAACGGTGACTCGCCGACCCATGTTGTTATACATCGTTGAAAAGGTCTTTTAATTATTTATATAGATTTGGTATTATATACACGAAGCTGCATTTAAAAAAACTGAAGAAATTTTACGATAGGCAAAACATGGCAACACTGTAACATTTTTAAATTTAAAAAAAATTGCCTGCTAATATAGATAAAATAAGCTTCTGTCATTCTTTTTAGGCGAACAAACTTTGAAAGAAGGAGTATTTACCGTATTTGTATTAATTTAAAAATAGGTCAAAAATAAAGAAAAACTTCATTAAATCCGAAACGTTGCAACACAGACCCGTACTGTAAAATTAATTAAAAGTATAAATTAATCCAAGAAACTCTTGCCCCATCTTTATTTTTTAAAAGTCTGCAGTTTGTAAGAAAATGTATAGGACCCTAATAAAATGCCCACCCTGTACATAAGGTTTAGGAACCCCCTGTATATTTTAATAAAAAAAAAGTCACAATTTTTTTTTATCTATATGCAAAACTCAGTTCTTTTCTGCTTTGTTTATCAGATAGGGCGTTACCAGACAAAGAGATTGATGGAAAGGCAAAATAAGTTTTTTTTGTAATTTTGAGATCTAAACCGCCAAGATCTAAAGAAATCACTTTGGGTAATTTGTTCACAATTGCATACTTTTCTAATGCGATAAACTATTAAGTTTATTGAAAAAATTATAACTGACATTGGCACTATTTTATCTTATTAACCAGTCCGTTTCAACAGTTTATTGTGATTTTATTTAAATACAGAGATACGAAGTTTTAGTTTCCTGTCGTAACAGGGAAATGGTGCGACACAATTTGATTATAAATATGCGGTTTTATTTGTGGTTAAAGAAATAATGCCGCTTAAGATTTCTATCTATAAGCTTATTATTAGGTAAATATTTTTTGTTTAAAAAATAATAATATATTTTTTGCAGGTGAGTCGTGCAACTGCCAAAAATTATTTACGTAGGACATGGACCGGCACAAGGTAAGAAGTTTTTAATATTACTATACACTAAAAAAATGTGTAAATTTTTAACACTTATGATGGTATAAAATACCATTTATTTTATAACGATTTGTGTTTAGTATGTATTTTTTAATTTAATAATAGTCTTATTCTTTAATCAAATCAGGCAAATGAAAAAAAGTACCCAAATTTTCACTCGAAATCATTAAGTTTATAAAACTTTTAGGTTAGTTTATAAACGAAATGATATATCCATAGTAACTGACAACAATTACGTTATGGAAAAATGACACTGTCAATTAAGATTTGTGCAGTAAACGGATTTTTGCGTAATAAATTTTTTAATTTTTTTCTCACACGAATAAATGATTTCTAAGACTGCAAGCAATTAAATTTACTGGAAATAAGGGTTTTCCAAATTTTTTTAATCACAAAACTACGAACTTCCCGCTTTCTTCGTTCCTTCATCCCTAGAGTGTCAAGACTACTCAAGACTATGGAATCTGCTGCCCGCAGAAGATTTTTCCTTCTCCCAATCTCCAAATATTTAATTCCCGTGTGAACAAACTCCCTCTCACCATACTTAAAACACCCACGGTACCTTAGTACTTAGGCATCAACCTTCGTGGACTGTCCCAAGATAAAAAAAAATCATCTTAATTTTTTTTTCGTATATTTGGCAATTTCACTGGACAATGACTCAAGCAAATACAAAAGAACGTCAAATGCGTGCGTAGCAACCATGGCTACTGGTTTTGGAAAAATGTTATATATTTCTGTTTTATTGTTTTTGCTTTTGTTATTTGAAATCAAAATGCCTAGATTATAGCCAGTGAATTCAAAATAGCGTTTTCTTGTGGTACAGTGATTTGCTACAATAAAATGGATGTAAATGCATGAGTAAATATTTCTTTTGATTTTCTATATCTAGTGCTGAGCGAGACCGGTCTTGGTCTTGCGGTCTTGGTCTTGGTCTTGCAGCAAGACCAAGACCAAGACCAAGACTGCCTTTTCGCTTGCAAGACCAAGACCAAGACCAGGTATGCAAGACCAAGACCAAGACCGAGGAGTGCAAGACTACGCAAGACCAAGACCGACCTGCAAGACTCTTGCACTTATGCGATTTTTTTTTTAATATTACAAATTTCATTTTTTATACTCAATATATAGAGGTATTTCATACAGACATGACAAAAAAATTGTCGAGAACTGCTACAAAGGCGATTATTTAATAAGTAACAGTTTTTTTTAATAAAATAATAATCAAATCGTTTACTTTTTTCTCTTATACAGTTCTCTAACAAGGATAACAAGTAAATTCAATAACATGTTTCAAAAATATTGAGATGGTGACTCAATGGTCCGACAAAGCTCGATATCTCCGATACCGTTCACGAAAGACAAAAACTAGGGGTACACAAGTTATAGAAGCCGAAAATTACTTTCATATTCCTAATGTTAAATTAGCTATCAAGTAATGCCACTTACAGGGTAAATCAAAAATTTCCAAAATCCAGAAATACATTATTTTTGTTCCACACTGTAAGATTACTTCTTAAAACTAAGATATAAATGTGAAAGTGATGGATTAATAAAAAAAATGTCATGTCATATAGAAGTTCTTTTTAGATTAATGAATTTTAAATATTATTTCCGGTTTAGATGGAAAAGTCAAAACAATGTCAAAAGAATGATGACCATTTACGTCGACATTGTTCCTGTATGACAGTTCAACAATTTAGCATAATATACAGAGTGGCGATTTTTTATTTAAATGGATTTTTTGCCATTAATTTTTTATTTTAGGTTAAAGGTTAACGTATTTTTACAAACTTTATACGGCAAATGTTTGACTAATTTGAAGATAAAAAGTTCATAAAAACTAAAAAGTTCCTTGAATAACCTTTTTTTTAATCAGAAACCTGTGTTTCATATCAAAATCTTTCTAGCGGAAATTTCACGTCACATCTAGTTAGCTATCAAGCCTTTTTTGTCTGCTTACACACTACACCGTTTTGTATTTGCTTTAATTTAATATGGTTCTTCAACGAAAATTTAAATCATTCTTTTTACTAAAATGATTCTATATGTCACTAAATGTATAAAAGCAGGTTGTGTCTCAATTCAACTAAAATCGGTACACAATAAATAAATAAACCCCTGCATTTAAAATTGCATTTTAATCAAATATTTCAAATGTACGTGTAAGGTTAAAATTGGTAAATTTTCAAGTTTTAAAGCAAAAATTAGAGTCTTTGCCTTTAATTTATTTTTAAGTACTAAAAAATATATTTTATTCAAGATTGCTTAGTTTAAATAATTACTCCCAAAAAAAGCAAGACCACAAGACTCTTGCAGCAAGACCAAGACCAAGGCGGGGGGTGCAATACCAAGACCAATACCAAGACCTTCTTTTGGCTTGCAAGACCAAGACCAAGACCAGGCTTGCAAGACCAAGACCAAGACCAAGACTAGCCCGGTCTTGGTCTTGGTCTTGCTTTGCTCATCACTATCTATATCAGCAACATATTGGCGTAACTGGAGGTATTTAAAATATCTCTTGAGCAAGTTTTTGGTTAAATGACACGTTTTACAAAAACAGGCAATTACCTGCGGACATCAATTAACTATGATATTAAAACAGTAAGTCATTATTAAAAGCAGATTAAATTAAAAAAATTAAATACAGAAAAACATTACTAAGGCAAATTTGCAGATGATGGCAGAATACACTTATTAACATTATTTTAAAGATGAAATTGGACACTATCAAATATTATTTAAAATGCTTTCTCTAAACTAAAATAAAGCAATTTCAGATAAGATCAAGGTAATTGAAATTAATATTTCTGGCGTCAGTCTATCGTAAAAGGCAAGGCACGTATTTTTGGACGCCCTGTATAATAAATTGAAGGAATAGTTAAAGCAAAATTCATGTTACTATTTTTTTTAATTAATATTAACAATAAACAGCAAATATTTTTAAATTTTACAAAAATATCTTTACTTTGGGCAAAACAGTTTTTTTCACAGTTAATGTAATTTAAATTAAAGCATATTTTTTGGTCTAGCTTTAAAATCCGCATTAGCCTTCTGAAAACTTTAAATGTAATTCTTTCTTTCTCGTTTATTTGACAAAGACCCGGGTTTACAACAGTATTGAGTTCGGGGGCATGTCAAAATATAATACATCAAAGGAAGGTAGCAAACACAGCTGCTGGATTTTAAAAATATGGAGTATGTTTGTCAAATATAGCTAGTCTATTAAAACGTGATTTTGTGCTTGTCAGTTTATTTTTAAATGATAGTTTTGCTGATTTTAAAAATATGTGTATTAAATTAAACCTTTTTTTTATTAATCCCTGTGGTTTTAAATATAGTGAAACATATGTTTCAACACATAGTGTGAATTTTAAATAATTCAAAGAAATTCAAGAAATTCAAAGAATCCGGTATCAGATTGGGAAAAAGTTCTTACATCTCCCCTTACTCGTGTCGCTACCGGACAATGCACAATATGTGTTTTGGTGTCCCTGTCTCCTGGAAAGAATGACGAACAGACGATTAGATCCGTTATGCCCTCCTCTCCTCGTGCAGTGACGTGGGTAGCTACCAGGTCCTTGTTACAGAAACCAGATGTTCCTTCTGAGGCCGTATTTCGGGCCTCTTTTCCTATGAAAACGATTCTATCCGCTTTCTGTTTAAAGCCAGGGAACCCTTTTTCCTATAAAAGCGGTTCTGTCCGCCTTTTTTTTTTTTGATTCAGAGATTCCTTTCAAAGCATCTGTTTGTTTGGGATGGATTAGCCCTTCCCCGTAAAACAGACGCCTGTGACTTATAGGGGCACCTTTCTAAACGGATTCACCCTTTTCGGTCGGCGCTCCTTTGTCTGCTTGTGCCCTTGAGTGGCACCTCTTGAAGCGGATTTATCCGTTTCGGTCACCTTTTCCTATAAAAGCGGTTCTGTCCGCTTTCCGTTTGGAGCTAGGGAAGTAATATTCCACCACGGCAGAGCCCCGCAATACCGCAGAAAGGCTAGGTACTCCGAGAGGTCGCCCTGTATCTTAGAGACATCGTTGGAGACACCTGTTTAGGGCACAGGATGTCATTCACTCACCAACACGGTATGCTAACACCTTAAGTTAAACCTTGTGTTCATCTTAGCTTCGGATCCCGTTCCATGCGCTAGCAACAGGAGGTGCCGATAGCCGGCAACTCTAGCGCATGTTCCAAAAGATCTTACTGGGCCCAACCAAGACATCGACGTGCGAATACAGCGGTAAAAAAAAGTCTTAGAATGAATACTAGTTTTTGGTTTCAATATTTTAGAAGTACATACGATCTCATCGATAGAATATTCTTGGCGTTGCGACATCCAGCGCGGCATTTTAATGGGCGTCGATTTACTTTATGTCCCAATTAACCTAGTTTATTTATATTTACCAATGTACCGGGTGCTCCACTAAGAGAGGTAGTCGGCTATATCTCAGAAACTACTAATGATATAACTATCGGGAAAAATTTTTTTAGATAAAAGTGACCAAGAGAAATTGCTGAAATTTATTTTCAAGTCTGTGGGATGGCCGCTAGGGGGCGTAAGGGTAACGTCAAAACATAAAAATATACATTTCTCAAAACAATATCAAATAAAGTGTGTTAATAAGTGGTACTATTTTATTCTATAATGTTTTCTAAACAAAAAAGCTTCAGGTGTAATTTTTGTCAGTTCCAAATTAAAGTGGTGGAGAAGGTTAAACTTTAATTTAGAAAAGTGCTAATAACTCCGGATTGCTTTAACCGAATTTAGTGAACTTAGTCTCGTTTAGAAGTGCATTTTAAGCATTATTTTCAGGTGTATAAACTATTGCTACACTCATCTCACAAACGCCGCTAGAGGGCGTCAAGGTGAAAACTAACTTATTTTACGAAATTTTTTGAAAATTGTAAACACAATGATATATACCCTTTTACATATTTAGATAGAGAAAAAAATCCTAACAAAACGGCGAAAACCGCAATCTAATATCTCTTTTCAAACCAATATATTCGCAAAAATATAAATACAACATAGGACGAAACGCATTTAAGGACACGATGTTTTCTACCAGGCCGATTTTTTAGGTAAAATTAAATTTATACATTTTTACAAAATCTAATGACATACTACGTAATTTTTACTAATTTAAACAAATTTAACGATATTATACAACATTAGATAATTACCAACCTATAACTGTAATAATCCATCGAGCGTGGTCCTTATCAAGTTAGCTTTGAAAATAAAAGGATGCTAAAATGTCAAAAATCCAACAATTTTTATTTCAAAATATAATTTTTAGTTGCCCTTACGCCCCCTAGCGGCCATCCCACAGACTTGAAGATAATTTCCAGCAATTTCTCTTGGTCGCTTTTATCTAAAAATTTTTTTCCCGAAAGTTATACTATTAGTAGTTTCTGAGATATAGCCGACTACCTCTCTTAGTGGAACATTCGGTACATTTAAAAAAATATATTTTCCTTCTGTCGAAGAAAATTCTCGAGGCCGGATTTAATTGATAAGGCCAAAAAAACGTAAAAATGGACATAACACAATTTGATCTTGGTATTTGTTTTTTCAAAATTTTTTATTCCTTTTTTTACCATTTATTTCAATGCAGTTCCGTCAAAATAATGAAGAACCAAACACAGACTAAAATGATGCATGCGTTACTTTAAACACACTACCCAAAAATGTTCCTAAGGATCTGAAAATTTACTGCCGTGTACCTTGGAAATGAAAACGCAAAAAATCCAGCCCGAACAAAAGCTAAATACCCATTAATGGTATGTCTTCAAAGCCGGGAGCTGTTAAACAAAAATTTATTCCGCCGTATATCAACTAAAAGACAAAAGACATTTTCTTACGGTTAGTCTTGCGTTATTTAGTGCATGCTGAGAAGGTCCTTATAAGTTTGGTCAGTATGTGTGGCAAGTTCGTATCCACTGTTTATTGTAATCGTTATTTTTGGGAATATATATATATATATATATATATATATATATATATATATATATATATATATATATATATATATATATATATATATATATATATATATATATATATATATATATATATATATATATAGTCGCACACGTTCCTTCGGGCCGCTTGTATCAAGTTGTGTCAGTAGGTGTGTGTTGTTGACTTCAGATTTGTGTTAATTGTGTTGTTACTCCAGAAAATCCTAGTCCGACACCCAGCACACACCACTTTTTTTGTGGGCTGTCGTATTATTTTAAATTTGTTTTTTTTTTTTTTTACTTAAAAAAACATACAGTTGTGTTTTTAAAGCAAAAAGCTCTGTCCATTATATTTTAAAATAATGAAAGGAACTAGTAAAATATTTATCACATTTTCCAGATTTAAATATATGCAGTTATTTTTATCGAGTATCTACTTTGAAAAACAAATCTTAATTGAATGCAATGAGGACTGGCTAATATTAAATGCAGGCTACCTTTAAATACTCTTAAGACAATAAATGGAGACCAGTTTCATTTTTAAGTAGTGTTAATAAATGTATTTTGCAAAATTGTTGGTTAGCTTTCAAGTTTGCGTAGGCAATGTTTTCATTCTACTGATTTTTTTAAGTAAAACTTCTTATATTTACTTATTATTCTATTTTTACATGTAATGGATGTTGGCATTCCCTGCCAAGCAAAGCGGCTTTTCCAAAAAAATCTTTTGAATTAAAGTGGAACCACTAGAAACATTATAGTAGGAGAGTCAGAGCTGAGATTGGGCCGCAGGGCCGGATTTAACTTTTTGCCTCCAAAGGCTAATATATTTTTGCCGCCCTAATATGTTAATATTTTTTGGATATCAGAACGAAAATATTAGCATTTAAATAATGTATACCACACCAGTATTTATTATAAAAATTTTATAATATAAACACAAAATATAAATTTAAATGATAAAACAAATAAGTCTTTTTTTAGACTTAGTGAATTTAGCCGGAATTTTTGTATCCATTCGTTAAATATTAAATTTCTTTTTGGTAAATTTACGATTACGTTTTTTTTTTTAAATTAATCATAAATTTGCCGCCCCTAATATTTGCCGCTCTAGGCTTCAGCCTTCTCAGTCTTTGCGTAAATCCACTCCTGTTCGGCCGTCATTGATGATAGGATATTTCTCCATTGCAATATGTTCATTCAATGCCAATATTTACCATCCCTCGCGGGCAGACACCCTAGTGGTTACAGGGGGTAGTTATAAAGGGTTTAAGTAGCAACTTTTTTTTGGGTAAAGACCATCATGAATAATATGCTTGAAAGTATGTCAGGTGAGGGGGTATTTATATGGGATACGTGGGTAGATACAAAGGCAGTGGCGGGCGGGGGTCAAAAAATTTGGGTAAAAGACCGTCAACGGGTCGTCAAGGTAGTAGTTATTTAAAAATAACGTCCGTGGTGGCACTACCGCGTTGTCTAAAAGGTGCTGTGAAATGCAATATTTGCATGTTTCAGTGCTTGGACAACGTTGACGGAACAACTGGGAAGAAATGGGTTAAACACCGGAAAACCCGGCAGTCACGGTACTTTGGTACTTAGGTTTATATCTGTATATATAATCCGTAGGATATAATATACATATACAATCCTTCGCCAAGCTGACACCCTAGTAAATACAGGGGTAGGTATAAGGGGTAAAAGTAGAAATTTGTCAGGTAATGGCCGTCATTGCTGATATATTTGGAAATATGTCGGATAAGTAGGTATTTACATAACCCAAACAAAATCTCAAAAGGCAGTGGACACATTGCAATGAAGAAACGCCATATCACCGTTCGCGACCTTTTACCCACATTTTTACTCCGGTCCGCCACTCCCTTTGTATCTACGTACGTGACCGCCTGTTGTGAATTTGTTTGGTTATGTAAATACCTACTTACCTTACATTTTTTAGTATATCATCGAGGCCGGCCTTGACCTAAAAAATATTTGCCACTTTCATCCCTTAGAAACCCCTTGTTTCCAATAGGGTCTGCAAGGGATTGTAACTATTGAAAATCGAATGAACCCTAGTGATGTAACGATATATTTTTTTAACATTCGCGAACGCAAATGCGAATGCAAATATATGCTGCCGACATTCGCGAATGCGAACACTCTGTTTTTGTTTAAATTTGGCGCCAAAAACTGACAAAAATTTCATAGAATTTGTTTTTGTTTGGTTTTGATTGCATTATATATTTTTGTCTTATAAGTACTAATGAAAATTTAATTGGTAAGCTTCATTGTCCAAAGTAAAGTAAATAAATGAATAATACCAAATGATAAAGTGAAGACTGATAATGTGATTACGAGGTTAAGTTACTTTTTCATGTAATACTATTATCTTTAAACTGTTTTTTTTTTTTTTTGATATTCATATTTGCAAAATATTCGCAGAAATTTTGCGAATGCGAATCTGCAAAATTATGCGAATATTCGCGAATGCAAATGCGAATATTTGTTACATCACTAATGAACAATGAAGAAACTCCATAAACCGGCGACGGCCAAATCTCGGTTCCATCTCTTGAACTATTATGCATCCGTTTACCGAATATTTGGGTTGTCATAAAGTTTTTTTTTTGCTTTGGTTGGCTTTGCACAGGAATGCATACAGCCACTACATTTAACGTATTATATTTAAGTTTTTATAACCAATTAATTTTTTAATTAGTATCTGTATAAAAATCTATACGATAATTATTCGTATACACGAATTATTATACCTTAAAACCATTTACAATATATAATAAGGATTCATACAGACATACACTTCGAATTAAGTCACAAATTGGGAGCTGCTTGCGAAGAATCAAAAATATGCATGACAAGGGCACACGCTTCACGCCATAGTGTTCTATCTAGGCGATTTTCAAAATTAACACAAACAGAGGATAATCGACCAGGATAAAGGGATCACAAATATGTCATAAAGTTATTAATATTGAAATTTGGAAGTAATGTTCATTGATGATGTCACTTTTATATGTTTCCACTTCTTTATAGCTCATAAATATGATTACTTTTCCACCAAAAAACGTCCTTTTTATAGTGTCTGACTATATACCAAAAAAAATTTAGAATAATTAGCACGTTTTTAAGAAACATCGAAAACAATATTTTAAATTTTTTTGACGGACTCTACCAATTTCACATATATAGTATGTCCGCGGATGCTGTTAACAAGAGGAAAATGGACCAAAAATTCGAAGATACGAAAAAAAGTCCTTCTTGAAAAAATTTCTGCTTGTCAAAAAAAATATATACTAAAATTGAAAAATAGATTTTTATCATACAGGGCGTCTCAAAAATGCAAAAAAATAAAATCAAGCCAGAGCAAACACTCGTTTTTTGGCCTTTTAACATAAAATGATAAATAAAATACTTGCTCCAAATTTATTTCTTATTCGGATTTCGAACTTACTGAGAAAAATTTGAATTAACGAAAAATAAAAAAAAAAAAAATCGACAATTTTGCAAGTACGCATTTTACATATAATTTTTTTTTTACATTTTACATTTTTCCATTGTATATTTATTTTTATTAATGTTTAGTAATGTAAAGGTGATAATCAAGTAAAAGTAGTAAAATGCGTGGGTACTTGCAAAAATGTTGATTTTTTTAAAAAAATTATATAAATTTAAATTTTTTTCAGTAAGTTCGGAATTAGGTTTAGAAGTAAATTTGGAGCAAGTTTTTTATTTATTATTTTACGTTAAAAGGCCAAAAAGTGACTGTTTGCTTTTGTTTGATTTTATGTTTTTATATTTTTGAGACGCCCTATATGATAAATATCTTTTTTCTCATTGCAGTTCCTATTTTTTCGACAAACAGAATTTTTTATCAGGACTGACTTTTTTTCGTATCTTTCAATTTTTGGTCCATTTGTCCTCTTGTTAACCGCATCCGCGGACATACTGTATATGTAACTTAGTCGGCTTAAATCGTCCTGTTTTGACATCAGGAGTATGACATAAAGTTTTTGAAACGTATTTTCCGGACCCTGTAGAAAAAGTTATATACGTCATAGGAGTGAAAGTTACAGAAACCTAGTTTGACTTATTATTTATAAAATTATGATGTGTTGTATGTAATATTAAACAAATTCCTACCTGTAATTATTACCTGTAAAACAGGGGTTTCTGCAGCGTATACGCCTGTGAAACGGGCAAGCAAACACAGACCACCCTGTGGCGACAAAGTCACAACTGGTTTTTATTAGTAAACCGAGAGTCGTGAGTCGCATCTGCCTGATAAATAAAACAAAAAGGCCACCGAGCAATGAGATATTTTCGTTTCTGTTTGTTTTTCGATTTTGCACCGGCTCGCAATGTCAACACAAAAAGGTAGCTAAAGGTGCAGCAGAGTTAAAAGCCCTAAATTTGTCGCCCTTGTGCTATATTTGAGAATTTTTTCCTAAATTAAATCAATGTTTGGACGGAATATATTTTAAGTTGCTGAAAGCTGAAAGAGAGACTATTCGCAAAAGCATGTACGCAAATTAGAAAGGAAAATGCAGATTCGAGTGTAAAGTTTTGGAGAAGGACTGAAGGCAGAAATTTTGTTAAGAAGCAAATCTTGCTATAAACCTGGTTAAAAGCGTAAGATATCTTAAGATTTATAATACTGGTCAACACTACTTTTTGCCGTTGATTTTATTATGCTACTATTTTGGTATCTGGCATGTATAAGTACTAACAGAAAAATACCAAAAAAGGATATTGCATCCAAGTATCTAAATATAGGATAAGCCATACGTTTGCCATAAAATTTAATGGTCTACAAAAAAATAGTATTGTTATTTTCCTTAACACACAAGATGGCAGTTATTAGTATATGCTATAGCCCTCACACCTGTAGACTTTTAATACAATATTGTTGGTGCACACAAAATACTGTTGTTTTTTATGTGAATTGAACAGCAGAGCTAGAAGTCAACATTATAATAAAAAAGAATGGCCAAGAAGAAGGACAAAAATATATTTCTGAAAACCTGTAGTAAGTCCAGACAATATCATTTTATCGCCTTTACACATCAAATTAAGCCTTAAAAATAACTTTGTTAAAGCCATGAACATACAGAAATGAAGAAGGTTTTTTGTATTTAAAAGCAGCAGATTGAGCAAAGATAAATTAAAAGAAAGAATTTCTGTAGAGCCGGATAGAAAGAAGAATGAATTTCAATTTTATTTTAAAATTAAAAACAAAAGAAAAAAATGCATGACTATCGTTGGTTAAGTGATAAAACATTTTTTTAGAAAATAGAAAGTCAGCAAATTATACGAAGATGATCTCTAAAATTTTAAAAAATTATAAAGTCTTGGAAATTTATATATTTCTGAAGATTCATTTGCTTAATTTCCATTTGGATATTTTTCCAGAAAATTTGGGTGCTATAAGCATCGAGTGTGGAGACATAATGTTGGAGACATAATGTCTACTGAGGCCTAGGTGCCGTGATATCTATCACCCTCCTCATTTTTAGATTCAGATTCAGAGACATAATGTCTAGTCTATGGAAAAAAAACAAGGAAAATTGTTATCGAAAATACTCACTGACTTTTGTTGGACATTAAAATCAGATTATCCTCCTTATAATTATAAAAAACAAGCAAAAAGAACAGGAGTGTTCCCATAGTTATTTTTTTAAAAATTAATTGCTTTCAAAACCTGGTTATTTCTATCTTTTTTCAGCAAACATATTCTTCCAAGAAAATGGATGTTTCAATATTTTTCAACTCACTTATTTTAAATAATCTTATGCCAAGTTATGAAAAAAATACCTTCGGAAACCAAGCAATTTTTTTTATGATCCAGTGTAATATGAGATTCGCTAAAATATGAGACTTGTTTTAGATATGTAAGATAAAAGAAACATGATCTGCTGTGGATATTTTGTGAAGAAATGTTTTTATGAGTTAGTTTGTGTTTTTTCAAATATTTTGAAATTTTTCCATAACTTTGCCAAGCAAATTGGCAGCAAAATAGATAGAGAAGTGGGTTTATCCACAGGGTGTACGTATTATAACTGACGCCAATCACAGCCAGAGGTACAGCTAGAGATAAAAATTTTAAAATTTAATATAATCAGAGTTACAAACGAATGTGAAAAATGTGTTCCCGTGATAGCATTACCGCGTTGTCTAAATGAAGCCATAAAATGCAATATCTGTATGTTTCGGTACTTGGACAAAGTTAACGGAACTGTGTGAAAGTGGTTAAAATCTAAAAATTCGGTACCCCGGTTACCTATTCATACAAGTATAAAAAAATTACGATCTTAGAAATACATGCAAGAAGTAAAAAATATTTGTCCTTGACAATGGGTTATAATTGAAGGAGAGGAGAAGGGGCCCATCTCCCTCATACCACCGCCCATGCCGGTACATGGAACGGTGCCCCCGAGTTGCCAAATATTTCAAAATAAGAAAAGGATATTATATATATATATATATATATATATATATATATATATATATATATATATATATATATATATATATATATATATATATATATATATTGCTAATTTAGTTAATTGTGAATTTGGATTACGACGCGAGTATAGCACTTAGTTATACTTAATAATTCCTCTCCTTCAATGTTCTATTTAAAACATGTGTGCCAGTAAGTTAAAAATAGATAAAAAGGTGAAATGAATTGACAATGGGTTAAAGTTTCGTGACAGTAAAATGTTTAAAAACATCATCTTAATTTGGTGATTTCTAGAAAAGTATTTTTTACCACATGATTCACTGGGCAATAAACGTCTACGAATTTAAAAGCTAAAAAATCATAGTGCAAACTGTATATGTATAAGCAAGAATGTTTTTCGTGGTTAAAATATATTATTACTTTTTTCTTTTAAACAGTTTAAGTGAACAAAATTATGTTTTATTCTTTATTTACATGTAAAAAGAGCACTTTGTTTTTGGAAACAAGTAAACAGTTTATTAAAAAAAAGTATTAGAATAGAATTTGACGCCTTTATTCTCGTTTAAACACATTGGTGTAAATTTGCCCTCAAATGACACTTCGATCTTAGGTCTTAAGCAGATATTATATGTGGTCGTGCGTTGTTGTCAGTATCAGACAAGTCTTGACAAATATCCATGTTGGAAAACCAATGGTACTGACTGGTTTAAATTGTTGCCAGATAGTTTAATTCTAAATAAAAGCCTCTAAATTCTTATACGTCTTTGGTTTTCACAGTGTTATATAAAACTGATTTATTCCGTTAACATTCTGAGACAAGATATCCTTATAAAAAATATTATTAACCATTTAAGTTCTCAAATATCACTCGCAGTCACCTCTGTTATCTTAAAGACACCTATTTTATTTGCCACAATCTCGAAGCTACACGGAGTGTTTTAATTTTTACGCCTTTCGAGATATGAGAGTGGGCACGAGCATGCGACCAGACGTCAAATGCGTGGGGTGGGCACGGCACATTCTCGCTTCCTTGGGCTACTATTGGCATTTCAGATTGTAATGCAGACTAGATTACGTAGTTGTCATATTAAATTGTGTCGAATAGTTGTTTCTTTAACGGTCATAATATTTTTTTTTATTATGGCTTGGAATAAAAAAAAATAAATATTGTTAAAATATGTTCCTCTCTTTATAGGCATGGTAATAATTTGGGACAACATACATTTCACGTGACAGTTCATAAAGGCTCGGCTAACCAGAACTAATGTACTATAGGTATCTTAAAGGCAGTTAACGGTAATTTATTTATTATGATGTGACTAATTTTTTAAAAATTAAAAGAGGAAGGATATAAATATCTAGACTCTCAAGACACTAAAGGGGTGGAGTGCGGAGACAGTGGGAAGTTCGAGTGTTCTCCAAATGGGCTTTAAAGGGTTGCATGGGAGAAGCACGTGTTGCTTGATTGGGATCGTCAAGCGAATAAATTAAACTGTTTAATTTTTTAAACTAGTAGCCATTAAGGCACTTATATAAGTGGGACAGGTGGCCTTCTACTCGTGGTGCAGGAGCAGAAAAGAGGAGAAAACTTTATGGTGAGAATGAGGTCGTTAATAAGGCGAATGGATATTCTTTCAATAAAATCAAGGATGCTAAGAGTTGTGAGAGAAGTCATTCCCCAGATAGTATTTCAAGTTGGGTCTGATTTGAGATAGATACTAAGTGTACCGGGTGTTCCACTAAAGAGTAAGGTATATCTCAGCTACTAATGGTATAACTATCGGAAAAATTTTTTTAGATAAAAGTGAAAGGCTGAAATTGTTAAGTCTGTGGAGGGCCGCAGGGGCGACAGGGTAACGTCAAAATAAATTACATTTCTCAAAAAATATCAAATAAAGTGTATCAATAAGTGGTTATTTTTACTTTTTAATGTTTTCTAAACAAAAAGCAGGGAATTTTTGTCAGTTCTAAATTAGGGTGGGGAAGGTTACAGTTTAATTAGAAAAGTAAACTCCTTTGTTTAACTAATTTAGTAAACTTGGTCTCGTTTAACATTTTAAGCATTATTAGGGTATAAACTATGTAATATTCATCTCACAAACGCCGCTAGAGGGCGTCAAGGTAAAACTAATTATTTTACGAATTTTTTGAAAATTTTAACTATAATGATATATACCCTTTTACATATTTAGATTAAGAAAAAATCCCAACAAAACGGCGAAAACCGTAATTAAATAATCCTTTCAAACCCAATATATTAGCAAAAATATAAATACGACATAGGACGTAACATTTTAACACACAATGTTTTTTACCTAGGCCGATTTCTTTGGGTAAAAATTAAATTTATAAATTTTACAAATCTAATGACATACTGCATGGTTTTTACCATTTTAACATTTAACGATATTAGACAACATTAGATAATTACCAACCTAAAACTGTAATAATCCATTGAGCGTGGTCCTTATCAAGTTAGCTTTGAAAACAAAGGATGCTGAAATGTCAAAATCCAACAATTTTTATTTCAAAATATTATTTTTAGTGTTGTTATTGTGTTCTTTAAAAATGCCTTTGTTGCTTGAGGATTAAACTCACATAAGCAAAAACGTTGATGACATTTTCCCCAGTTCTCGGCGTCTGCGGTTAAGGGCGAAGAACACTTCCCGTGGTACAAAGCGATTTGTTAAACAAATGAACATTTGCTGCGCTGCCGTACCGGCCTCTCTAAGGATATCTCAATACATACAGCCTGGCAGCTATTGTCGCATTTTGCAGACACTCAAAAATAAATACAATAATATCAACTGCTTCTTCAACAAAAAAGCATCTTTTAAAACACAATAGCACAACACTAAAAATTATATTTTGAAATAGAAATTGTTGGATTTTTGACATTTTAGCATCCTTTTATTTTCAAAGCTAACTTGATAAGGACCACGCTCGATGGATTATTACAGTTATAGGTTGGAAATTATCTAATCTTGTATAATATCGTTAAATGGGTTTAAATTAGTAAAAATTACGTAGTATGTCATTAGATTTTGTAAAAATTTATAAATTTAATTTTTACCTAAAAAAATCGGCCTAGTAGAAAACATCGTGTCCTTAAATACGTTACGTCTCTATGTAGTATTTATATTTTTGCGAATATATTCGGTTGGAAAAGAGATATTAAATTGCGGTTTTCGCCGTTTTTTTTCTCTATCTAAATATGTAAAAAGGTATATATCATTGTATTTAAATTTTTCAAAAGAATTCGTAAAATAGGTTAGTTTTTAACTTGACGCCCTCTAGCGGCGTTTGTGAGATGAGTGTAGCAATAGTTTATACACTGAAAATAATCTTAAAATGCTTCTTCAAACGAGATAAGTTCACTAAATTCGGTTAAAGCAATCCGGGTTATTAGCACTTTTCTAAATTAAACTTGAACCTTCCCCCACCACTTTAATTTGAACGACAAAAATTACACCTGAACTTTGTTTAGAAAACATTAAAGATAAAAGTAGTACCATTTGTTATACACTTTATTTGATGTTTTTTTGAGAAATATATTTTTATGCTTGACGTTACCCTTACGCCCCCTAGGGGCCATCCCACAGACTTGAAAATAATTTCCAGCAACTTCTCGTGGTCGCTTTTATCTATTTTTTTTTTCCAGAAAGTTATACTATTAGTAGTTTCTGAGATATAGCCGACTACCTCTCTTAGTGGAACACCCGGTACAGATTAAAAGGGGAAAAGCACTTTTTGGCGCTAAAAAATTCAAGCATTCTGACAGCAGCAGCAGCTTTGGATTTCAAATATCTTTTAAGGTCTTTTCCGAAATTAATGCCAACAAAATTAAAGATTCTTTAGTCGACAGAATTCGGTCGCTTATATATAGAGATACAAAGGAGAAATAGAGTCGATACCAGTACTAAGCTTAAACGTATTCCAAGTTGTTAAAGTGAGATCGGAGCACTGACCTTCATATGGACCGGTAAAGGGTATAGGATGCGCGGTTCAAAAGTTAGATTTTATGGGCGAAAAATTGTGTCCGTGCGCTGTGGCGGTAATCATCACTTAGGGTCTTAAATAATGTGCAAAACGGAAGAGCAGATCGATTTAATTTAAACATTTGTCGCCGGCCAGTTCCGTACTTTGTCAATTTGACGCCATTTTGCTAATATTTCACCTTGTTGGGAATTTGACCGCTTGTGTGAGATTTTTTAATTTTTAGACTGACTTATTTAGTGATTTTTAACAGAATTTCTATATAATTATAGATTCTAAGCAAGTTTTACTATTTATTTACTTTTTTGTGTTTTATTAGACTAAAGTGGGTGTGTATAAATGTACTCCTCTAAAGTCTTAAGTTTAAATTTCCTTACTTAGTTCCTTACGAGTTCTTTTAAAGAAATAACTTTATAAAGGCCGTGTTAATAAGTCACAAAGTTTATATTAGACTTATAATATTTCGGACCATACTAAAATTTGTTCATTTTCGTTTTGAGAATAACATTTAAACACAATATATATATATATATATATATATATATATATATATATATATATATATATATATATATATATATATATATATATATATATATATATATATATTACACTGGTTAAAACCATGGTAACTCTTTTTTTTTGAACCAGTGAAACACTGGCTTCATTAGGTGTTGTTCTCAAACTAAAATGAACATATTATTCATTGTCAGCTCCTTAAATTCCTTTTGTTCTTCTGAATGTTACATCTATGGAAAGCCACGAATTTTGATACTGGTTCACAACTGACGCGTTGTAGTTAATAATAATAAAAAATTGCGAATGCGACTGAACATGACTCGTGGAGCTTATCTAAGAATTAACTTTTTGTTTCATCAATACGTATTTTTGTAAAACAATCATAATTTAAAAAAAAATAACTATAACTGTTTATTTCGTATTGAAAAAATCTGAACAAAACATGTATTGCATTAATCTAAAAAGTCAGTAATCATGTTTACAACATAAAACGTACTCCCTTGTAGCATATATCTACTAGAGGCATCCTTGCCACTTGGGAAGAGAACATTTGTAAAAGAAAGAATAGCGGTATAACCTTTCTCTCCCTTCAACGTGCTCATTGGTCGGTGAAAGGAATATACATACCCAGCTCTGGGTGCTGATTGGTAAGTCTCTCCGCGGCAATCGATCGTCACGTTGGAGCTACGGAGAAAAGTTATACTCTCATTATTTTTTCTCTCTTGCACTGCCAAACTGCAAGGCTGCCTCTAGTAAATATATGCTCGTTTTGTATAAATACGTTTAAGATGTTTACAATATCCTTTTATTGCTATCTAAAACATAAGTAAAGCAGGAAAAGAGTTAACGTTATTTGTACCAACATTTTTTTTACCCTTCTGTTTATAAGTTTGTTTCTATCTCCCTAAAAACCGTTTATTGTACGGCCATATGCAAGTCCAGTCAGATAAACGACAGGTCACAGTGTATTACACGATCCCTTTACTGATCCCCAACCAAAGCAAAACCCTTTAAATACACAGAAAGCATTCAATCTTCGTCGCTTTTGAACTGACATAAAACCGTGTAAAGTCCTCAGTTACGCGTTAAATTAATTCTAACAGTTTCCAAACCATTTCACGGCGGTACTGTCCTGCTTTTTAAAAACGCATGTTAAATGGCACTATCGTTTGTTTATTGCGCGCTAGCATAAACTTGCTATAAATGCGATTAGCCATTACATATCTAAAGTTAGGTTATCTATGTATCGGAGCTCTACGGGAAAAAATCACGTGTGTTGAGGAGATTTATTTATCTGTAAAGGCTTATTTTTGCAGCCAAAAACAAATATTATATCTTTGTTAGATATAATAAATCTTAAAAGGATTATAATAAAAAACAGATATAATAGGTTTTACGTTCTCACTTACAAATTAGTACCTTAATTTTTTAATTCTTTTATTATTAAGAATGAGATTTAATTCTTAATACCTAAAAATCAAGCTTAGCTCCAAAAAGTTTAAAATTATGTAAACACTCCGTATACTGAAATTTAGAAAAAAAAAACTAGAATCCTTCACCAAAAGTGCTGTATATTTTCTACCATTTCCAAAATTCAATACTGAA
Source organism: Listronotus oregonensis (assembly GCA_019359885.1). Classification (NCBI taxonomy): domain Eukaryota; kingdom Metazoa; phylum Arthropoda; class Insecta; order Coleoptera; family Curculionidae; genus Listronotus; species Listronotus oregonensis. The sequence goes on from JAHBCN010000225.1 coordinate 104,558, forward strand.
AATTTTATTTGCGGTTGGACATAAATCATAATTCGTTTTGCAGCTAGGGTCATATACCCATTATTTAATTTTGTTTTTCTACAATAATAAAAAGGTTGAAAATTTAGACAAACACACCATAAAAATTTACGACAGACCACCATTTGTCAAATGGTTCTATGTCGACTCTGGCCTACCTACTGCTTTTTATAAAGTCCAAAACCACAAATAATAGGCTAAAGAAAAAGTTGTTAGTCTGAGGCTGGATTCCGGGAGTAAGAAAATCATGTTTTGTCCAGCTGAACATGGGTACGCAGTGGTCGGCCGATGATTTATTTCACAGTTTCATAGAAACAGGTAATTTTTTACATTAGTACAAAGACAAGATCTAGGTTATTCGTAACCTTACGGAATTGGCTTTTTCTTTTTAGTTGTTTTATATTTGAGTATAAAGCCAATCGACCTATTACTAGACATTGACAGAATATTGACTTTTTGTGTTTTGACATTTCAGGTATTTATTTTTTAACTTTCTCTGTTTTTTAATTTAAATCACAAATTTTTGATATAAATAAAATTAATTATAAATACAAAACTGTTTTTATTAAAACATATTGAATACAACGTGATGCTTTCAAAAACGGACCAATAAATAGGGTATCCCATTATGGCTGGCTTGTCCAATATCGTGTCTATGGTTTACGGGATTACCTATTAAAATCTCTAAAAAAGACACATTTTCTACACTTTATTTATCAGATAAAGTAATCAAACTTTTTTATAGTATTAAACAACTTTTCCAGAATACAAAAGAGATATTTTTTAAAATTTTCCAAACCACGCCCACCTAATAGAGGGCGCCAAAATCAAACCCTTAAAAAAACTCTGCTCCATGGCGAACAGTTAATCTCTGGTTGTTTAAACGGCAAGTTTAAAACAAAAAAATCAATCATCATCTTACACAAGAATTGATCAAAAAATTTGGAAAATTTAAAAAGAAAAAAAATGGCGGACGTTCCGAAAAAAAAGTTTAAAATCAACCTTTTTGTTGGATATTTTTTGCTGCTAAAATTTTTTAATTTTTTTTTAATCAAATTGTAGTCGATTTTGTAAAGCAAGCCTAAATAGACAAAATGCCACCGATAATATGATGTTTTTATTATTTATAACTTTTTAGATATAGTATTTTTGAAGATATAAGAAAATGACTAGACATATCAATTATCTCCGACTGCAATAAAAATTCTGAAAAGTGATCCTTTATGGCCATGCCAACAGAGGTGAGAAAAGTTCAGGTCCGCACTTTATCCTATACGTTTAAATATAACCTATGGCAAATAGGACATCATGAATACTTATATATTATTCCAGTCAGGTAGAAATACGACCCTGTACGTTCGGGTGCAATAATTAGGTCAACCCACCCTAATAGTACCATAAAATACTAATTTTCAGGGTTTTTACTGCACTCACAAGCAGTTGAGACTTTTAGTCATTTTCTTAATTCTTGAAAATACTATACATATTTGACATCACCATAAAATAATAAAGCCTGACTTGTCATTAATTATTGGATAATCAGAATATATATATATATATATATATATATATATATATATATATATATATATATATATATATATATATATATATATATATATATATATAATTTTTTATATACTGAGTTTTTCTTTTTCTTGGGATTTTTGGTTAACAACAAATCAAAACTATTTTGTTCCATGTTAAAAGTTTTTTTCAGACGTTTCGGCTGATTTCAGCCTTTATCAATGATTTTTCTATCTAAAACAATTATACAACTAAGCTTTGATGTTCAGCGTATATGTTAACAGTACAATATTTATAAAAATGTTTTAAATTTTATCGACTTACCCAAAAAGGTTATTCCAGATATAATTGTAACATTTTATTCACTTCGAGTAAACATTTTATTTAACTAACTTAAAGCACATGGTTAAAAACAGTTTTTCTAACGAAGTCTTGGATAAATTAAGACAAAACAAACACTTTGTGCTTTAATATATTTTAGGAGTGGCTGACTTATTATAAACAAAACGCATCATCCAACGATTATAGAGTTTAGAACTGTTATATAAATTAATGTTTTATTTATAAGGGATGTTGCTTATTTAAATACTAAAATAAATTTTTTAACTATTACATTTCCAATATATATAAATATATATATATATATATATATATATATATATATATATATATATATATATATATATATATATATATATATATATATATATATATATATATATATATATATATATATATATATATATATATATATATATATATATATACTTATATATATATATATATATATATATATATATATATATATATATATATATATATATATATATATATATATATATATATATATATATATATATATATATATATATATATATACCTGAGCATTAATATAATATTAAAAAATCTTAAAACAGTGATAAAACTGAACGTAGATAATTACGTCCAAAATTTAAGGTAAACCAAAGCGATGACAAAAATGACTTCATCAGTAGTATTATATAAATACAAAAAAGCAAATGCAGGTATATCTCGAAAAAAATAGGGAATGTTAAATACTTCACATCATAATTTTAAATTATGAGGAACATTTAGCGCTTTACAAACATTAAAGAATTAGAAATGTAGCTGAGTGCACATTCTGAAAATAAGAAAAATGTAAAATATTGTGTATTAACGTGTATATTACAAATTTATTATCATAGAAGAGCGCTTTCAGCTAAACAGCCATTATCAGTGCTACTTGTCAAACAAGAGGTTTAAACAAAGGGCTCCCACACATGCCAAACAAATTACATTAAAAATAAATTTAGACCAAAAAAGCATCGTTCTTGATATTTTAACAAAAGTTACATTTTCATTTAAGTTTTTTTAAATTTAATAAAAATGAGCCCCTTTCCTTTTAAATGTAACTTTTTTTTTTAAATTTCAAGACCGAAGCTTTTTTGGTCTTGATTTATTTTTTATGTTATTTGTCTGGCATATGTGTAAGCCGCTTGCCGTTACGTCTTTGACGTAAGTGCTGTATTTTTTAAATTATAAACCGTCAAGGCAAATAAGTTTCAACTAAGAAACAGCAAAATGTTATCTTTAAGTACCTGAGAACAACCTCATTTCCTAAATAATAATAAAAACGTCAATAGATGTGGCCCACCCCCAACTCCACAAAATTTGACAAATAACTGCCATTTGACAAATAGTTTTCTTTCACGCGTTGGCTTCCCATTGCGTTTTTACGACCACTAAAACCGCAAATAATGTTCTTTGGAATGAATAATTAGTCGTAGGTTCGATTCCGGGGGCAGGCGAACCGTGTCGAACAAAACATAGGTTCGGGTAGCGCAGTGGTCGGTTAATGATTTATATAATAACTTTCTAGAGACAGGTAATTTTTCACATTTGTACCATGTCAATTGCAAAATAATGCAAACGTCATGAATTTAGCAACGGTAGTTTTACAACTTGAACGAACACATAAAAAAATTTGGTAAAGTGTGTACTTAGCTCCATCGTTGACCTTTAAGAAAAAGTTTATTACCAAAATAAACTGAAATATAAATATTCGTAGATTCTTATAAGGCTGCCGACTCACAGTGGTTTAAATTTAGATTAATGTTAAAAAATGTAGAGTCATTTTAAATTATGTATGATTAAATTTCCGTTGTTGATTTATATTCATTGATTGATTTACAAGTACCTACAATAAAGTTCTGTAAACACTTAACATTATTTACAGATTTAATTTGGCTTTGCTGTCATTGTTATGCTTATCTAGAACACAAGTGGTTGTATATCATTAGTAGATAAATGAACACTCAGATATGGATTTAAGTGACATGATTATTCGGGTTTTTCTTTTTGTAGAAGTCATATTTATAATTGTTCTAATTAATGTTACAACACATGCCTATAACCCTCTTCAGAACCAGCATGTAAACTACATTTGTTTGGTAGGACTTGGTTTGGCATTTTCTGAAAACATTTACCCTACCCTTTGCTGAAGTATCATTATTAAACTATGTTTTATCTAGTTAGTTTGTGGTGGGTTTGTCTAATCCATAATTTTGTGTAGGGTTTAAATGATCAAAGTGCCACTGTCTTTATCTTTCCAATAATATTTGTCTTATTTATGATCTCATATGTAAGACCAATTTTTTATAATGCTCTTTAGATGCTTGGTCCGCTACAAAACATGTTTTATTATTGTTTATTCCTTTTAGTAAGTCCAACGCCCGATTTTTTCTTCTTACAATAGCATAATTTATTCTCCTCATTAGTGTTTTTTGATTTTCGCCAAAACACTTGCATGACTACTTACTCTTTTAGACTTAATTGGTCTGGTTACAATAACCTTAAGTGTAGACAAAGAAATTTTCATTAATAAACACGTTGCTGTAGCAGTTGTATTTACATTCCTGTTGTTGATAGGTGTTCTGATTGTTAAGGGATTTGTTGGAGTTTTTTATTTATTTTGTTTTAGGTTATCTGCATGTTTACAAGGGTCGATAGTTTCTGTGTGCGCAAAGATCCATACCCTGGGACCAGGATCGAAGCGGTCCCATAATGACGTTTATCTAAACAAGGCTTTTTAATACATTATTTGTTTTGTTTTAGCAAATTCATTTATTATAAAATATTATTTGGTTTACACCTCAAAGATGCAAGAAGGGTCCGATATGGTCCATGTGCAAAGGTATAGAAGTCTGCACGAACAGAGTTCACAGAGTCGATTAAACCTTACGAATTTGCAAGTCACCTGAAAGAGAAACTCGAAAAACACCTTAAAACTCATTAAAGTTTGGGTAAAGAGTTGGTTACCGTTTTTAAGATATACATTTAACTTAAAAATAAATTCAAATACCACAATATAAAAATTATTTACATTTTACTTAAAAGAAAATGGAAATTCCGTAAACTTTTTTTTTTAAATTTATGACTAATATCAGAAATAATAGAATAATTTGTTATGACAGGTACATTTATTGTTTTTAAAAATAAAAATGGTAGTAAGTTGATTGATTTTGGCTTTACTGAAATTATTTGTAAAAAATCTCATCTCCTAGTACATTTATAATACTAGCACAATTGTTTTTTTTTTAATTGTTATCTTTATTAGTCAGAATTTTTTTGTTCCGATAAAAGTATTTTTAATCTCATCTGTGGGTTTGTCAATAATTATTTATGACAATCTGATCAAACGAAAACAAGGAATTAGGTGTGAATAATAATGCCTCGACCAGGTTGCTTTTCGGAGGATTAATTTAAATATTGAAATGACTTTTGAAGAGTTTTGGGTGGGTTAAAAGATTGCCAATTTATTTTAAAAAATGAAGAAATAAATATGATTTTTTTTTTTTTTAATTTAAACACCTTTTCGCAAATGACGTTTACTTACCCTTTACTCGAATCAGTTTTACAGAGCAGTCCCTCAGCCTGATTTGGAAAGCACCCACAGACTAATGCAGATACACACATCTGAATAAATCTATTGTTTTAAAGGCAAAATCATGTTTGCTGTCACGAAAAGAGTCTGTCAGTACATATTGCTTACTTAGGAGCGGCCAGGTTTTACAAAATAGAATCATTTAATCTTGTGGGCGTTACTTTCGGGAATGACCTTATCTGGCACAAACATACCCATTCAAAGCCTCAGCAGCTTTGAAAAACCTCTTATTAGTCTCGAGCCAAAAAGTATTTACTTTCTAACCGGTTTACTCCATATATACTTTAAAATAAGACTCTACTTGCAACACTGTCCCATATCTGAAAAAAGGCCCCTCTCACAACTCTTAACATTCTTGATTCCATCGGAAAAAGAACCCCTTGCCTTATTAACACTCCCACTTTTACACAAGAGCTTTCTTTTCTGGCCCACCGACCGGCTGTTGAAGACCTGGTGCTTCTTTATAAGCATTTCCACGACATCTGCTTCAAGGAATTAGCTAATATAATTAGCTCTTAGCAGCTTTTAATAGAAAAATACGAAGTGTCCTTCTTATGCATCCCTGTAAAGTCCTTCTGGAGAAGACCTTGGCTTTTCACTCTGTTCGCTCCTTGATCTCTAGAGTATCTTCACCGTATAGGAAACTTTCCTTGTCCTCAAAATCTCTAAGTTTTGTGTTAACAAACTTTCTTTTATTCTCCCAAGTCTTCCACGGTATGTTAGTATTTAGGATTTAGACCTTTCATCTTATGAAAAAAAAATTAAAATTTCTTAGCTAAGTTGGGTACTATCGCCAATAACAGTTTGTTCTAAATATTAAAAATTGGTGAAAATGCGGTGAAAAAAAAAAAAAATATATATATATATATATATATATTAAAATATATATATATATATATATATATTATATTTTAAAATATATATATATATATATATATATATATATATATATATATATATATATATATATATAAAAACAGGGTGCCACAGATTCAGGTGCATGCATGGGGATCTCGGAAACCGTAAGGATAGAAGTCGGTTAAATCATGGCAAAGTTGCGCATTTAGGTGCCCAACAACATGCCAAGTAGAAAGTTGTAAAATTCCGAGTACTTCCGGAGATATCCGGAAAAAACGAAATTTTGCTATTTTTTTTTAATTTTTCTGACGTTATTTAAGAAGATAGTGGAAAAATAAAAAAACCTTTCTCATAGCCACTTTTAAAGTCTAAAAAAACAGCTTTAAAGAGTTTTTCCGTATGACGTTTCGTTTTCGTTAGACCATCATCAACTTTATTTTTAAATGCGGCACTTAATTATTTATTGCATTTTTTAACAGTTAAAATCCAATTACAATGATGTATAACATTAATATTTTTCTGTTAAATATAACTTTTTTCCCAAGAGACAATAAGTAAGACAAAGGAACGCACATCATTTCTTATAGGGGCGTTCCATATTTGTTAATAAGTATTAAGTGTTATACATTTTGTAATTGGGATAATAAGAGGTTCAAAAAAAGAAATAAAAACCAGGTCCGTATTTAAAAAAATGGTCTAACGAAAACGAAACGCACAGAAAATCTCTCAACGCTGTTTTGCAGGAGCCTTAAAAGTCGCATCAGCAAAGTGTCTTTTATAATTTGCCAACTTTGCCAATTTAACCGACTTCGTATCTCTTACGGTTTCCGGATCCCCATGCATGCACTCGAATCTGGCACTGTATATATATATATATATATATATATATATATATATATATATATATATATATATATATATATATATATATATATATATATATATATATAATAAAAAGGGATTTTGATTTATATTAAAAAAATTTTTTTTTTTAAAATAATTATTTTTATAATAAAATTTTTTATTAACCTTTCAAATTTATTTTTTATCGGGTAAAAATACAAAAGAAAGGTTAAAATTAAGACTTAAATATTAAAAAAATGTTCCTTTACAATTTTTAATTAATATTGTGCGTTCCACGGATTTTTAATTTCCAAAAATAATAAATCACATTTTAGCCTTTTTTTTACCAAACCCATTTTAAATGCTTTTTTTAAAAAAAAATAAAAAGCATTTTTCCAATATGAATAATAATATTTTTTATATAATTTAATTTTATAAAAAAAATAATTTTCAATTTTTTTATTAAAAATAAAATTTGCCTGTTTGGTTAATTAAAAAAATTTTAAATTTTCCCGGGCAAAAAAAATCAAAATAAAAATAATTGCAAGATTTTAAAAAGACTCTTCTGAAAATTATTTATGAAATTTAAAAATTAAAAAAAAAAAAAAAAAAAAAAAAAAAAAAAAAAAAAAAAAAAAAAAAAAAAAAAAAAAAAAAAAAAACTTTATAATTTCCATTCACCTGGCTGATCGGCTGTTTTAAACGGTATTTTAAGGTGTCGAACAGCGAGCTGGGTGCCTAATGGCCCAACGCCTCTTTTTTAACTTCACCAAACAGGGTTGCCAGTGTTAACGAGAACACTTTAAGAGTTATCTTCCACTAAAACAAAGACTTAATATATAACTAAGTTGATAAATGACCTCCAGCACTGGCTTAATTTTTGGACATTTAAGTCCATTAAGTCCTCTTAGGTTTAATAATTATTTGATCTACAGGATTGGGCCACTCATATGTAGCGGATGAAAATAAGCTGACTTTTTTTGAACAGCGAACATGATTATGTCTTTAGGGCATTAAAATAAAAAATGTTTTTGATATTTAATATAGATATATGCATTCATCATCAAAATTACAGTTAGTTTAAACGCGATAGATATGAGATGGGTAATGTAGAAAAGAAAGATTCGGTCCCAGTACTGTGCCTTCAGGTACCCTAGCACTGATTCGGTTAAAGCTAGAAGAGTGAACACGTAGCATCAGCAAAACATAAGTATTTATGTGGTACAACCAAATTCTTCCTTGTGTGTGTATAGTCTGTCTCAAAGTATACCGTTATGGCTTCAATAAACCTTTAACGATTTTATTACCTATTGTTATTGGGTAAACCCATTTGTTCATAAGGGCAGGGGTGGGCCAGGTATTTCTTGAGTATTAACCATTAGGCATATAAATGTTTTGGCTAATATTTTAGTGGCAGTGTTGAATAACCGTTTTTACTGTCGTTTCGAAAAAGTTGTTTGAGAATATAACTATGTCGCGTCAAATCATTTGTCATTAGATGCAAAAGAGATTGTGAAAACGTGTATGAAAACTTTAATCAGTAGGGTCTAATTAAACAAGAAAGCTTTAAAAAAACCTGTCTACTTACAAAAACTCCAATATCATCGATAAGGGATATTATTATTAGTGAAGAATTGAACAAAAAAAAACGTAGGATTTTTAGTCTCACCGATAGACAGTGGTGATCAGGACCTAATAAGAAGAAAAATATATTGTCTTTATGAAAGCGGAGTTATTCCTACCTTGGATAAACTGAAAAAGAAGCTAGACGAAGACGAAACCAATATAAATATTAGCTGTGCCACCCTCCATGAGTTGTTTTTAAAATGGATTTAAATACCTCAAAATTGACAAAAAGACAAGTATAATGGAATCGCCGATATCGCAAAATAGACAAAAGACAAGGAATGGAATCGCACGATTACGACTTGGAGATTTAATTACCTTCAAGAAATTAAACGATATAGGTTAGAAAACAGATTCATAATTTACCTTGATGAAACATGGTTCGATACACACGACACAGTATCTAAAGGATGTGTTGATTCCAGTCAAAAGTGTAAGACGAAAGCACCTGCAAATAAAGGAAAAAGCATTACCATTATACACGCTGGTTCAGAAGACGGATTTGTCCCAAACTGCTTGCTGTTTTCTGCAAAGAATGTTAAGGATTCTAGCTTGGATTATCATGAGGGATAAAAAGTGCAGAACTTTTTGAAAACTGGTTTCAAAATTATCTTTAAAAAATATTCCAAACAACAGTGTTATTGTCATGGATAGCGCAAGCTACCACAGCCGTCTGCTACACAAAGCACCAGCTTCATCAAGTTCAAAAGCTAAAATCAGAATATTTGTTAGAAAATTATATTTATTTTGAATTCAGTTCAAAAAACGCATTTTGGAAGTTAAATTCATATGCAATTTAAAAAAATAATATGTATGTGATAATTTGGCTGAACAGGCTGGGCATACTGTCTTACGCTTCCTCCGTATCACTGTATGTAACCGCATAGAGCATTTGTGGAACCAAGTAAAATCAAAGATCAGAGCAGAAAATGTTAGACTACTTTGTCCAGTTTATAAATTTGATAAAAAATGTAATTACTAACATACCAGTTGAGAGCTGGACAAATTCACTACAGCACATTATAAAATTACAGGACTCTTACATTTCTATCCAAAACAACATAAATAATATTGTAATTAATCTCAATGATGACTCTGATAGTGAAACAGAATTAGATTTAGATATTTAGATTAAAAATGTAACTATGTATAGATAATGCAGTTATACAAATTTTTTAAAACTTTGCATATATTTAATTTCTTAATGGAATTTTAAAATTATACTTACCTTAATAAACAATAAATTATAAATCTTTATATTATTAAACTCCGTCTCTAATGTTCTGTCCTTTAATACCTACCGATCCGCAGTTTTATTGCTGTCTGCAGGTATAATCCATAAATAAAGGCAAGAGCTAACAAGGTGTACTTTGAGACAGACTATACCCAACAAAGACTTTTCAATAAATAAATCCGTCAAAACAATATAGAAAATACCTACAAATTTATGTCATAAAGTTAGATTCGAAAATGGCTTTTTATTTGTAGCGTTTATAGAAATTTATTTAAACTCAATCTTACACTTTAATTAATTGTTATCAAATTGGGGCTAGTGTCTGGTAATAATTTTTTTTGTATATGCTTTAACTACCCCAAAATCACAAACTCGTACACTAGTGGACGCGAGTTCTCCACTCTACCCTCGATAGGCGTTTAATGCAATAGAACAAATTGAAACAACTTTTAATTAGTGATCTTACAACTTTACGCTGTATTTGTGATCTCCCCCCAATATTTAAAATACAATTTCATCCTCACGTGTTTTGTGCGTCTTTTTCTGTCGTTTTTTTTAAGATCTTGGAAGCATTGAAGAGTTCCTTTTAAGATGTTTAGATAATTTGTAAACTGATTTCCGTTAAAAATAAAATTTACATAGAGGCATAATTTAATGTATTCTAACTAGGGTATAATTTTAATTAATTACAGATGCAACTTTTTCAGTAATCGAATTAATCAATTGTCTTATAGTTAAGTAATATAAAGTATTCAAATTAACTGAAAATATGCTTTTAATATTTGACAACTGTGCATTCGACATTCACAAAACAAAGAACCAAAAGAAAACCTTGTCTGAATGATAATTCGAGATGTAATTGTCGAATCTCGACGGTGAATTATCGGCGCCCGCGGGGGTTCGAACCCGGGTACCCCTGCCGTGCGTCTCGTCGCGCCCAGTGCCAAATCACGTGAGAACACGGCGCTATGACTGAGGATTTGGGTGCGTGCCCGAAAATACCTGCGAAGTATCTTTTAAAACAGTATGTGGTTTTCGGGTATTTTTGGCATTAAATACGATTATATCGATTTTAATTTGAATACAGTTTAGTTTGAGTAGAGTTTCAGAAATTCCAGTCACTTCCTATTTTGCTGTCAAACTTACGAAGGTGATGTACTTTAATTTTAGGATTTTAATAGACGTTGTAATAAAAATTAATAGGCCTGAAAACAAACCATTTGGCCTAGCAATTTTTTCAAAATGCATAGAATGACTTCAAATTTTGACATTAGGTAGGAAATAGTCCAAGGATCAAAATCTATATCATGCGGATGAGCCCCTTTACCTGGTTCATTCCTAATTCTACAGAAGTCTGTCCTTGCACCAGTGCAGTGCAAGGACAGCAAACTTCTTATTCAGCGATATATTCTACGCATCCCGATTACCCTTTCGTGTTCTTAAAACCACTGATTCGCAATCTCCCTAGTCGAACTTAGGGTATCTCCATCCACAAACATTCCGAAAATCATCTGAGACAAAACGGGTGTGTGTGACAATACACCGGACGATTTACCGGACTGTGCAGGCCGTTAGTCCGGTCTGCGTAGTTTTCCTCTGGGGATTTCCGAAATGTGAGTGTGTACCTTTAGGGTCAAAAGTCTTGTCGGCGATCTTGAAGCTCTGTTGTTCCGCTACGACATCCGGTGCCTCTAGCTCTGTGATTCGGACTTTTTGGATTCATGCCTGGTAACATCTCAAAATGGTTGGTAAAGATCAGTTGGTTCTTTTCCCAATTTATTTAATTGACACACCTGCCTTGCGTAAGTCTAAAATTCGCCCCTCAAAGACACTAAGCTGACAAATATGATCAAGTCTTCGCACTTGCAGCATATTGTCTGTTTAAATAAACTTTGAATGGAACTTCTTACATGTTAAACCAGACGGTCTAAAAAAAACCGGCAGGATAGGTCGTAGATACAGCTCAAAATTAATCATTTTTTTACAGAACCGATAATAAAAACGCTTGCAAATATTTCTAAAGTGAGATTTACATACTTGATTTTTTCATTTATATGGTAGATATAGTTTTGAAAATTTTATTATATTATCCTTTGCTTTTAAAGTGATAGTGAAGTATAAATCTTAACAATATCAAATCATATTGTCGAATATTCTCTACTAATATAAAGCTTTTTCTTAAAGACTGATTAATTAATTCATTATCATAAATAATTGTCTTTTACAGACACGACCACCATTTAAAGACAAAAAGAAATCTTCGAAGTGACTTCACGATACCAGGATTGCCATTCTGCCAATAAGCCTGTCATTTTTATTTCTTCGCATATACACACAGATACGTACAAGGCATAATTATCACGTGGCCTATACTACACAATAAATTTAAAACTGTAAAATATAATGGGAGTATGCATGATAAATAAAAGAAAACTGCCGCACTGTGGCAGGGTTCAATTTAAAAGAAAATTACATGCTCGGGGACGGGTTGTAAAAAATGTCCATCACCGCTTCGGTCATATATCACGTGGAATATGGGCATTGAATAAACAAAGAGGAGTTACAAGTCATGAAAAATACCTTGTTTCTTATTGTTGCAGTTTAAGTGTTTACTGAAAATAACTTAGCATAATTTTGTGAGCTTAGGTATACTATAAATCGAAACATTGTTATAACAATCACCTAGAAAAACAAGCAGTCTTTTGCTTAACTGACAGTAAACATTTTTGATCTTTTGACAAAACAATTAGTTTTAGTTTGTTTTATTTGGGTAACTCGCCTTTTTACTTTTTGGAAAATAGGACCCTCTTGGTCCGGGTCCCGGGGTATGCGGGCTGACCCTGTCCAGCCCTATTGACCCCTATGAACTTGCAGATCGCCTGCTACAAGAAAGAAAACCCCAAAAAACCAAAAAATCACAAATATTAATCTACGTTTCGATGGCAAGTCGGCCACCGTTATCAAGATTGAAACTAAAACAAAAAATTAAACTAAATTTTAAGAAATTTTAGGTCTGAAAACTTAGGAAATTCTGATAGCTTTTGAACTTTTAATGACGTTTTGTCATAAGTGACAATAGGTTATTGGACTGTGTATGTATAGTATTTAAAAAGACCAGAAAGGTGGGTGGTATGGTGTGTTAATTGATTTTAAGTTTACCTGAATTTACTTCAGCATCAAGCATAGGGTATTATATAAATCTTTATTTAATAAAATAAATGCACTTTCCTTTATTTTACGTTTTTGAACAAGTTTCCTTTGCTAAAATGCTTTTACAAACAAACTTCTGGCATGGCCATGGGTTCACCTTTATCACCATTATTAAGTAATATTTTTATGGAAAATTTTGAATCCAATTTTGTTCAAAATCATAATTATAAACCTTTAGTTTGGTGGAGATATATAGATGACATTTTTTCTATTTACCAACATGACGAAAATTGTCTAAATAATTTTTTAACACACATTAATACACAAGAACGCACTATTAATTTCACTTTAGAAAAAGAACAAAACTCATAACTTCCTTTTCTTGATATTCTAATAAAAAAAGATGTAAATAATTTCGAAACCAAAATTTACAGAAAACCTACACATACCAACAGATACTTAAATTTTAACTCCAATCACCCAACAATGGTAAAAAGTTGTAATAAATCTTTTTGATAGAATTAAAATAATTTATTCTGATTAAAACAGAGAAAACAAAAAAGACTTTTTAAAAATATTTTAGTTCAAAATAATTATCCTCTTGATTTTATAAACTGCTTTCTAAAAGTTGAACAACCAAATTTAAAAAAATCAAAATAGACCTGTTACAAATCTATTTTTACCATATATTCCTGGCTTATCAAATAAAATTCAACGAATAGGTAACAAATTTAATATTCGCACTATCTTTAAAACACAAAACACCATTAGATCCCAAGTAACAAAAACAAAACCATACAATATAAACGAAAACACAAAAAATATCATTTATAAGATTCCTAATAAATTTTATATAGGTGAAACTTCCAGACCATTAGCCAAACGCATAAAAGAACATAGAACATATATTAGAAACACAGAATTGCACAAATCAAAAATCTGTCAACACGCATTTGATAATAACCACATAATAAACTGGAATGCTTCTAGCATTTTAGCAAAGGAAACTTGTTCAAAAAAACGTAAAATAAAGGAAAGTGCATTTATTTTATTAAATAAAGACAGATGTGTAGCATCAATATCTGTTAGTTTAAATAATACATGGTTACCTATTCTTGATGCTGAAGTAAATTCAGGTTAACTTAAAATCAATTAACACACCATACCACCCACCTTTCTGGTCTTTTTAAATACTATACATACACCAGTCCAATAACCTATTGTCACTTATGACAAAACGTCATTAAAAGTTCAAAAGCTATCAGAATTTCCTAAGTTTTCAGACCTAAAATTTCTTAAAATTTAGTTTAATTTTTTGTTTTAGTTTCAATCTTGATAACGGTGGCCGACTTGCCACCGAAACGTAGATTAATATTTGTGATTTTTGGGTTTTTTGGGGGTTTCTTCTTTTGTTGCAGGCGATCTGCAAGTTCATAGGGGTCAATAGGCCCGCATACCCCGGGACCCGGACCAAGAGGGTCCTATTTTCCAAAAAGTAAAAAGGCGAGTAACCCAAATAAAACAAACTAAAACATGGATCCGCCACAAAACTATAGAACATAAAAACAATTAGTCCCAACTTTTATAATAATTATTTCAGACCTCGAAAACCTTGCTTCATTTGCTGCCGGTTAAATCTAACTAGAACACAATTAGCAAACTGCTAAATAACACGGAAAAATACAAACCCTTACTTTTCTATTTAAGGTTTAATTATCATTGTAATTAAAATAGCCCGCCACTCCCCAAATCCCAACCAATCAAATTCAACATGGATGCCAAGTCTGTTTAGGAAACCCAACTTTTAGATGTTCGCATATCGATTTGATGACAGGCGTATCAATAAAAAAAAGCTGAACAAAACAGAAATTCCCCAAAAAGGCCGTGACGTCACGGGCCTACAAATCAAACTTTAAAATTTTTTTTAAAGGGGTTTCGGAGGAAAAAATCGGAAAAATATTTTGGTTTATTTTCATGTGGTTTGCAATACTAATAAAAAAAAATCATGAAAAATGGCTATTAGTCCCAACTTTTATAATAATTCTTTTTCACACCCCTCGAATAATCCTTTGCTTATTTTGCTGCCGGTTCCACTTCTGATCCTCTTGGTAATTTCCCTCCTTTGTGGCTTTTGTTTGTTGTTGATTGATCAATCAATTTAAGTGGTGGATGTCATACTAGCAATCGGGTTAAAAAATGTGCTCCTAAACTAACTACTATCCCTGCTTACTTTCGATCTAATATAATAAGAATAATAAAAGAATTTACCTATTTATAAATTTTAGGGTATTTTTACAAATACGAAATTATCGTCAAAGACAGCATGAATTTCTCCACAAAAGATCTACTGCAGATCATGTCATATAACTAAATCAAGCCTCCTAAGGCATTTAGCAAGTTTAGCATGTTACGCCTTTCCAATTCTCTTTCTAATAGATATATTATATTAGTTATTGTATATATGTCTCTCTTCTAGCTTTTATCAAATAATGCTGGAGTACACCTGGGCCGGCACCAACTCTGTTACTTTTTACATTGACGATCAATCTAATTAATATTTTTCCTGGCGATAGTAAGTAACTGCCACTCTGATATTCAGTGTCACTGAGCCGGTAACCAAGTCTGATTTGAAAAGTAAGCGCAGGGTAATGCAGCTGTGGTTTTCAGGATCTTTTTACTGAATTAAAACCTAATAAAACTTTTGGCAAATTTGATGCTCTAAATACACAATTATGCTCGCTATCACAAAAAAAGCCTACCAATCAATATTCGTCTTTCATTTATGAGCGGCTAAATTCTGCAGAATATTTTACTTTGTGGGCATTATTTTCGAGAATGATCTCATAGCCGCAGCAGTTTTCCAAAAGCTCGGATTCTGTTTCGACTCAAGTAATGTTTATTTCCCATTGTTCTGTACATCTGGAGAAGCCTTAACCTTCCAATTTTGTCGACTCCGTTATCCGTATATTTGAGTATTATTAAGCTTACCCTTACCTCCTGTGAGACAACCACGGTATGTTAGTACTTAGGCAGTAAAGTCTATACGAAGTCAATCCGAACAGAATAAAAAATGAAACGCCGGTTAGAGGCGGCATTTTCTTTATAAGGCATGGGCGTGCAGCATTTAACAGAAAATAATAAAAATTTATTTTCATTATTTATAGTTACGCGGACCCTTTTTTTTTAAATTGGTAGGTATTATATAATATAAGAAATATATAAGAAAACACTCACCCGTTTATGATTCTATTTTATTTCCTATAATTGTTAAAAAGTCAAAATTCACTATCCAAATTTTCAGAGCTTAAATCAGAATTTGGGTTTATAATAACGGGGTCAATGGCAGGTAAAACAAAATATTCATTTTCTTTCACTATGACATGCTGAACACATTTCATCCATATACCAGTCATTTACTTTATTAACAATTGCCCTTATATTTTCTAGTACGAAAGCACTGTCAGTTGGGGATTGATTATATTTCCTTAGTTTGTTCTTGACTGCAGCCCAAATCATCTCGATGGGATTAAATACGCAGTAATAAGGGGGAAGACGTAAAATAGTATGACCATTTGCTTCGTATAATTTGTCGATAACATATTCCTTTTTAAAGTTCTCCTTTTTTATAGCTTCCAATAACACCTTTTTGTAGATTTTGAGGAATGTCCATGTTTTTACTTTCCATAAATTTAAGAATATCATCCTTCTTTGTGTTGCTATTGGGAACTTTGTTGTCTAAACGTGAATGATAAGATGCATTATCCATAACAATGACAGAATTTGGAGACAGATTCGGCAGCAACTGTTCAATAAACCACTTTTCGAATAGACTGGCGGTCATATCTTTATGGTAGTCAGCCGATGAATTCTTTATATTTTTAGCTGACAATAATAAATCGTTAGGAACAAAAGCTTTATTGCTGTCTGCGTGTAATATAATTACTCGTTTTTCGCGAGAACAGGGCCCCTTTAGTGGACACTTATTACTATTATCCACCCAACCATATTTAACAAGATCATGTGTGTCGAACCAAGTTTCGTCCAGGTACACTATCTCCCTTTTTGATTGGCGATATTCCCTAATTTTACGTAAATATTCTTGCGGCCATGCTACGATACGAGACGATTTCATTATAACCATCCTTTGGTTTAATTTTTTTGTACTTGAAGCCGCAATCTAGCAAAATATTACACAAGGTGTCCAAAGATTTATATTCATAATCTGGATAATCCCGACACTTATCCTGAATCATTTCTAATGTTGGGACTTTGTTTTCTTTGTAAAATTGATAAATATTCGGCGTATAACTTCTTTGTCGCCATTATCAACTTTTTTAAGCTTCTGGTTAGCTCTTTTTCACTTTACGGAATGGTCGATGGTATCTCCTTCTCTAATAACTTTAAATTGTGTACGAGCAAGTTTAGTGAGCTCACAAATCCTTTTTAAAATTTCGTTTTGTGATGCCCCACGATTTTCACATTTTAAGCAAGTGTAAATATTTAAAATAAGTTTCTGTGCTTGAACATGTAAGTTATTTAAAAATTCCGACGGCTCCGTCATGAAATTGGCTTCTACATTGTCCGTTTTATTATCAGAAACATCAAAAGTTCTCCACAACGCCATCTTGATAAAATATTTAAATGACAACAGTAAAACAACAAATATTAACAACGATAACAGTAACAACAGAAATAACCACGCTAACAATAACAAAACAATTTATAAAAATACGACACTCTTAGACACTCGCTAAAATTTAAAAGAACGACGAATAAACCAATTTCAATTCCTTATATACACATCAAAATTATCTAGGGAACAAGAATGGAATTTGTGATTCTTTTAAAAAAGATTTATTTTCATTTCTCGTTTTTTTTTGCTGAATTTTCTTATAAATTCTATTTTTTTGTTGGTAGTCTTCAACAAAAAAGGCTTCAGACAAGTCAGAGAAATATTCAAAGTATATAATCTACCCAAAAAGTTATAAGAAAATTTGATTCTTGTTCCCTAGACAATTTTGATGAGTGTATTTTGATCGACAAGTCATCACAAGCACAGCACTGATAAATTTAGCCTACAGCGGGCCAGACATTTTTTGATATTCTTTTATTTTTGTGTCCATGAAACATTATTTGACCGACTAGAAGCGGCTGTGCATGCGAGAAAATATTCATATGGGGTCTAACCATCATAAAGTTGGGTCTAGTTGGGTCATTTTTATTGGGGATTTTTTGGTGAATTGAGCAGTCCCGGTATGTGAGTCTTTTATTTAGCTGTTCGGATTGACTTCGTATTTACTATAACACTTCGTGGGCTGTCACGAGTAAAAAGAAAACACAACGGCATTGTCCATACCGTCACGTGTTAAAATATCTATAGTTAAATATCTTACACTTTGTATACCTTCTATTCTTTGTTATATTATTTTGCCAATTTACATTTTGCTCTTCTGTCTTTAAAGTAATAATTTATCACCGTAAAATAACAAAAACGATCGCGTGCTGAAGTGAAAGCTCATTAAAGAGCGTTAATAAAGCATTCGAGGCCTTCTCGGCCGATTAAAACGTATCTTGAGTGGGCACTCGCGCTAATAATCAACGATAGACAATATTCTCATTATACAACAGTTTTTCTGCACTCGAAATGAAATGTTGTGTTTAGATGCCGGAAAGATGTTTTGCAACGTTTATATATGGTATCTTTAATTAAGTAGATATAAAAATCGGAGGATTTTTAAAAATATTAACCTTTTATCAACTTTATTCATCCTAATTATAAGTGTTGGGAAACATTTTGATTAAAACCATAAACAAGAAAAATACAAGGCTTTAATGATAAACCGAAATTTAGTAGTTGTATTGAGTTTTATGATGTCATTTTTATAGGCGGTTTTTGGTTTGGCCAGAAGCCACTCATCCATAAACTCGGCAACATTATCATCATCTTTAAATTTTGAGCCGCCCAATCCCCTTTTAGCGGGCCAAAGAGATGGAAATCAAAGTAAAGGTAAATCCGGACTGTTAGGTGTATGTGTAAAAACCGCCCAATAAACTTTTGTAAGGACATTTGTAGTTAATTAAGCAATATAAGCTGGGTTGTTATCGTGGAGCAGAATGACATTCTTGATTAAACGGCTCATCTTTTTTAAACAAAATCAGGTTTCCATTTTGAATAATGATACATCGTTTTTTAAAAAAATCTGGCAAAAGAACAGCCTGCTATTTCAGAAGATGGTGGCCATTACTTTACCAGCTGAAGGAACAATCTTTTTGTCGTTTGTTAAAAACTCCCTCGTACTTTACTTTATACACATGGTACGTTAGAACTTACAATTTTAAACGTTTTTGGAGTGTCACAAAATGCGGTTTTTGGGAGTTTGATTGATGCACTTACACTTGATTTTTTAATTTTCATTGATGTGTGTCTGAACCGAGGTTTCCTTGCAGGAGAGCAAGGAATTTAAAAATCACCCTCTTATTGGTATCGCCTGGGAAGCTCAGCAGAGGCTTTATCACGTCGCAATTACAACCGGCCCTACAGTGTAGTCTACCCACAAAGGGAGGACTGGAGCCGAAAAACGACCGACCTGCTCCGGGCTGACATCTGTTGGTACAACGATGGGTCCAAAACCAAGGACGGTGCTGGAGCTGAAATATATGGACAGAGGCCGAAGGCAGAGTTTTCCTTTAGCCTGGGCACTCTCGCAACCATATTTCAAGCGGAGGTATTTGCTATTGAGATGCTAGATCGCTGGTTGATCGGCATTGCACACGTAAGACGTTAAAATATTCTCCGATAGTCAAGCAGCTCTTAAGGCTCTTGAATCCAGCCGGTGCAATTCGAAAACAGTCTGGAATTGCAAGGATGCGCTGACCAAACTGGGTCAAAACCATAAGGTTATACTACTGTGGATATCTGGACACACCGGCCTAGAGGGTAATGAATCCGCAGACCTCCTTGCCAAAAGGGGGGCGGAAACAAAATTCACGGGGCCCAAACCGGTCATCGGTATATCTTATGGAACGGCCAAGCAGTTCATATCAGCTTGGGCACAAAGAGAAAATCTTCGGTACTGGCATGGACTTCCGGTCTCAGACACTCGAAGGCCTTCATAAGCCCACCGAACCAACAATGTACTGTCAAACTACTGGAGCAATCAAGGGTACACCTTAAAACTCTAGTGGGACTGTACACAGGACACTGCAGATTAAAATACCACATGCACAAGATCGGCCTAGGAAGGGCGCCGAGTGCCGCATGTGCATGGAGGGGGATGAATCGGCAGAACACATACTGTGTTCGTGCCCAGCAATGGCACGACTAAGATTTGCAATCCTCGGCAATGACACCTTGTTGCCGGGGGAGGTAAAAGATCTCTCTCCCAACAGGATCATCAGATTTATTAGGAGTCTGGACCTGGTGGGAGAAATATAAAAGGGTGTGAGCCACAATAGACCGATCGGTCGCGGTGGGAGGGTGTTATACCCACTTACTTTAAACTAGTGATGGGATAATTCGAATTAAAAATAATCGATAATCCGATTATTGAAATAATCGCTATCATGCGATTATTCAGATTTAATTTGAATTACAAAAAATAACCTGATCCCACAGAATTGATTACGCGTCGCAAAAAAAAATAACATGTAATAACGAATAAGATTTAATATTTTAATAGTAAAGTATATATTTATGTAAATAGAGAGGACAACTTAATTATAAAAAAAGTAATTTTTTACTTACCGGGCTCACGGCCGATTTTATTAAAATTTTGTTTACAGGGGTTTTTGGGGCGCTTATCAAGAATCTGAAGTAATATTTTGTCAAACTCTGCTAGTTTTTGAGTTATAACACTCGAACCTAACCTCACATCTGCACAAACTCCTAAAATTCCTCCTTCTTAAAATTGATTACACCCAAAATGGAAGATTTTATGGTAATATACTTATTATTTTATACGATAAATTTAATTTTACTTTAATTTAACAATTATTTTTACTAAAAAAAGCACAACAAGCGCTTCCCAAAAAATAATATTTTTAATTTTATAAATGTCAACAAAATTGTCTAGGTATTTTAGACAATTTTATGTTGGTACACCAGGGACCCGCGAAAAAATTTAATGCGCTTAATTTTTAAATTTAAGTCGCGAAAAATAAAAATAATTCAAATTTATAAAGTAGGCCATTCAATTGTTTCGCAGGTCCCTGGCGTACCAACATAAAACAGTCTAAAATCTCTGGACAATTTTATTGACATTTATAAAAGTAAAAATAATATTTTTGGGAAGTGCTTGTTGTGCTTTTTTTATTAAAAATATTTGTTAAATGAAGGTGAAATTAAATTTATCTTATAAAATAATAAGTGTATTTCGATAAAATCTTCCATTTTGGGTTTAATCAGTTTTAAGAAAAAGGAATTTTAGGAAAAAAAATTTTTGCTGGTTAGGTTCGAGTGGGGCGTTATAACTTAAAAACCAGCAGAGTACGAAAAAATTTGACTTCAGATTCGTGATCAGCGTTTCAAAAATCCCCGGTATACAAAATTTCAATAAAATCGGCCGTGGGCCCCGTAAGTAAAAAATTACCATAAAAAATTATGGCAAATGAAAAATTTACTTACTAAAATAATAATATTAATAATTATAATAATATATATTATACAGTGTCAAAAAAGTCCAGAATCCCCGTTGACGAATTATTAAGGGGATCCCGGACTTTTATAACAAACTGTATATAATATTTAGTCTTTGTGTTTAGTTACATCGGAATCGAGTTACATATTCATTCAGAAATCAATAATTTAAAATTCAAACGATTAAAAAGTAAAATAATTATATAATTCGAATTATCAATTAATCCGATTATTAAAATCATTCATATAATTCAATAATTCGATTCTTAAAATAATCCGATTATGCCCATCACTACTTTAAACCTACCTACCTACATGTAGTAACTTTTTTGGTATAGGTTATGAAATACTTGATTTTCTAAACTCTGGCAACAGTTAATTTGTAATATTTTTCACAGGCCAATACTTGCTGTTAGGAGAATTATGAAAGCAAGAAATAATAAACCATCCCATATTGATATTTAGAGTTCCCAAACTTAATTTGAGTGCTTAGCACTGTATTGATCTAATAGAATGGTCGAAATATTGCATAACAGAACCTCCGATTACCATGGATAAATCAGAAAAAGATTTAAAATCTTGGATTCTAAATGTGCCCTATTTCTGCCAATTTGCCGGCCAAACACAGAGAAAGATGTGTAAAAATTATCACAGATGCTTCTTTAAAAGTATGCGAAGAATTACAAAGAGACGGGTATATCCGTGCAAAAATAGAAGCTCGTAAAGAACTGCCGTATTTTGATAGCAAAGCGCAATGCTTTGCTGCACAAGAATGATTACTAATAATACAAATTTGGAGCTCGGGGTGCAGCCACCTCCACGTGGTGAGTTCCAGGTTGCTTGATATTTTAAAGTATTTTGTTCTATACAAGTTACTCATCTCTTTATAAAAATATATGCACTTCTCACTAATCACATAGATAATTGCATTATTAGCTCGGGGGCCCAGCTAAAAGTTTAGATTGATACCCCAATTTTTTTACACATATTCAATATAACGTAAGGTATCACAATTTTACCACTCGTGTTCAAATTTTACAGAAATAAAAATTGGCTTTTTGGGCCTTCCGGGGCCCGGCTAAATATTTTTCAATCCGGCCTATTTTTCGTGTGATATACTAAAACATAACTAGACATCTTTTGAGCACTACTGCATTTCATATTTGGAAAGTTAATTTTTTTCGACCATTTTCGGCCAACCCTAATATTTATAAAATAGGGTCCAATATTTTATAATTTTTTAGGCTCTTAAATAAATTTACAGTGTCAAGTTAGCCATAACTGGTATCATATCTATACATCGTGTTATTGCATTGTAAAACATACAATTTTTTAAGTATTTGGTCTATTATATTAATTTTCGGTTTCTCGGTATGCCATCATCAGCCACCTGCTGATACAAATACATTCAAAAATACCGCACACAACACCATAAATCCAAAAACTGGGCGTTAATCCTCAACTTCTTTTTCTTTTATTTGATTTCGGTCTCTAATTTTCTTTTAAACTGTTTCGAGTCCAAACAGGGTCCGAAATAAAATATGGTGCCCATATAATTGCACCAGCAGTAAATAAATTTACTGGTTCTTTTGTTGGGCAGTATAAAAATGACTAAGTGGTTTTGTGGTTACAAATTTATGTTCTTTGGATATTTTTCTGCAATTCGGGTATTGTAAACGGTTTTTGAATTATGACAGCACGTGCAACTTGGGGTTTTAAGAATTGCTATTCACAAATAAGTGAAATTTAAATTATTTTTTAAGTGTTGAAAAATGGGAGGTGGTTTAAATATGAAACGGAATTTTATTTCTAGAATAAAATAAATAGCCCTAACCGTAGTTCAGTCTTAACATTCTTGCATTGGAGTATCTAGGCATGCATAATAGGGTGTCCCGTAATATTTTTTTCAAATTTCGCTACACAAGACCCCACAAAAGTTGCGTTATAAGTTATAAGTTGTTGGTTACCAAAAAAAATAAAAAAAAAAAAAATAAACAAATATCTTGAGGGCTCTACCGGCATTCTTATTTTTCTAAAAGTCACCTAAATTTCCATTTTCAAGGACCAGTAGAAGCCTCAAGATGACAAATATTTAATAAAATTTAATGATAATCGTAATCTCTGTATCAATACGCAACTTTTGATACCTCTTGCGTACCCGTAGCTCAAAATTTTGTATGATTTATTTAGAGTTAATGTTACGAAACCCCTAAAAATGGCCAATTTTAGAAACTTCAAAGACCGGTAGTGGTCTCAAGATGACAAATATTTAATTAAATTTAATGATAATCGTAATCTCTGTATCAAACCGCAACTTTTGATACCACTTGCGTAGTCGTAGCTCAAAAAAAATCGCAGTATAGATTGTAGTGATGAACACGCGCGAATTTTCACTTCATAATATTCTACAGCCCAGAGCGGCGGTTAAAAATATTATATAAAATGCTGTAAAGCATGTTGTATTACTATGAAAATGAGTTGAAATTCTTTGGATGGGTACTTACAATGGTATTTAAATGGGGTTTTTATTGCCTGCAAAAAATCCTCAGACAGATTTGTTTTGTTTAATGTCCTGAACTATTATAAATTATTGTATTGATACAATACCTGCTTTAACCTTACTCCCTTATAACTTTATAATAACAAAAAGCATAAGCATAATAACGTTTTGACAGATAAGTACTACATCACGAGGGAGTTATTTCTGAGGTACGTAGAGGGAAGTATTGTTAAAGTTCTCAAATGTAGGTTGTATCACAGTTGTATATTTTAAATTCTTAGAATTAAAGTGGAAATCAAACCAGTTTATTTAGTATTTAATTTTTTTAATTATTAAAAAAAAACATTTTTTAAATACATGATGAAAATAAACTCATATAAATAAAACAACATTAAGCTTAAAAAAAGGGCATAGTTGATATAAAATAAAATTATGAAGATAAAACAGAATAAAATAAAATACCTATACATTAGTGAGATTTAGCACTACGTCTATTAAACAAGACCGCTTCACTCAAGGATCTTGAGGCTCTGCGTTTTCTATTAAGATTTTCATTTTTGTCGGGCCTTCCAGCCTGAATCCTTTTGGAACCAGACGTAAAGGTTAATTTTTTCCACGCCGAATATTTTTTATATTAGCAAATGCATGTAATAGTTCTGTAGGAGTTTTAATTTCTTCAAGACATTTATATAGTCGAAAGATAATGTTTGTTTAGTCTGGTGATATGTTATTTTTAACCATTTCAATAATATTTGAAAAATTTTGGCTAAGTGCTTCTACGGCTTCATTTTTTTTAGTTGTAAGGTTTTCAGCTACTGCAAGAGGAGAAGTAGTTGAATTGCTAACATATGCCATTTCTTGAGAAAAAAACCATTACTAGGTGCTTCACAGTTAGATGGTTCTTTGGTGCCCTCATTAATAGACGTATCCATCATGTCATCAAAAAACATTTAATCAATATTATCCCCATCGCTAATTTGGCCTAATTTTTTCTATTAGTAGCGAATAATAGAGTACTGCATATTAGAAGATACTAACATATAGAAGATTTAAATTCTCCTCTACTGCACACATATGCTTACAGAAGCGCCCTCCTTGTCCAGCAATACAATTACACATTCCGATATCCTTATCTACCGTATAAAGTAATTTATCATCACTTTTTGAGGTAACTAAGTATTAACATCATCAGATATTTTATTGACCACAAAACTTTTTGCTTTTGATTTTTATTTTAGTTATGATAACGAGGGAAAAACCTGAAAAATAAAAAAATATTATTAAGAGTTCATAATAATCCAACACATTTTTACACTATTAAAACATGCAACAGGCATTTTACAAACATTTTTAACCGCCGCTCTGGGCCGTAGAATTTTTTTTAAGTAAAGAAAAAACCCCCTCAAAAATTTTTTTATTATGCACTGAAATTGAGATATAAGGGCTTATAATAGGGGGTTAAAACTACCCCCATAATTAGAAAGAATACGAAAATTTGACCTCAGATTATTCTTTTTTTTTTTAATAATTAAAAAATTTTTTTCCCTTTTTTTTCCCTTTTCCTCTCTCAGGAGGTGAAAAGTACCCCAAAATTTAAAAAAAAAATGAAGAAAACGTTATTAAATTTTTTGGTGCAATTTTTCGTTTTAGAACCGACAAACTAACAATATTTTGAGTAAAAAGAAATTATTAACCCCCCCCCATTCCTGGGAAAACTAACCCTAAATTAAATAAAAACGAAAATTTTTTTTGTAATTGCGAAAGAAAATAGATTTTTGGCCGTAATTTTTTTTTTGGCTAATAATAATAAGATGTACAATGAACCATTTTAAAGCTTAGGTTATCCCTGAAATGTCAGGGGATGGCAAATTTCAATTGGATTGACCATTTTTTTATACTTTCACCCGAAAAAAAAACATTGACCGTTGCAAACATAAAATATGCACTTTTAAACGGCCAAATCTCCTTACAGATGAAAGATTGATAAAAAATTAAAATAAAAACAACTCTGGATAAAAGCTAAAAAGTTTGGCTGTTTAAAATAAATACTTTTCACGCTACTGACCAAAAACTGAAAATGTCTTACAAAAAACAAGATTTGACCCACATTTATCAGTCCAAAACATAACAAAAAATTATCCGATAGGGCTAAAAATTACTAGACATGGGAACATGTGTTCTGACTTTTCACTAAAGGATTATTTTTTTCAAGCAACTCAGTAAAGATGGCGCTAAAAAATTAGCGTGCAAAAAATTTGAAAAAAGTATATTTTGCCCATAACTTTTTTCTTCTTATGTTAAACGGTTCTGGTTGGTCTCAAAATTTTATAATTTTATCTTTTTGCAAAATAATAGTAATAATTTTTTTGTGGAAGTAATATTTTTTCAGATATTAACGCCAAAACGACCCGGTTTCTTCATTTTTCGTTAAGCAACTATTTTTGGCAGGTCATATCTTCTTTCATACCCATCGTACAAAGATTTTTTAAAAAAAAATTTATTTTTTTTTTTTGTAATAAAATATTATATTAATTAATATATATATATATATATATATATATATATATATATATATATATATATATATATATATATATAAAAAGTTAAAATTTTTTTTTCTTGAACCATTTATAATATATTCTTTTATATTTTCTTGGGCATAGTGGTTCTTGTTTTTTTAATTACCAAAAAAAAAGAGTTTTTTTTCCCAATTTAATTTATTTACAAACTTTTTGGCTTGTTTGGCCTTTCTCAATGTCTACAACAAATATAATTTATTTTTAAAATGTTTAATTTACGACAAATATTTAAAATAGGATGTAGATATTTTTTTAAAAAAATTAAAAAATTTATATAAAATTAAATTAAATGAAAACTCCAATTTTTTTATCAAACCCAAAAAAGAAAATTAAATATTTAAACAATATATTTTAAAAAATTTAAAATTAAATTAAAATAAATATTTTTTTTTTAAATATTTTAAATTTTTAAATTAAAATATATATATATATATATATATATATATATATATATATATATATATATATATATATTTTTTAATACTACCGCATTTTCGGGTAAATTAAAAAAAACTTTAAACAATGTATAATTTTTTTGGCAAAATCCAATTTTTCCCTTTCGCTATTACTTAAAGGGGTTCATTTTTTTATGAAAAGTTGCATTTTATGTTTTTATGATAAAAAACGAAATTTTATCGATTGGTTAAGTAATTTTTTTCATCCCTCCTTGCATCATTAAATGTCCCCCCCCGCCGCCATCCCTTTTTCCCAGTTTCGGAAGTTGTTTAATTCAATACTGGCCATCTTTCTTAGCATAATACAAGTTACTTCAAGTACCTGCTTTTTGTCCGAAATTTGCGTTTCGTGATTTTACCTCCTTTACTATATTAAAAAGAAGCAGACCATCGTCTTTTAAGACAGCGAATATTTTCGCTTGAACACTTTTTTTAAAGGACGAAAATAATACCCATATTGATTTTGACATGCTTACTAAAAAAAAGTAAACTTGTGTTTTGTCCATGATAGGAACGGCCCAATAAAGAATGCCGTTCTGTTGCCCGATAACGCTGGACGTCTTACTGTCCAATTGAAGAACATGTCCTGGAAAAAAATGCCTTGCGAGGTTCTTTCACGCCCACCTTAGAGTCCGAATTATCTACAAGTGATTTGCAGCTCTTTAGACCGCTAAAAAAGGCGTTGGGCGGCTCAAAATTTCCAGACGAGAAGTTAAGGAACTTTGCACCCAACCAAAAACAAGGTATAAATGTGGGATTATAAAACTTCCCCCAACGACAGCAATAATGCTAGCACCGAACAAACACTACTAAATCCAAATCTCGTGCTTTCTGAACGCAACAATTTTCTTTCAGTACAACAGCGCTAATCTTCCCGGACAATTAACTAACGCATTACCAAAACTCATAAAAGATGGCCCAAAAATAAAAGGCGAATGCGCTGGTATTACTTTTTTAATTTTATTTCTAGTTATTTTTCCCCAATTCCAAAAAATAAGACTTTGCTGAAATACATTACTTAACAACGGATTATTTTAATAAATAAGCAGTTGTTAAGTAGGATTTCAGCAAAAATTTATCTTTGTTTGGATTGGGTAAAATTTCAAACTTGCAGAAAATAAAGCAAACAAAAAATGTTATTGTTAACAATATATTAAAAATTGATTTGTTATAAATACAAATATTTTGAGAAAATCTTTGGGGCATTTGCCCCAAATTTTATATAAAAAACAACAAAAATTACATTCCCGAAATAACAGTAAAAATAAAATAAACTCTATAAATAAAACAGGAAATTTCAGAATAAATAAAAAATATTCTCTGATAACAACATAAATTCTAATACCTGAGATAACACAGGCAAAATTAAATATATTCTAAAAATTAACAATAAAACTTCTACAACTATCACAGCCGAGGCTGGATAAAATACTTCTAAAACTGTCACAGCCGGGGTTAAATGAGATCACGCTGAAAGGTTCCTATAAAACAAAGAAGCTAGGCAGTATTGGCTTATCCAGAACAGACTAAAAATACATAAAATATGATATGGGAACTAAAGCTATTAATTTAAGCAAACACAAAACAGCGGGCAAAAATATATAAAGAATTTAAATTAATGTGGTAACTGAACAATAAACATAAGTATTAATAAAAAATGGTAAAAATTGTTGTTTTAATTTTTGTATTATATTTTTATGTCTATTGCTTACTCTCTTTTTAGATTCAAAACTATTTTTCCTTTCTTTAAGATACTTATAAAAACAAATTTTTAAAGTTAGGTTAAATATTTTATGGTCTAAACAAAATAAAAAGAGCTTGCATTAAGCTTCGAAATATTGTTGCCCAAATAAATTTTTAATTTTATTCTTGTAAAAATTCTTATCCAAAATTATTGGTAAATATCAGCATGTAGTCTGTCTACAAGATTGACTAAAGCGTCACTAGCATATTTAAGCCTTCGTTCGTTATCAAACTCTTTAAACATTACAAATAAATGCTTGTAGGATCCCTCCACTAAAAGAGATTACTTTGACAAGTTAAACATGGAATTATAATTTTGTAAAGAAGGTATAAAATAACATTATTTAAAATTTTAATTTTAGGGTTCTCCCATGGTTCGAGAGGTAAATTTTTAAAAGAATTTGAATTTTCCGTAACTGTGTTCGTTCAGAATGGAATTCTTAAAGGGTGACCAAGGCACAGCTCTATATTTTAAGCGAGAGGGATCCTCAAGATTTGCATAATTTAATTTTGAACAATGGTCCGCACAAACATAAATTTTTACAATCTTTTGAGGGACTTAAAAATTACATTTAATTTTTCAAACTTCTAACGATTAGGGATCTCGAGAAAAAGAATGAAACTTTTTGTTCTTAAAATCCGTGCTTACAATTTTACAATAATGGGCGTTTCTGCAACAAGGATATTTACAAGAATATTTTAGCCTACAATGTGTTGTGAATCTTGGTTTAATATCGAATAATTTTTTCACAGTTATGTGATAAAAAATAAGATCGCAAATTCAAAACAGTCAACCCAAAGTCAACACACACAAAAATACTAGAAAATGGCCGACGCAAACACAACAGGGGGATTATGGTTAAAAAGGGAAATAATAATAAAAAACGACGTTTCTGCATCTAGAAATTTACTACCAAATAACTACAAAGCAAAATATGGAAAAATATAGAAATCTACTTATTCCCTGGCAATCTTATAATTGTCAAATGTCACTGTTTCCAGTAACCCCATAAGAAGTTGGCCAGGCGTGATGCATAGACTTACAGGTTAATAGGTGCTTTGCTGCCTTATTTAAAATATCTAGCCTGTTATACCTTTGGGTATGTAATACTCCAAAAACAAAACATTTGACATTTTTTTTGTGATGTCATTTTTTTTCTTTCACAAATAGTGTTGTCTAAGGATTTATTTTACCTTCACTGTACTTCTCCTATGCGAAATATTAAATAATTAATCATAGGAGTTTTGTAATAAATTTTATTATTCATAGACCTCATAATATGACTTGCAACAAATCAAATTCTTAAATAGGTAGGTGTGTATTTTTTGAATGAAGTCATGAATCATATCAAAATTAAATGCACCCATTTCTTAATTCTTTTTATGTTTTAAAAGAGCTTTAATAATTCTATTTAATAAATTTTTATTGTTTGTTTCTAAGAAGTATTTTAAACAATGGTTAGTTCCTTTAGTTGTGGTTTATTAAGGTCTTTCAATTTTGTTTAAAAGTATTATAGAGACAATTGGGCAGAATAACTTTATTGTTGGTTTTGAAGGTTTTTTTTTAATAGAATTAAAGGATATTTAAAAGTGTTATATCTTGAATGTCATTTGGAAAAAACTAGAAGAATGTACACGGTGATCGGGACCCCTTTTAACTTTTTTGTTTTTCGCATCAAGCAAAAATGTGAAATACAAAAGTTACAAAAGTGTATTTTTTCCACTGTAGGCATGAACCATGGGCCCGAGCAAACATGTCATTTTAGCAATAAACGCCCCATTATGGCGGTCACTTGGCGATGCCCCAGAGGTATGGCGTTTTGAAATCTTTGTTCTACAGTTTATTGTTAACAATGATCACGAAACAACAGCGTGGGGCCCATGATCCATGTCAACAGTGGAAAAATTACACATTTCGGTCAGTATGGCGGACCTTAAGTGACGCCATATTGGTATGGCACATTGAGATCGCGGACTTTGGCGACCTCCTTGACGACATATATCAAGAATCAAAGTGGGGCTTATGACCTAAGGGCATGGATATTACTTACACGTTTGAAAATTCACTCCTCCTAAAAGCTATACTTTAGGGATGCCATACCGGGAACTCAAAGTGGGAATAACGTTATTATAGCCCTCGAAAAACCTCGGTTTGGGGCCTATGATACTTTTTGCAAAACCCTCTCGGCTCGCAGGTTCTAGTAATGGAAAGCTCAAGAAGAGTCGATTTGCATTAAAGCGGTTAATTGCATTTACTCGTAAAAACCGCTTCTAGTAAAAAAGAAATATATTTGTAATTTAAAAAAATGTCTCTTTGCTCTGAGCAGATGTAAAAATTAATGTTTAAAAAATATTGGTCATAACTACAAAGAAAATTAAATTAATGAAACACAGATTTTTTTTCCAGCCATTCTTTAATAAATGACTTTGTGATTTATGTACCATTATAAAACTTTTAAACGCAGAAGTGTAAAAAATATTTAAGCATCGTCCATTATTCACGTAAAGCTCGAAAGGAGTGGAAGGGGATTCCACAAAAATCATGAAATATCACAAGGAGGGAGGGAGGAGGGGTGTAGTGATATATCACGTGTATTTACTTTGTCGTTGAACGCACAAATTTCCAAACAGCCGAAGAGCGGCGTGTGAGCTCGACTCGCCGTTGCCAGAACATTTTTATTAGGGTCATTAATTTTCCAGAATTTAATTTAATTATACTTACCTGCAAATAAAGATAATATTTTAAAATTTCTAAGATACTATGTACTAGAAAATACATTAAACATCACCCCCTATTACCAGTTGGGAGGGGGGGGGGTTAAAAAATGCTAAAAAGCATCACGTGATTAATGGATGACCCCTTTCTAAGTTTTTGTTTGTTAATATTTTATTTTTTTGAATTATACTGTAATATTTTATAAAATATGCACAACTTTAAACGCCACAAATATTGTATGTAATCTAATTTTCCTTTGATAACTTTATACAGAATGATCATACATATTAAATTATGAAGAAAAGTTTATATTAACATAGGTCCGCAAATGCGTCATAAGGTTGCTATGGCGATTCAAAGAATGCACCAGGATATAGGGCTTCTATTTTATATTTCTGAATCGTTTTAGAGGGTCATTTGAGTTTTGACATATGAATGCTTTTAATAGTAGGCACTTTTCAGTGCAGCATGCATATTTCTGCGGTAAACGAATTTAACATAAGGTTCAAAAATAAAGTTTATTTGATTATAATGGTGTTAATGGCAGTGTAATTAAAGAAAACATTGTTTCGCCTTTTAAAAAAATGCCGAATCTCTTTGCTTTGCTTGGGCGACCATGCATGCACTATTTTCTTTGAAAAGTATTTTCTCGAAAACGACTAGCCTGACAAGTTTTCAACAAGAATACCTTTTTTATGTTATTTATACAACCCTAAAAATACCCATTATTAAAAACAATTCATATGCCAAAGATGACTATCTGAAACGGTATCAGAAATATAAAATAAAACCTATATCCCGGTGCCATCTTTGAATCGCCATAGCGACCTTATGACGCATTTGCGGACCTATATTACTATGAACTTTTCTTTATAATTTAACAAATAGAATCACTCCTAGAATTATTAAAATGTTATTTTCAGACATCCTGTATTATACAATATTATGGCATTTGGGGTATATTTACTTATTTCTTGTATGATCTTTATTATATACTATATTTAATTTGATATAAAATCGTATAGATAAAAAAGGGGCCTCAAGAAACGAAAGTCTGTTAAGGAAAAGTTGTGTCGTTTTGTTAAGCCTTTAAGAAGAGAAACATCTGTGTACATTTACTTATTTCTTGTATGATCTTTATTACCTTATACTATTTTTAATTCTGATATAAAATCGTATAGATTAAAAAAACAAGGGGCCTCAAAAGAAACGAAAGAGTCTTGTTAAGGAAAAGTTGTTCTGTCGTTTTGTCTTAAGCCTTTAAATGAGAGAAACATCTGTATATATTTACTTATTTCTTGTATGATCTTTATTACCTCATACTATTTTTAATTCTGACATAAAATCGTATAGATCAAAAAACCAAGGGGCCTCAAAAGAAACGAAAGAGTCTTGTTAAGGAAAGTGTTGTTCTGTCGTTTTGTCTTAAGCCTTTAAAGGAGAGAAACATCTGTGTATATTTACTTATTTCTTGTATGATCTTTATTACCTCATACTATTTTTAATTCTGATATAAAATCGTATAGATTAAAAAAACAAGGGGCCTCAAAAGAAACGAAAGAGTCTTGTTAAGGAAAAGTTGTTCTGTCGTTTTGTCTTAAGCCTTTAAAGGAGAGAAACATCTGTGTATATTTACTTATTTCTTGTATGACTTTATTACCTCATACTATTTTTAATTCTGATATAAAATCGTATAGATTAAAAAACAAGAGGGCCTCAAAAGAAACGAAAGAGTCTTGTTAAGGAAAAGTTGTTCTGTCGTTTTGTCTTAAGCCTTTAAAGGAGAGAAACATCTGTGTATATTTACTTATTTCTTGTATGATCTTTATTACCTCATACTATTTTTAATTCTGATATAAAATCGTATAGATCAAAAAAACAAGGGGCCTCAAAAGAAACAAGAGTCTTGTTAAGGAAAATTGTTCTGTCGTTTTGTCTTAAGCCTTTAAAGGAGAAACATCTGTGTATATTTACTTATTTCTTGTATGATCTTTATTACCTCATACTATTTTTAATTCTGATATAAAATCGTATAGATCAAAAAAACAAGGGGCCTCAAAAGAAACGAAAGAGTCTAGTTAAGGAAAAATTGTTCTGTCGTTTTGTCTTAAGCCTTTGAAGAAGCGAAACATCTATGTATATTTACTTACTTTTTGTATGATCTTTACTACCTCATACTATTTTTTATTCTGATATAAAATCGTATAGATCGAAAAAAACGAAAGACCTTAAAAGAGACAAAAAAGTCTTGTTGATAAAAAGTTGTTCTATGGTTTTGTCTTGAGCCTTTGAACGAGAGAAACATTTCCTCCAAAGACGAAACACTCTCATCTTAGTGGCATCACTAATAATTGCATAAGCCTGACTCGTACTTTGCACAGTCCATAAACGCTTTGGGGCATGATATACAGTGTGTACCAAATTGGCCTACATCTATTGGTAACTCAGGAACCATTAAAGCTACAGTGTTGATTAAATGAGAAAAGTTTTAGACAATTTAATTGCAAAATTAAATCTGCTTTCAGATTTTAATTATCTTTTATGGTTTTTGAGATAATTAAGGAAAACCAAAATGGTGCATTTTCAACTTTGGTGTAGTAAACTACCATTACGGTTTTAAGATTACTACATTATCAGAACACTTTTTAAGAAGAATTTAATTTAAGAGAATATTTTTCTAACGTTATTTGTTTTTGAATATTTACCCAAACTTTGGACTTTCATATTAGATCATGAAAAGCTCTTCAAGAGCTTTTTCATTATGTATCACAAGTCTAGGTTTCAGATTGCTTTAGCTCTAAAAAGATAATTTCATTTATTTGATAGTAGGCTTAGACTAGACTTCGTAAGGCCGCCCTTTCATAAAAAATAAATGATACGCATCCGGCGCATTTGCGGTGTGATATCCGGTGATCTAGCTGGCCAAGCAATTGGCCCATTATTAGAGATTATGTTGTCATTAAAGGTATTTCTAAGGACCTCCATCACCTCCCTGTTACTGTGCGCTGGACATCCGTCTTGCTGGAACCACAAATTATTATTATTATTCATTTCATTTGGCGGAACCGTATTTCCAATGGCCGGTAAAATCTGTTCTTACAAGGGTAGCAAATACCTATCTCCATTCAGAGTTTGTTCAAAAATTAATGATCCAATTAAACGGTTGTTTAAAACAGAAAAATAAATGTTTTATCTAAATTGTGAGACGTAAATTAAAGGTGCATTTTAAATTACCTATGATGCCACACCAGACATTAAAATCAAACCTTGTTTGTAGCCGTCTTTCTTCTAAATTATGTGGATTTTCTGTATTCCAGCAGTGATAATTAATTGTGCCTATTAAAAATTCCACAATTTGTAAACCGGGTTTCGTCTGTCCAGGGAACCTTGGATTGGAAATTGGGTATTTGTTGACATTTAGTAATAAACCATTGACTAAAGGTGATTCGTCTATTGAAATCATTCCCCCGAATACCCTGGACAATACGTGGTTTGCATGAATGAAAACGGTGTTTTTTTTAAGACCGATGCACAGATGACTTAGGAATTGTTGTCTGTTCTTCCACTTTTCTAGCCGATGTTGTGGGATCACCTCTAACGTTTTCCATTATAATCGCCTCTTTTGCTTTAGTATTTTTTGTTGTGGTATTCGGTTTCACAAAAAATCCATAGGCTAACAAGTTCGTAACTATGAATCTAAAATGTCTTTGGTGAGGTTTTTGCCGCTCCGGAAATTGTTCTTCGTATGCAAGTGCTGCAGCTTCTGTATTTCTATTAGATTTAAAATAAATTTCTAACATGTCCACCTTTTCGTCATTGGAATAAATAAGAGCCATTATTGTAAATACTTAAAATAATCAGAACTTGAACTTTTGTTGAAGGTGTTTCTAAACGAGAAATAAGATGCACGCTAATTTTGCCATTTACATTATTTAAATTATAAGATACGTATCATTTGTTTTTATGAAACAGGGCGGCCATTACGCAGTCTAGTCTGAGCCTACATCATGATACATCAATGAAAAGCTCTTGAGGAGCTTTTTCAAAAATATGAAATGTCCAATATGGCGTCCGTATGAAAATCCAAAGTTTGGGTAAATATCTCAAAAACAAACAAAGTTAGAAAAATATTTTTACTTAAATTAAATTTTCCTTAAAAAAGTGTTTTAATAATGTAGTAATCTTAAAACCGTAAAATTGGTAGTTTGCGAGTTACAAGCAAAAGTTAAAAATGCACCATTTTGGTTTTTTTAAATTATCTCAAAAAGCATAAAAGATAAATAAAATCTGAAAGCAGATTTAATTTTGCAATTAAATTGTCTAAAACTTTCCTAATTTAACCAACACTGTAGCTCTAATGGTTCCCGAGTTACCAATACATGTAGGCCCAATTTGGGACACACTGTACATTATCTTTTTTTATGTGCTTTTTAATAATAAGTATAAATGTAAGAATAAATAGGATCAGTTCGTTTTATCTTCATTGCCAATCAACATTTTCTTTTAAACAGAGAACCGGCAAAATTTCGGTCTGATTCCACAGATACAATACAAAGAAGGAATTCGTGTATTTTGATGAGAAATTATTAAAAAGTCATTATGCTCATATAATTTGCGAATGCAGCAACGAGGATCAATTTTTGTAATTTCACTAGTTCGTGAACTCAATATTTCGCTCGAGCTTGTTGAAATCTTTGTGAAGCAGTTTGCAAAAAGGCGGCTAATTGAATGATTGCTAGGCAAGAGGCTCCGGATACCGGTTCGAAAAATGGCGGATGAGATGTAGGTATAGCGAGCCGATAATTTAGGCGTTCGACAAAGAAAATGATATGTTTGGCCGTTGCGACGGGATAACAAACAACTGGCCCGTAGTCGTTGCAACGGCCTGATTCACGTCAGCACTTTGTCTGTTTAGCACACAGTGACGACAACAGAGAGAGATTTTGCACTAGATCCAGGCTATAACTGAACAAATAGTAGATTTAATGAAATACAAGACAGGTGTCTAACCAAAGGCTATTACTATAGAAGTAAAAACAAAAACAAGGAGACAATCATACAGGATGTCTTGAAAATAGGTGTAGAAAATATTATGAGAGACACTTCCTGATGTCAAAATAGGTCGGTTTAGCCAGCTTAGTATAGAGCACAAAAAAATATAAAAATATAGATTTTTTTTGTAAATTACCTAAAAACGTGCTTAATGGTTTAAATGTTTGTTAGTCAGTCAGTGAAAGTAAAGTCATCGGTAAACAATTTTTTATGAATTTCTACATTATTAACGTTTCGACAACTTAGATATTTTTATACGGTTACTGAATGTATTTAGTTTTTTTAGCTCTTAAAAACTTTTATTAAGTAAGTCGTTTTGTCCGAAAAAATCATTAATTACCTTTAAAGATTTTGGGGGAAAAATTTTCATAATGTTGAGACATAAGTTTATTTTATTTTTTTACCGGTGTTCTGAAAACCGATGATCAGTTTTTACAGTTGCTCTAGAAATGTTTTCTTCGCACTGACTTTTTTTAATTAAATTAATTTTTAATATTAAGCTATTGTTTTATTACTACAGTTCAGTGTTTTTTTTTGTGGCACATTGACTTATTCAAAAAAGGGCTTAAAACAGATTTTAAACACTTTTGCATTAACCGAATAAAAATATCTGAGTTGTAGTATTGAGGTTTAGATTTATGAATATCCGAAGAATCGCCAGTAAGCATGCAATTCCCAATTTATTCCTTATCTTTAAGGTATATAAATAGATCACAATTTAACACCAATATATATATATATATATATATATATATATATATATATATATATATATATATATATAATAATATTTTAAATATTTTAATATAATATATGTTTTTTATTTTTAAAAATTTAAATTGAAACTAATGTTATACAAAATATAAATACCAATTTTATCAAAAATTTAGCTAAAATAACTGTATTTAAAATTAGTAAATACCTTTATTTTTCGACCTATAACCACAAGGTAATGTAAAATAAATAACATACCTTTCTTTTCAGGTCTTTATAAAGCTAGAATTACCCAAATAAAATAATGTTGGTAGATTTTAGGACATAACACGGTTTTTTTTACTGATTATAAACCACTAAACAGTCGAAGTGTCTAAAAAAAACATTAAAAAGTAAACAAAAATTACGAAGTGACGCAATTATTAACTTGATCGTCTTTTAAAAGTTTTTCCCCAGGAGAATTTTTTAACCATGTGGTCTCAAACGAAGGAACTTACCTTTTTTATAGGTATTTTTACGATTTCTTTTACAAATATTTAGCCAATGGTGATTTTTTCCAGGATCAGTAGTTATACAGGCAAAAAACCTTTTAAACATTAACTATAAAAACGAGGCAGAGAAATATTTTGTTAACACTCACATAGACAAGGAACTCTGCAGATTCCAATTTTAACATTGATATTACACATAAGGCATTATTGCATTATGTGCCAGAATAATTCCTTTTAAAGCCTGTAGATTGCCCTGGTATCAAAAAAAAAAATGAAATACCCGGTGTGTGCATTTTTTTGCAAAATCGAAAGAAATACCAAAATGATTTGAATTAAAACAAAATAAAAACGACAAAAAGTTAACATTTTCCCGCTGGAACACCTTATTTATTGCTTTGTTTTTTCAAGCCTTTCAATTTTTTTCAAAAAGTTTCGATGAAGAGGATTTTATATTTGCTTTAGGTAACAATGAAATTAATTTAGGTTATCAAATCTTATATGAATAAAATAAATGTTTTTGTTACTACAAATAAATATCGTACCTCTTTTCTTTCAGTTTAAATCATGTTTTTAAGTATTCTTTTAAAGATATTTCACACTTTTTTTTAATACGAGCAAAGCCAAAAATTATTTTCTGTTCAGTCTTTGTTGGATGACCTTATAGATAAGCTTTAAGCTTTCGTAAACTCCCCTAAGATTTAAAAAGCATATGAAAGAAACGTTCTGAGCGCCAGATACATAAAAGAGATAACCTGAAGATGCTAACAGTCACATAGATAAGGAACTCATTACACGTCAATAGGTACATAAACAAGAAACCTTTCAGTCGTCAACATTAATTACGTGGAAAAAAAGCTTTTTGATGCTAAAACATTTACATTAAAAAAACTCTTCAGGCTCCAAAATTACCTTGACCAGAAACCGTCTAAGGCTAACTAAGCCAAATTTTCTTAGGTGCCGAAATAACCTATCTCTCGAGATTTTTAAGGTTTGTATGTTTTACATAAAAGTGCTAATCAGAATTTAAAATAAAACTTTTTTGTACGAGGTCATCTAACGAGGATTAAACAAGGCCATATTTGTGGCCTTTATCGTATAAAAAAAGTTAAATAGCCCTCTAGAAAGAATACGAAAAAAATATTTAAATTAATACAAAAAAGACTTAAAACATGAATTTAGTAACTGGATACAGTAAATAAAATTAAAAATGTTTAAGTGTGCTTTGCTATAAAAATTTTCATAAAATTTTACCATGTAACCTTTTTTATAATTTAAATCCTAATATCACAAATGACACATAAGCTTATTGTTACGGATACATTTGTTATTTTTAAATCGGAGAACGGTGGTGAGTTAGTTGATTTAAAAGTTTTCTAGAATTACCGCTGCAATAAACAAAAGTAACCAAGTATTACTTAAATTTAAAAAAATGATATTCTTTGGCTATTTGATATATATATTTTTTAATAATACGAGTCTTTGTTCGATGTCCTTATATATAAGTTTTAAGCTTTCGTAGACTCTCCTTAATAAAGCATATGAAAGAAACGTTCTGAGCGCCAGATACATAAAAAAGATAACCTGAAGATGCTAACAGTCACATAGATAAGAAACTTATTAGACGTCAAAAGGTACATAGACAAGAAACCTTTTAGTCGTCAACATCAAAAAAGCTTTTGGAAGCTAACATTTAAATTATTCCTAATATTTCTTTTTTTACAAACCTATCTCTCGTGATCTTTAATGTTTGAATGTTTTACATAAAAGTGCTAACCAACATTTAAAACAAAACTTTTTTGTACGGGGTCATGTAACAAGAATTAAATGGAGTCATTTTTGTGGTTTTTATCATATTAAACACAAATGTAAGCAATCTTTTCTA
The DNA here is from genome assembly GCA_019359885.1 of Listronotus oregonensis. Taxonomy (NCBI): domain Eukaryota; kingdom Metazoa; phylum Arthropoda; class Insecta; order Coleoptera; family Curculionidae; genus Listronotus; species Listronotus oregonensis. The sequence goes on from JAHBCN010000225.1 coordinate 144,524, forward strand.
TTTTTTCTGTAGAATTTAAACGAATACGAAAAAAAATGGTTTAAATTAATACAAAAAATTGGAATTAACTAAATGGGCAACCTTATTTATTATTTAATTTTTTTGATAAATAGGATTTTGTATTCATTTTTAGTATGAAAAATAATAGAATTATATGTTTTACTTTTACCAATAGATATTAAAAGTGGTAGTAACTTTTGGAGTGGTAATGACTGTTTGTGTTTTGGCATTTCCGGTAATAGTCACATTAAAATTCTCTAGACGTCAGAAGTTACAAAGCAAATTTTGTGTGTTATCACTTGCATAGACAAGACACACTTCAGATGCCAGCTATAACAGAGACAAGAAACTGTCTAGGGGTTAATAATATTTCTTCTGTGCAGAAATTGCAAGCCGAATTTATTTCATTTTTCCCGCCAAATCCTAAAATGCTGACTGAAAAATAAATGACTATAAAGTAAAACTGCCAGAGGTCATTTTGAGATATTTTTTTATGTCCTATTTCCTATGTGGTTACCTGATTCCTCTTATATCTTTTGATCTAAAATGCTACATTTTTAATTTAAAAACGTCTGTTTTTTACACATTTAAATTTTCAAAAATTGTTCATCTACCGTGTTATACCTGATGGATTGATACGGATACCTGTTCACCCTTTGGCGGTGGTGTCATTCAGACAACTAAAAAATCAAGTTTTAAAAATGTTTTACGGATAAGTGACTTATTACCCTTACAAAAATAAAATATTTATTAGAAGGCCTTACTAATTCGTAAGAAATATACGCAATTGCAAATCTTAAAAATTAGCCCTCTGAATGCGTCAGTCATCGATTTCAAAATACAAAAGAAATCTAAAAATGTTTAGAAAAATTAAAAAGTAAGTAAAATTTTAATTGTTTCAGTGTGCTTTGCATTAAAAATTTCGAAAATTTTTAGAACTTTTCCATAATGTAAACCCAATATCACAAATAACACATTCGTTTATTGTGACGGATATATTCGTCATTTTTTAAACCAAAAACGATGGTGAGTTATATAATTTGAAAGTTTTCTAGAATTACAACTGTAACCAAGTATTATTTAAAAGAAAACAATTAAAATCAAATTGAGGCTATTCAATATTTTATTTAATAATATGAAAGCACTTTTTTTATATTACGTTTTTTTTGGGAATTCTGAAAAAAACCAAAAAAAGGGTTTTTGTTTATTCCATAATTGTTACTAATTCTCACAAATTTTTTTTGTAAAATTTGAAAATTAATTTTTTGTTTTTAAAGGTTTTTTATTATCTGGAGGCATAAACCCAAAAAATTTTTTTTTTTGTTTTTTTAAGGCTTTTATAGATTTCATTTAAAAAAAAAGGAATTTGACCAATATTTCCACGTAACAAAAGTATTTCAATAATCTCAGACGGAGAGGGGCTATCTTATTTGTTACTTGTTGTAAGTATATTTTTTTTTTTTGCGGTGCCTACACAGTTTAATGCGAAAACACAGTCATGTTTCGCTGTCGCGAAAAGTCTGCAAATGTATCCCCCACATATGAGGGCCGTTCGCAGAACAAAAAGTCGTTTAATCTTGTCGGCGTTACTTTTTAAAATAACCCCCCAACTGGACAAACACATTTTATCCATAGCTTGGGGAGCTTCAAAAAAAATTTTTTTTTATATTACTTTCTTAATCGTAACTCTTATGTATCCCAAAAGACTTTTAGTTTATTCCTAATGTTCTGGGGAAAATTCCTGCTAGCAACATTTTAGGAAATTCTGGTTTAAAAGAAGAGCCGTTTTTATTTTCCAATAAAAAGCTTTTTTTTGCCCCCGTCGATCTGGGGTCTGTCGAGTCCAAAAAGTATTTTTGGTTATCTGAATTGAGTAAATTTTACTGGTCAAATAAAAAGGACTTTTATATTATTTTGTAAGGAAGACCGAATTCCCATTTTTCTGTTTTCTCTAGAGTTCATAGACTATTGAAACTAACTGGTAGAATTTCCTTCTCCTACACAATCTCCAAAAATGTAGTTTCAAATCACTCTCACCACAGAAGACATCTTATTGTTACTTGTTGTAAGTATATTTTTTTCTTTGGAGTAAGATAAAAAAAACAATAGATATTTGTCAGGCAACTTATTTATGTCTTGGCTTACCATTGAGGGTTGTCATTTAAATTTTATTGCGGTCGAGAAATCAACGAATTATTGTGGAATGTATAGTCTGTCTCAAAGTATATCGCTATGGCTTTTGACGGACAATACCCCAATAAACCTTAAACGATTTTATTACCTATGGTTATTGGGTAAACCCATTATTTCATAATGGCAGGGGTGGGCTAGGTATTTCTTGATCATTAGATATATAAATATTTCGACTAATATTTTAGTGGCAGTGTTGAATAACCGTTTTTACTGTGCGTTTCAAAAAGTTGTTTTACGAGAATATAACTATGTCGCGTCGAAATCATTTGTCAATAGATGCAAAACAGGTTGTGAAAAATGTGTATGAACCTTTAATCAGTAGAGGACTAATTAAACAAGAAGCTTTAAAAGAAACCTGTCTACTTACAAAAACTCCAATATCATCGATAAGGGATATTATTATTAGTGAAGGATAGAACAAAAAAAAGTAGTGATTTTCAATCTCACCGTATTATAATAGTGATCAGGACCTTATAAGAAGGAAAATATATTGTCTTTAAGGAAGCGAAGTTGTTCCTACCTTGGATAAACCAAGGACGAAACCAATAAAAATATTAGCCGTGCTACCAGCCATAGAGTTGTTTGTGAAATGAAATTTAAATACAGCAAAATAGACAAAAGACAAGTAGTAATGGAATCGCAATGGAGATTTAATTACCTTTAAGAAATTAAAAGATAAAGGTTAGAAAACAGATCCATAATTTACCTTGATGAAACATGGTTCGATACACACGACACAGTATCCAAAGGATGGGTTGATTCCAGTCAAAACTGTCAGACGAAAGCACTTTCAAATAAAGAAAAACGCATTACCATAATACACCCTGGTTCAGAAGAAGGATTTGTCCCAAACTGCTTGCTGTTGTCTGCAAAAAATATTAGGGATTCTAGCTTGGATTATCATGAGAATACAAGTGCAGAACCTTTTAAAACTGATCTCAAAAGTATCTTTTAAAAAATATTCCAAAAAACAGTTTTATTTTTATGGATAACGCAAGCTACCATAGCCGCCTGCTACACTAAGCACCAGCTTCATCAAGTTGAACTGAAATCCAGGAATATTTGTTAGAAAATGATATTTATTTTAAATTTAGTTACAAAACAGTGCAATTTTTGGAAGTCCTAAATTCATATGCAAGTAAAAAACAATATGTATATGATAATTTGGCTGAACAGGCGTCTTCCTCCGTATCATTGTATGTTTAACTCCATAGATCATTTTTGTGGAACCAAGTAAAATCAAAGATCAGAGCAAAAATGTTACACCTTCTTTAAGTCCCAGTGTTATAAATTTGATAAAAAATGTAATTATTAACATACCAGTTAAGAGCTGAAAAATTTATTACAGCACATTATAAAAATTGAGGACTCTTACATTTTTATACAAAACAACATAAATCCTATTGTAATTAATCTCAATAATGACTCTGATAGTGAAATAGAATTATATTTATATATTTAGATTAAACATGTAATTATGTACGGAAAATATAGTTATTAATTTATTAAATATTTGCATTTAATAATTTCTTAATGTAATTTTATGATTATACCTACTCTAAATATTCAATAAATTATAAATTTTTATATTATAAGTCCGCCCTAATGTTTTGCCTTAATACCTACTGATCCGCAGTTTTATTGTTGTCGGCAGGTATAATCCATAAATGACGGCAAAAGCTAACACGGTATAGTTTGAGACAAACTATACCATACTAAATATTTGGACATTTGAAACACCCTATACAATTATTTTTTTACAATCATAAAACTACCTCATAATACTTTAAAACAAAAGCCTTCTTGCGAGATACGGTATTTTTAAAATATATTTAAGTTATTCGTTGCAAATGGATCACCCCGTATAAAAATATGAAGGAATGGGAAATTTTTACTTAAAGCAACCATTGCTTTCGAATTTTGTGCCTTTAAAATAGCCAATAATCACTTGTTTGCCAAAATCGATAAGGAATAAAAATGCATAATAAATATCTGCCATTTAAAAAAATAGTAGCCATTTTGACTTAGAAACATCAGAATAGAGGTTGCTACAGGTTAAAGTTTATGATTTATTTAAATTTATATTAATTTTTTTGACAATTTTCACTTATCGCGACTACTAAAAACAATAATTTAATTACAAAAAAAAAACGAGTCGACTCTGTTTCGCCCATCACACGCGCCAGTGGTATTCTTGCGAACATGTACGATTTCAAATTTATTCGTTTCGTGCAAACATGCACCAAGAAAAATGGCACTGGCAACATGTTAAATTGAAAATTCGCTGAATCAATCGATTAGCCGAAAAGTCGACAACGGCGGCACAAGACCAGGACCACCGTGAAATTTACGGTGCATATAGAAACAAAAAGGGAATATTTACCGACTTACGTATATAAGTATTTGTATTATTAGGTAGAACATGACAAGACTTAATCATAAAATTGCATAATGGAAACAAAAATTTAATTTTATACGGTGAATAAGGGAACAGGGATGCGTGAAATTATTGGATCGCGCATTTTTACCTGCTTTTAAATACAAGCGAAGCCCTAAAAGACACGCGATAATGTACAACAACTGCCAAAATTTTGTTTTTAATATCCCATAGCAATGAACGATATACAATATATATATTTTTTTTGCCCATATTCAAGGTGCAATTTCAATAAATTCAACTAGTATAGTCTGTCTCATATACCGTGTTAGCTCTTTCCTTCATTTATGGATTATACCTGCCGACAGCAATAAACTGCTGGATCGGTAGGTATTAAAGGACAGAACATTAGGGACGGACTTTAATAATATAAAATTTATAATTGTTTATTTAGGTAAGTATAATCTTAAATTACATTAAGAAATTAAATATATGCAAAGTTTTAATAAATTTATAACTGCATTATCTATACATAATTACATTTTTAATCTAAATATCTAAATCTAATTCTGTTTCACTATCAGAGTCATCTTGAGATTAATTACAATAAAATTTATGTTGTTTTAGATAGAAATGTAAGAGTCCTCAATTTTTATAATGTGCTGTAATGAATTTTTCCAGCTCTTAACTGGTATGTTAGTAATTACATTTTTTTGTCAAATTTATAACACTGGAACTGGGAAAGTAGTGTAACATTTTCTGCTCTGATCTTTGATTTTACTTGGTTCCATAAATGCTTTATGGGGTTAAACATACAAGTGAAACTAAAATTATCACATACACTATTGTTTTTTAATTGCATATGAATTTAGGACTTAAAAGATGTTTTTGTAACTGAATTTAAAATAAATATAATTTTTTTAAAAATATTCCTGGTTTTTGTTTTTGAATTGTGAAGCTGGTTTTGTGTAGCAGACGGCTGTGGTAGCTTGCGTTATCCAGACAGTAACACTTTTTTTGGGAATATTTTTAAAAGAAAATTTAAAACCCAGCAAAAAGTTCTGCACTTGTATCCTTAAAATAATCCAAGCTAGAATCCTTAATATTCTTTGAGACAACAACAGTTTGGGACAAACCCCTTCGGGACCGCTTTTATGGTAAGGGTTTTTCCCCTTTATTTGGGTGCTTTCGTCTGACAGTCTTGACTGGAATCAACCCATCCTTTGGAATGTGTGGTGTTTTAAAATTTTTAAAACACTAAGGGAAAGTAGGGGAAAATCTGTTTTCTGACCTATTTTTTTTATAAATCTTTATTTCATACATTAAAACTTATCAGATCATCATTGTTTAATTGCAAAAAAGGACTTCATGTTTTTTGAAATAATAAAATAAATAAATTTTCCTTTCCAATTTTTTATAAGGGGTGCTTTGTAGTAGAATTTTTGCGCTTTCAACCTGTGTTTGTTTTTAAAGAAAATTTTACCATTTTTTTCTCTTTTATTCTATAACCACTAAAAAGATTTTAAAAAGAAAGAGTTGGGACAAATTTTCTGCTCTGTTTTCTTTTTTTATTTGGGTCCCAATCTCTGACAGTTTTGACTGGAATCAACCCATCCTTTGGATACTGTGTCGTGTGTATCGAAACCCATGTTTCATTAAAGTAAATTATGGATTTGTTTTCTAACCTATATCTTTTATTTCTTGAAGGTAATTAAATTTTCCCAAGTGCGTAATCTGTGCGATTCCATTACAACTTGTCTTTTGTCTATTTTGGTAGTTAAATCCCATTTTACAAACAACTCTATGGAGGGTGACACGGCTAGTTTATATTGGTTTCGTCTTCGTCTAGCTTCTTTTCAGTTTATCCAAGGTATGAATAACTTCGCTTTCATAAAGACAAAAATATTTTCCTTCTTATTAGGTCCTGATTACTATTGTCCATACGGTGAGATTGAAAATCATCACGTTTTGTCTTTTGTAATTCTTCAGTAATAATAATACCTTATCGATGATATTGAAGTTTTTGTAAGTAGACAGGTTTTTTTTTAAGCTTCTTGTTTAACCAGACCTCTACTGATTAAAGTTTTATACACAGTTTTCACAACCTGTTTTGCATCTAATGACAAATGATTTCGACGCGACATAGTTATATTCTCGTAAAACAACTTTTTCGAAACGCACAAAAATGGTTATTCAACACTGCCACTAAAATATTAGCCAAGTCAAAAACATTCCTGGCCCACCCCTGCCCTTATGAACAAATGGTTTACCCAATAACAATAGGTAATAAAATCGTTAAAGGTTTATTGGGGTATGGTCCGTCAAAAGCCATAACGATATACTTTGAGACAGACTATACTTGATACATAATTTACTATTTAATGGACTGTCGATATGTAATAAAAAATACCTTGTCCTTAACCCTTAAAACTTAATTAAAATCACAAACCATCTGCTAATCTTAGTATTTATTTGTATTAAATAGAAAATTTTACGGTAAGAGAAGCTGATATAAAACATATTTTTATAGTTCAAACCCGTATTTCAAAAAACTTGATTGGTAATATTATGGTCATACTCATACCACTAGAGAAATATTTCTAGTTGATAGCATTTCATATCCTCCAAAGCTCACATTAACCGTATCTAATAAGAGATTCTGTATCTCAGATAATGTCAGAGAATCCGCTTGGGAAGTTTTAAAGGTAACTTTATAAATAATTCACTTATCGGGTTTATAAAAATGCATTAGGAGTACGAGAATTGCTGTACTACTGTACACATACTTTTCAAAGGAATCCTTATAGTTTGATCGAGAAAGGACTGAGGTCGGATAGTTTTGAGCCATTAGATATTTGTGGTAGTTGCAAGGTATAAAATATTTGACATTTTAGGTGCTAAAATCATGCAATAAAGATAATGAAAAAATAACTTTGTCGATACCAAGCTATTTAATGATTGGCAGTATATTTGCAAGTCTACGTACTTAACTTGTACAGCACAATAAAGTGCCACATTTTATTGGTACCATAGCATTCTAGGGGCATTCAGGAGGCATACCTAGTTAGCATCTAGTACCAGAAGCTCATTAAACCCCTTAGGCATTGTGTCTAAATAAATAAATAATTTTCAGGATTGTACCTCAAAAAAAAAATGGCATCCATATTTTTTTAGTAAATCTTATAAAATATTTTTATTTTGAGAATTTCATTTTTATTCACAGTATTTTATGTATGTTTTGTTAAAGCTTCTATGTCATATTAGGCTAAACTGTTAGGTTAGGTTTTCTTTGTATCAAATGACACAAAGAAAACTTAAAAGGCCATATTTTTTTTACCAGAGGCGTATCACATTTTTCTTATCCTAGGGTAATATCCGTACGCACGCCACTGAGTAAAAGTCCTTTTTTACTGTTATCGGGTCAGTATTAAATTAAGCTCTGGTTAAACCCGAGCATTTTTGAAAACTGCAGAAATTCAACAAAAAACCGTTCTAAGAAAACTACGTTGTTTATAAAAATACACAAAAAATATTTATAGAATCCTTTGAAATGTACTCTTTACCTTCCAAAGCTTCACTATCCAAAAGGATTCGGTGAAATTCCTCTTCTTGCAGCTAATGAACTGCTCTTTATTTTAAATTGCGTAAGTGTCATATTTCGGGAGATATCGGCCAAAATAGTTAAAAAAAAAAAGGATTTCCGGGCTCTTAAGGTGCCATTTTCAGGCCCTTGCGGACAATTTCCTATCTATGATATTTTCAGTGTTGGGGATTTTTCCGGCCTTTATTTACTGGGCTATTAATGTGAAACATGTTGACTCTGTGATCCACAAGTTTGACCTGACTTTTCACACTCTCGTCTAATTGATTGTTGCACCAAGCAACGTCCCGTATGTTAACATTAGCCTGCCCCACCTTGCCTACAACCATAGGGTCATGTTAGTCCCCAGTTTTCAGATAACACAGAAAAAAATTGCTTCCACGAACGAAAACCTATTGGACCTTAGGTTTTTGCTGAATCGAACCGAGGTGGGTTTTGCCTTATCAGTCACGTTTAAATCCCCTAGGTCAAATCTTTAAAATTTTGACAAAAAAATGAAAATTTATGTATGATTTTTTGGGGTCGCTGAATCTGAACCGAGGTCAGTTTGTTAATATCAGGTCATTTCAAGGTCAAATCATTAGATATTGAGAAAAAAATTGCAAAAATGTACATAATATATAGGTTTTAGGGGTTGCCGAATCCGAATCCGTCAGTTTGTTAATATCAGGCCGGGTTAAGGTCATTTAAAGGTCATATCAAGGTCAAATCATTAGTTTTTGCCAACAAAATTTGTGAATAATTTTTACATAGGTTATTGAGGTCGCAGAATATGAATCTGAGGTTAGATGGCTAATATGACGTCGCGTTAAGATCATTTGAAGGTCATATTAAGGTTAAAGAATTAGATTTTGTCTAAAAAATGTTAAATATAATTTTCTAATAGCCTTTGAAACTTGCTGAATCTAGATCTAAAATTAGTTGTTTACATTTAGTGATGTTCAAAGTTTTTCAAAGCTGAAATTCTGAAAACACAAAAATATTTACTTATCAATTTGTGCATAAGCTAAGAATTTATAAATCACAAAACATATATAGGACCTTGATATGACCTTAAAATGACCTGATATGAACAAACTGACCTCGGATTCGGATTCAGCGACCCCAAAAACCTATATATACATATATATATATGTATGTTTTATGTATATATATAAAAAATATATATATATATATATATATATATATATATATATATATATATATATATATATATATATATATATATATATTTTTATTTTGTATATATATATATATATATATTATATATAGATATATGTATATATATATATATATATATATATATATATATATATATATATATATATATATATATATATATATATATATATATATATATATATATATATATATTTGACCGAAATGACCTGATATCAACAAACTGATCTCGGATTTGGATTCAGCGACCCCAAAAACCTATATATGAATTTTTGCAAACTTTTTTGTCAAAATGTAATGATTTGACCTTGAGGTGAACTTAAACGTGACCTGATACCCAAAAAATTTGACCTCGTTCGTTCAGCGTCCCCAAAAACCTATATATAAATTTTTGCAAACTTTTTTGTCAAAATGTAATGATTTGACCTTGAGGTGAACTTAGAACGTAACCTGATGCAGGCAAACCGACCTCGAAATCGAATTCAGCAACCCCAAAAACCTAAGGTCCAATAGGTTGCATTCGTGGAAACGAAAAAAAAAATTTTTGTGTGGCTGTGTAATCGTTTAGATTTTGCCAGGACAATTTTTGCCTGCTGGGTAACTCTTTGCTTAGGTGAATTTCATTTTTTTTTTTTTTGGAAAAGGGAATTTCCACCCCGTTAAGCATGCATCTTATTTTTCTTTTTCTGGTTAAGGGATGATTATTTTATTTCCTAATATTTTACCGCAATATAAGGTAATGTTTTTGGTTTTTAGCTATTATCGAAAAAATTTAATTACATTAAAATGTTTAGATTTGATCGATCTACGGTTTGCTGTGTTGTGTGTGTGTGTGTGTGTGTGTGTGTGTGTAGATCCGAAAATTATCATTTCTACCCACTGACCTCAATATGGACCGGTAAAGGGTATCAGATGCGCGGTTCAAAAGTGAGATTTTATGGGCGAAAAAAAGTGTCCGTGCGCCGTGGCTCTAGTCATCTCTTAGGGTCTAAATCATGCGCAGAACGGACTAGCAGATCCCATTTTATTTACAAATTCGTCGCCGGCCAGTTCCGTACTTCGTCAATTGATGACTTAAGCAAAATATATATTACACTGGTTAAAAAACCATGGTTACTGGTTTTTGAACCAGTGAAACCCCAATGTGGTTTGTTTAGATGTTATTCTTAATTAACAATAAACATATTATCCATTGTCAACTCCTTAAATTCCTCTAGTTCTTCTGAATGTTACAGCTATGGAAAGCCACGAACCCGTTGTATGTTTCACAATTGATGCGTTGTATTTAATAATATTTAAAAAAAGGCAAATACGACTGAACATGACTCTTGTGGCTTATCTAAGAATTAACTTTTGTTTCATCAATGTAACACAATCATAATTTAAAAAAAACACTATAATTATTTATTTCGGATTAAAAAAAACTGAACAAAAAACCTATTTTCATTAATCTGAAAAGTCAGTAAGATGATTACAACATAAAACATATTCCCTCGAGCATATCCCACTAGAGGCACTCTTGCCGCCTGGGAAAAAGATTATTTGTGCAAGAAAGAAAAAAATGATTCTTTTTTCCCTTTCGCACTGCCAAACAGCAAGGCTGCCTCTAGTAAATAAATGTCGTTTTGTATCAATACATTTAAGATGTTTAGAATATCCTTTTATCGCTATCGTAATCATAAGTGTAAGCAGGAAAAAAGTTATCGTTATTTGTATAAACATTTTTTTACCCCCTTTTGTTTATAAGTCTGTTCCAATATCGCAAAAATACCGTTTATTGAACGGCCATATGCAAGTCCAGTCAAATAAACCCATTCCTAAAACAACAGGTGACAGTGTATTACACGATCCCTTTACTGATCCCCAAGCAAAGCAAAACCCTTTAAAATATAGAAAGCGTTCAAATTTCGTCGTTTTTGAACTGACATAAAACCGTAGAAGTCGACAGTCACGCGTTTAATAAATTCTAACAGTTTCCAAACCATTTTATGGCGGTAAAAAACTGGGTCTTAAAATTTACCCTATCTTTTATTGGGCCCCTATTTTTTTATTTAAATTTTGCAATACTAATTTTGTTACCTCATTGTTTATATTACTTACCTAACAAAATTTATATATGTATAGAAACCAAAAAAAAAAGAATTTAGTATCTAAATATATAAAAAATGTATTTCATGAATATAATTTAATTAATGACATACAAATTTCTGAGTTCGGCACTGGTCCTGCTTATTAAATACGCATGTTAATGACACTATGGTTGTTTAGTGCGCGAAGTCGTAAACTTGCCATAAATGCGATTAGCCATTATATATCTAAAGTTAGGTTATCTATGTTTCTACCCAGCAAAGTTCGATTTGGCAATTGTATTAAAAGTTTATTAAAACATTTAAACCATTGTTTGATTAACATATAGATTTTATCTAATAACCACAGGTCCTATTCTGACGGCCCTTTTGTCTTAACCCAATTAAGGTTTTTCAAAATGCATAACAATACCATAAATAACAATAATTACCGAAATATCCCGAATGGCTGTGACGCATGCACATTCGCCAGGGGCGTTTCGGGCATGATACGGTATTTAGCGGCCGGGAGCGGAGTAATGCATTAAAAATTACATCCTTTATTCGAAATGGAAGATTGACAGGGCAGATGGTTATGGGCCCAGGCACCTTTTAATTAAAACGAACTAAATTACGGCAACGTTGAAAAATGAAAGGTATAAGTGAACGTTTTCAGTGGCGTAGGGCTAGTCCATCTTTTTAAAAAACAAACGTGAAGTCCACGTAAAACAAACTATTAAATAGGAGTAAGATTGATTTTTATTGGCTACTTGTTTTGTGGTTTGTATTATTAAACTTATTATAAGATGTGTATAGTAACTGAAAAAAAAAAGTTAATTTATTTTCAATTTTGAGATTGGTTAATTAATTGCTATTTGAACATGTTTTTTGTTTTAGAACATCTTGCTATAAAAACTTATTAAAAAAAAATTAAAAATTTGTTTTTCACAAATTTACTTCGTTAGCATCACACACACTTTTGGACAATATTTTGTTATTTAAATCTGATCAAAAACATAGGTAAATGTGAAAAAAAGCCTACCTCTCGCGTTTACCATTATTTTTTTATTTGTATTATATATGGACATTATTTAAAAGAATTGTATTGTATATGGACATTATTAAAGGAAACAACAGAAAATAATACCCAAAATAAGTTTTAACAGAAGAAATTATAAAAAAAAAAAATAAGCATATACATATTTATTAAAGACAACTACTAGGATGAAAAAAGCTGCTATAACCAGTCTACGTGTTTGTGACTTAAAAATTTATTCATTTTATAGTAGAGTTTTTTCAACAAAAAGTTTTAATTTTTTTGTTTAAGTACAAATACATATACTACATAAGTAAGTTTTTTAATTTATACTTGTAGATGATTAAATAGCTATACTCCCATAAATGTGGGTGAGGATTAAAATATTTTTGTTTCATATATTTCAACGACAAAGCTGACTTTATTTTTAGTAGCATACATACTATATGATTGTGTTTGTTCAATTTGGTTTTACTATTTTTTTTGTAATGTAATTTTCTGGATCTTCCCAAAATTTTATTGCAATCTTACGTTACTTTTGAGAACCTCAACTGGCATAAACACATTTCATCCATAGCTTCGGGTGCTTCAAGAAAAATTGATTCCTTTCGGGCCAAAAAATATTTTTCTTTTCCAATCTGTACACTCTGTATGTATCCCAAATCAGACCCTCTTTAGAATATTGTTCTCATATCTGCGGAATGGCATCTCCTACAGCACTTTGCATTTTGGTCTCCATTCAAAGAAGAGCTGTTTGTCTTATTAATGATCTCACGCTCACAGAAAGGCTTCCTTTTCTTGCCCACCGTCGAGCTGTCGCTCTTCTATAGGTATTTTCACGGCTTCTGCTCGGAGGAATTGGCCAGTATAATTCCTTCTCTGGCATCTCCCAACAGAGCAACACGTAGTGCAACTTTATGCATCCTTTTACAGTTCAGTTAGGGAGGCCGCGAACTTCCCCCTTTCTTCGTTCCTTCATCCCTAGAGTGTCAAGACTATGGAACCTGCTGCCCGCAAAAGTTTTCCTTCTCCTCCCAATCTCCAAAAATTTAAGTCCGTGTGAACAAATCCCTCTCACCACACTGAAGACACCCACGTACGTTAGTACTTAGGCATCAGCCTTCGTGGACTGCCCCAAGATAAAAAAAAAATATCTAACCAGCCTTTTTTTGGTTTACAAAAATTATTTGTTGATCAGTTCTTCTTCTTCTTTCCTGGGAGCCGTCTTGACTAACTACCGGAGGCAGCGCAGCCTCATGGGCTTTTTGTGCCTAATCTTCCATTGTCTTTTATATCAATCCTCCCATTAGTCTTGTCCCTTCTACAAGTCTTTATAACCCCGAGACTGGTTGGTTGATATATTCTCGTGGGCTCATTTCCGGTTGCCCAAATAATGCCTGTCTTTTGTGATTCAATGCTTTACATTCGCACAGGATATAGTAGGCTGTTTCTTCCCCCTCGTCACACATTCTGCAACTTGGGTCCCCATTGTATGAGCCTATCTTGTGTAGGTGTCCTCTTAGGTTATCATGTCCCGTTAGTAACCCTACTGTTATGCAAAGTCTTTTCCTACTTTTTCTGAGTGGTTCTTCCTTCGTTCTTTTGGATGGGCCTCTTATGAAACTTTTTCCATGTCTTATTCTACTGAGGTTTCCCAGTATTCTTCGTGTATGTTTCGGATCCATTCCCTGGTTTGCCCTCGTGCTGTGGTTTTGGTCACTCAAGGGCAGGTTCTGGCCCAAAGAATGGTGTAAATGATCCCTGTCTCGCTAGCTCATCCGCTTTTTCGTTGCCTTCTATCGCCGACTGTCCTGGTACCCACAAGAGAGTTACTCTGTTGCGTTCTCCTAGGACTTCCAGTTCTTTTGGGCATTCCCATGTCAGCTTAGACGTTACCTTGGGGTTTACTAGTGCCCCTAGTGACGCTTGGCTGTCTGTTATTATGCAGATCCGCTTGTTTTTATAAGCCATTCTGTTATTTTCTTTTGCACAGTGCAGTAAAGTATGTATTTCCGTTTGAAATACAGAACTGTGTGTTCCTAGTGAAATGAAGAATTGTGAATTCCTCTATTCACTGTACCGCCCGCTCCAATTCCCTGCTCGGTTTTGGAACCATCCGTATACCAGATGATGTCTCCAACGTGCCGGGAGACCCGGGTTGCTGCCACTCACTTCGATCTGGAATTTTTACCTCAAAGTTTTTGTTGAATGAGTATTGGAGAATCATCTGGTCTATCTCTCGTCCAGGATGTTGCCGCCAACCTGTTGATCAGTTGCTTAAACCCTCAAAACAGCGTTATAATTGATATAGAAATATACCAGGTTATAATACATGTTAAGAAGGTAATTCAAAGATAAAATTTACTTTAGTTGACCGATAACAATATATGTCTTATTTATTTTTTACTAATACACTCTACATGGCTATTTTATCTTAAATCATCATTTAACAATGATCTCGAAAATTTTATCTAATTACTTACAGCATGATGTGATAATCTGTTATGCTGATACTGCAAATATTAGGGTTTTTTTTATATAAAAGGCAATAATTTTGCTTTTGGTTTATTAAGTACGAAGTAGAATCAAACCAAGACCTAAATTCTATTAATATTTTATCAACATTTTTATTTAGTTCTTCTTTAGACGCTACCACAGAAGTATCATCTGCATGCTGGGTAATTTTAGTAGCTGTAAAATTATTATCAATATAATTAAAAGAAGTGATACCATTAAACCGTGCGAAACTCCAATGTTAATATTGTATTCTTCGTAGGTATTTTAACATTTTTACAATTTTTTCTTATTGGTTAACCAAAACTACCCATATGCAATGCCTCAAAAGCCCAGATAGTCTAGTTTATATTCTAAAACATTATATCAGAATCAAAATCGAATGCCAAGAAAAGATCAAAAAAACTTAGCCACATACATATTGTGTTTAGTTAAGAGACCCTTAAAAGCTGGGTATTTAGACACGCAATCAAACATAATTCCCTGAAGCTTCTGGATCGCCTGGTTTATGTATTGAAACAACAATAGCCTAAGTAGTAAGAAAAACTGGTTGCTATTGACAGAAAACTTGAAAAATGTTTAATACCTTTTATTGATAACTTCTTAACATTTTATTGCACGTCACTGAACAAAACAAATTTGTATAATCAAAGAATTTTAAAGTTTATGGAGGTAAATATCCCACAAAAAAGAAAACATAATAATGTATTTAAAATAAGATACTCATTTAGAGATATGCATCTATATTTGTACATAAAACCTACCTACCTGTAGTCCGCAAAAAAAAGAACTATTAATTATTTTTAACTAGGCATTGTTGAAAAGTGTAATATATTTTTAAAATTAATTATTGTTGGTATAAAAATTGTAGGAAACAGCAAAATAACGTTTGTTTTGATTAACGTAACATGTAAAGTTGAAGAATTAATATATGCACAGCGTGAAATGGTTAGTGTTTGGAAAGGGTTCAATGTCATATTAAGTACTATTTTTGAAAGAGAAGCCAGGGCCGATAATTTTAATTTTTGTGAATATTTGCAATAGAGTTGCCGCGAGACGAGACGAGACGAGATAAAGCCTTGTCTCGTCTCGTCTCGAAATTTCGAGATAATATATTTCGAGACGAGACGAGACAAGGGTCGAGACGAGACGAGACAAACGTTTGTCTCGTCTCGTCTCGTTTTGTCTCGTTTGTCTCGAGTTGTTTTGGTTTATTTCAATTAAATTAATTTCAATATACAGTGCAGTAGTAATGTATAGGATAATTTTAATAAAAATAAGATCGGAAGTTTTATAAAAATGCTTGGACCCGTCGACTTTTATTTTTAGGTACATGTTACACATTTTTTAAACTAATTTTTATGTCTGCACAGGGTACAAGATGGTGATAAAAAGACATATTGTTTAAATGGAACACAATATTTTTATCATCACATTATTAATTCCAATGTTTAATTCTAAAAATGTTCATTCTCATTTTTTTTACCAATTTTAACTTTTTCCATAATAATTAAGTATACCCAAACTATCCTAAATGGCAATATTCTTATACATACGTAACTTTCTGGGTATAGAATGTAAAGTAGGTATAGGAATTTCTAGAATTAAATAAATATAATCCAAAACTGTAAAAATATGAGTAGGTATAGGTATTCTATTTTAAATTAAAAAAAAAAAATATTTTTGTAGCACCCTAACACTTTATGAACGTGCCCTGTCTAATTCAAAATATCGTTAAAATTTAACATACTATTTAACCATATACCTAATACTTACATAAGCACATTATCTACACATCTTATATTCAAGGCATTAAATTACTTACTCCTCGCCATCGTTGACTCACCCTGTACACTATATACCTACAAACTAATTGCAAAATCTGCTGCAAGCAATATGTATTTTAAGGAGAATGCATTGTTTTCAGTTTAAATTAAAACTTTTTAAAACATAATAGCGGCAAAAGTAACAGAAAAACATTCAAAGACAACCCTCTGCATAGGCATCAAAAGTGCCGCCGCGCCGCCTGTATACTTTGCCGACACACCGTTTTATTCGGGATGCGGCAATAGTTCTTGCATGTTTTTTACTATTTAAAGATCTATAGAGCGGTTGCCTTTTTAAAATGTTTTGACATTTTTCCTTAGTTCATTCTTGTGTTTGAAGCTTGTAAGAAGTAAGAAGATGAATTAATATTTTTTTAAAAATGGAACACCCTGTGTAAATGCTTATATTTTTTTATAACACGCCTTGTAAAGAAAAGTTGACGTGATTGAGCTTTTCTTAAAATTGTGTAGTTGTCTCGAAAAATTGGTGATTTCAGACTTTACGGACACCCACAATATGCAACTGAAAATAAAATAATGAAGCTAATAATTTGTTTTTTATTTAAAATAAAAATATAGAACATATAAGTGACATAAAAATGTCCACAAAATAGAAAAAAAAATCTAAAAATAATGAAACATAAGTCATAAACTCTATTACAAAACACAGGTAAAATGTTTTCTAGAAATTTTTCTTATAATTATACAGGGTGTTTGAGCAATACTTTTAAAATCTTTAACAGCAGTTGGATCTTGCAAAAAGTCTCTATAAACATAAGTTCGGATATGCATCGTTTCGAAATTGGAAATACGCAGGGTCCTAAAGTTAAAAAGAAGCTTTTATTGTACATAATTTTTTAAAACAATTATTTTGATAAAACAACTTAAAATACAACTTTTTCGTTATTTAAGTTTTTTTCGAGAGACAAATTAAAACTTTTACTTTTCAAAAGGGTATAAAAAAAAGAATAGGTTTTAATTTTTTTCTTGAAAGCAAAGCAAAATTTAAAAAAAAATCAGGAGACAAAATAGTTGTATTTTAAGTTGTTTTATCTGGGGTAATACCACGAGTGCTTAAAAATTACCGAACATTTTTTACGATAGCGTGTTTTCTTATAATTTCACGAGTCTGAGGGACGAGTGAAATTTTTAAAAAATACACGCATGAGTAAAAAAATATCTGGTTAATTTTAAAGCACGAGCGGTATTTAGGGGAAGATTTCACGAATCAAAAACGTAGATAAAGTTTATTAACTTAAAATTAAATATTAATTTAACAAACCGTCATTATTATTTAAAAATTTCGTATTGTCAATTTGACAGTAAGTGGAAAAATCACGTTGCCTAGACGACGTGGAATTTCCGCTGTAATTTTTCCATAATACTACTTCCTTATGGGAAAATATGTACATGAGTGAAATATTCAAAATAATTAAAAAATTATAAAACCACAGGGTGATATACTTTTTAAAGCAATTAATTTTAGCTTCTTTTTTAACACCCTGTATTTCTGAAACGATGCATTTGTTGACCTATGTTTATAAAAACTTATTTTTGCAAGATCCAACTGCTGTCGAAGTTTGTAACACTAAATCTTAAACAACCTGTATAATTCTTAAGAACTAGAAATATATTGTTAGTTTTAGTCATTAAAATTTTTCGAGATGTCTCGTCTCGTCTCGTCTCGACCTTGTCTCGAAGGATTTTATCTCGTCTCGTCTCGAAATTCGAGACAAAATGCTCTCGAGACGAGACAAAATGGCTTCGAGACGAGACGAGACGTCTCGTATCTCGTGTCTCGCGGCAACCCTAATTTGCAATAAATAATATGAAAAAGGATGCACACATTGACGTGATATACTCGTTTCACCGACCGAGAGTGTCCTGGAAACGCTTTTACTGGACAAACTTAAAGCAGTTGGTATCTGTGGTGTAATTGTTAACTAGATTAGATCATATTTGACAGAGAGACTATAATCAGTTAAGCTAATGGTGTTCTATCTTGTAAAATTAATGTGCCAACTGGGGTTCTCTAAGGATCACACTTGGGGTCAAGGTTGTTCTTATTCACGTTTATTGGCGTTCTAAGGGTCTTGTCTGGGTACAAACACCAGGACAACGACAGGCAAAGCAGTTCATTAAGAGCTGCTCGGCCAAGTTTACCTCGGACCTACTGAGCCACAGTCGTAAAGTCGTAAGGATAACGGTAGGTCAACTAACAGGACATTGCAAACTCAACAAGCTCCTGGAAAGAATAGGCCTGGTGGAGGATAACCTGTGTAGGTTCTGCCAGGAGGCTAAAGAAACACCCGTACATGTGTGGTGCCACTGCGAAGCACTATGTAGGCTTGGGTTTTACTAGGCTTGGAGAGGAAAAGCAAAAACCGGCAAGATGTATGGAGTGGCCAGTGTCAAGACTCTGGAGTCTAGTTAAGAAGACGGGCCTGGACAAGGTACTCTAAAGAACGATAGGAGAAACCACAATAAATTTGTTAAGGTTGCAGTGGTGGAGGTCATTTTTGGCATCTCCGCTCAAATAATCTAATCTAAAGGGTCTTGAAACTTTTTAAGTGTCTTTTTTAGGAAAACAAGTTAAAATTTTACTTTGTCGTCTACTACCCTACTAATTGCAAGCATATACAAAATGATTTAAATATACTAAAAGACAGTGACTAAATGCTATTTAACCAAGAAAAGATGCAAAACAATTTAAATTTTTTACCGTTTTAAAAATAGAATAAATATTACATAAATTCATACAACCCCTTAACACGAAGAAAAATGATTAATAATATTTGTTATCAGTAAAAACTCCAACCAATTCTGCATCAGTTTGATTAGGGACTTTTTGCCATATTGCCAATAATAAGGTTGGGGAAAGATGATAAATAATGACTCTTTCAAATAGCTCTATCTCCCACATCTTTTATCGAAAGTGCTTCAATTATCCACTAGAATTATTTTTCATAAAAGACATGGAAGATAGAGCTATTTGAAAGTTTCATAATTTATCATCTTCCCCCACCCTTATTATTAGAAATACGACAAGAAAACCTTAACCAAACTGATGCAGAATTGTTTAGAGTTTCTGCTGATTTTATCAAAATTGTAGCTAATACCGACTAATTTTAGAGAAAAATAGGTTTTTTAATTTACTGTTGCGGTTGTGCCATCTCGCTGCAGTTTTAGAAACTCAAAAATAATTTCCAGCATTTTTTCTTGACCACTTTTCCCAATTTTTTTTCCAACGCTGTGCGATAAATATTTTTCGAGATACAGCCGGCGTCCTTACTTATTTGGACACCCGGTACTTGTGTTGTTTACAATATATCAATTCATTTGTTTTGTTATCTGTCGTCATCCTTGGCCAAGAGGGATTTAACATAGAAGTTCTGTTTGGCTTTCACTGCTTACTAGACCTAACTAAAACCTCCATTGCATAAAAAATTAAAATTTAAAGTCGAATTGTTACAAAAGTGCTTATCCAAAGATAGATATGTTATATATTTTTGAAAGGGGAAAAACACAAAGATTTTATATTCTCAATAAAATACAGGGTGTTTCTTAAAAAAAAAAACATTATTTCCGATTTTTCTCTTTTTGGATCGTCAGTTGTTTTTCTATATGACATATCTAAAATTATTATAAAATGTCCTTAAACTTTTGTATAACCAATTTTTTGTATTCCTTCAAATTATACCTTTAAAAGCATGCCAAATTATAAGGAAAAACCCTTTACAGTTAGGAAATAGTATATTTCATTACCAGTACGGAAATGACGATTTTTCCGTGAGCGCGTGACAAATTCTCGTGTGAGGCGCGAGCCGAGCCAGAGCGAAGTGTTCGTGTATGTTTTGGTTCTCTTGATTGACTGTTACAGATTTTGTAGTTTCCAAGTTACAAGGCCTAAACAACTTTTGGGATACTTCAATTTTTCTTTGTATGGACTCCTCTATATATCCTTCTGCTACATTGGAAGGAAGCCATCCTCCGTGTCTTTTCAAAGTGAGCAAATCACCGCCGCTTTCTACCATCATGGTAGCCGGTAGCAATCTCCTGGGCATGCGCGAAGATGCCAAACACTAAAATTACTTTTGCAAGTAGATATTGTCCATCTAAAGCTTCACATAAAAATTTGGTTACTTGTTTGATGTAAGAACCTTGGATTTCTTTGGTACATATCCTACAGCTTGTCGTTTTGCAATTTTCTTTATTGCCAAACAACTCTTTAACATGGAGAATCGACTCCATAAGGTGGATGACTTCATAGATTTGGCTTTTTCAGAAAAATAAACTAAGAGAATATCGTCACTCACAATTTTGATTCTTTTTTGAGTCCGCCATTCGGTAAAAATTTGATATTCATGTTCATATCTCAACCTGGATTTCACTGGTAATAAATCTGCACTCACTTCTGCCGCTTGTTGTAATATAATATCGGGAATATCCGGATTTTCTCTTCATTTTTGAAAATGGCATAAATTTCACTGACAGAAAATAAAATATGTCATTAATAAATAAATCGTTGTTATAAACAGTTTCCATGGATGGATTTTTGTATAAGCGCACGGAAAGAGGGATCGGGAAAAAAATCCGTGCGCTGTTCTGAAAATGTCATATTTACTGTATTTTATACACAGTTGAAAATGTAGTGTTTTCAAGTAAGTATAATAAAAATAATATTATTTTACTCAGAATTGCTAATCGATTTTTATTTTTGTCAGGTACTAGGACAAAGTCGTTTTTATAATAATATATTTTACTTAAAACCCACGTTATATCTTCGATCACGACATTTGGTTCCCTCTTCACGACTAAGTCCGCTATTCATTTATCACAACTCCGAGTTTGGTTCTGCATTCGGTAAGCTGAAATCTGATGACAGCTTTTACCTAGTCGAACCCCTCAATTATAATAACAAATCGACGAGGAACAATGCACGGGTGTCTTCAGCCGGGTTAAGTAGAGAACCCACCATGCGGAATCGCTTATAGCATTCAATGTAAATTGATATTTCATTAAAAATCGGTAACGCCTATTTCTATCCCACGCGTTCGCGTTTGATACCTTCTAATTGGATGTCTAATATGGTTCGAAATCTGATGATATAATACTGTGGTTCTAAAAGTTACACGGGTTATGTAACATACGTATACGGTTAACCTGTTACTAGAAAAGATAACTTTTATATTCTTAGATGTTTCTCAAACCGATGAGACGGAGGACGGAAAAATGGTCTTCATATCTTCTACACTTTAACTGTCTGGAGGGAAAAGGACGACCTCTGCAGGCAGTGGGATTTACAGTCCTGGTACTTTAGGGATACTCTAGGGTTGAAGGATAAAATAGGAAATCTGTTTTTTTTTTGCTGATTGACTTTAATGTGTAATATTTAGAAACTGCTGGGGAAGGAACTATTCTGACTTCTTCTCTACCAAATACGTCCTCTAAAGAACAGGAATCCAAATTTCCCTCCATAAAATGACTTATACTTTGAAGAAACGCATACAAAGAAGAAATTATTGGAGGTACTTTATACTAAAATGGGAAGCAGTATGTTATCGACAGCATAGCCCAAAAACATGGCCATACCATATTAAGGTTACCACCTTATTTTTGCATTCTTAATCTTGGGCTCAATTAAAAATGAGAATCCGTAGAAAAAGTGTGTTTCAAAATTTGACACCAAGGTAGTAGAACTTATTAAGGAAGAAATTGTGAATATTAAGAAAAAGACTGAACAAATGCAATAGAAAAGTAATTAATTTTAAAAACATTAGAAAACTAGGACAAATTGTTTTGACGGAGGTGAAAAGATTCGTAATTAATTTAGCCGAGGAATCAGAAGATGAAACAAAGTTTCTTCAGATGAAAGCTTTGAGGTCTTCTCTAGGTATGTTTACATTTTTGATAAATATATTTTTAACTAGTTTTTTAATATTTATTTTTCGAATACTTTATTAAAATAAATAAATTAGATGAACCGGCCTGGCGGCTTTTTTTAATTGATTTTTTAAAAATGTAAACAATATCACTTATAGGTAGAATTTATACTTGACCTACCATAAGAGATTCGAAAGCTAACATTTGTGTCTTTGAGGTTTTAAAATGAAAAGATTAAAAAAACTGTCAATTGCTAAAAGACCACAGAAAGTAAGGGTTTAAGGGGCGCATCATACATAAGTGTAAGAGCGATTATGATATGGAATTGATCAAGGAATTTAGGAATTGTTTCCATTTACTAAATAAATTAAATATCATGCGAATCGTTTTAATCAAAATCCATACATGTTTGGTTATAATGTTATAAAAGGTTTTTTTTTTTTAAATTTAAAAATAGTTAATTGTTTTTTTTCATTACCTGGCAAGCAACTTAGTAAAGACATGTAGATTTATAATTAAACGGAAAATTTTTTAATCCTTTTGGAAATATTTTTCAAGGGTGTCCTTCAGCTGTCCAAAAAACTTCCTTGACAAAAAAGTTCAAAAGATACGAGCAAGAAAGGGGGAAATTCGGGAAAACACCTGTCTTCTTGGCCGAAAGAAGTAAAACCGGTTCTTGCTTCACTCTCAATATACGTTTAAATTTTTGGGAAACAGAAAACTAAAAAATTGTTAAAATTAAACAGGGAATTTATGCAAACTTTTTGCAAAAATTTGGTTTTTTTTTAACCTAAAATAATTTTGTGTTCCAGTTTCAGCTCTATCGTAAAACCGGTAAAAATATTTATTTTCAACCATATATGTAATGTTAACATATGACTCTTTAAATTTTAAAAAATGTCACATATTTATCTTCTCTTGCTCGTCCCCATTTCCGATCCCCATTTTCCCGTCTATTTTTCGGGTCAAATTAGAATTATTATCTTCATTATGTCACGTTACTGTTTTTGCTAACCGTGAATAAAATGTATTTCATGTTATCTTTTATAAACCCTACCAGATCTCCTCATAACCCAAAGTCACCTACTTTATGTTTCCATAAAATGTTTCCCATAAAATGGCTATTACGTCGATTAAAATTCTCTCGATGCTTTATTGTTTTCCTGCACGACCGTACAAATTTCTGAATTTTTTAACTTTTGATATAGCAAAGGCGGTTTAGATAAAAGTCCCAATACAATTTCTTACTTTTTATATTTTTTTCC
Source organism: Listronotus oregonensis (assembly GCA_019359885.1). Taxonomy (NCBI): domain Eukaryota; kingdom Metazoa; phylum Arthropoda; class Insecta; order Coleoptera; family Curculionidae; genus Listronotus; species Listronotus oregonensis. The sequence continues at coordinate 168,464 of JAHBCN010000225.1, forward strand.
ACAAGTAATATTTTTAACAGTCAAAAATTTACACAATAATTGGACATATTGGTACTAGATTAATATTTTGAAATTTTTTTAATAAATTGGTATTCTTTTATTTGCGTACTCTCAAATTTTTCTTCGGTTATTGTATCTTAAAACATATTATGGAATAAATTTTTCTAATATCATTTTCTTAGATTAAAACTTAAAATTAATATTTACTAATTTATTAGTGATACTTTGTTTATTTTGTAGTATTAATATACATATTGTTTATGTTAGAGCCTTTAAAAAGGTACATAATTTTTAAACGCTTAAAATTTTAATTAAACCCCCGAACCATATCCCAAAAAAAAAAAAGAATCTTTGTATCTTATAATAGGGTAAACTTTACATATCTTTTACAAATTTAGATATAGTTTTCCCGATTCACCGACCCCGATATGGTCCTGCTATGTCTACGAAAAAACTATCAAAATGTCCTCCGCGTTGTATTGATTCTTCGTGTTTTGGTCCTTGTTTAAAAGAGTCCTTAGATAGCATTATTACATAATTTCCCGACTTGAACCTTTCTTGAACCTCTTCAAGAACCTTATAACAAAATGGCCGGGGATTCTAACCATAAACAAAGCATGCAAACTTGGAATTTTCTGCGTCAGTATTATTTAAGGTAATGGTAATTTTAGGACCTCAAGGATATTTGCTTGTTTCGCCCCATCAAGACCTGTTGAGAACATAGATTTTTGAATAAAGGGGCACAAGGGCCTTAAAACAATACAGACCCGTTTTAAAATTTTTATTATCCCCCGTTCTGACAGGGCCAAGACATAAAAAGGAAAAAATAGACATAAAAGTGGGGTTAGACACAGGGTACCCCATGTTAACTTCGCTTAGCACACAGTGGTAAGCAAGGTAAAATGAATACAAGGTGGTATAGTTTGTCCAAGCTAACATTTTTAGGTTGGCAATGCGAATCCCCCTACATATTAAAGTTTTGTTTTTCTTTTTAATTTTGGTTGATATAAAATTTTTTTAGAAAAGGATTGAGGGAAGAGAGTTTCAAAAATTTTAATATTTAAAAAAAAAATGTTGTTAGATTACAATAACTAAATTCATCAGTATTTTTTCTTCCCATTTTTTTTATAAATTGTGAAAGCTTGTTTTTTTATTTTATTTTATTAAAAATTATTTTTTCGCCTATCTAGTATTTTTGTTATTTAGAAATAGTTTAACAGGACACACTTGGTCCGTAAATACACCTTTCAATTAGATTTGGGGTCAAAAAAAAATGTAAAATATTGTTTTTCTAATTTCAAACAACCCGTTATGTTTTGTTTTTTTTTGGGGCAAACTCTTTACAGTTGAATTGAAATATCCTGAAAAAATTTCCCCCTTATAAGGGATGGTTCGTTCCCCTTATTATGCAAATTTACAATTTTGTAAAGATGCCAAAGTGATTTATTTCATCTAAAAATCCTTCTTAGCTGTTCCCCTATTTAAATTAAAAATTTTAAAAAAAAAAAAACAGTAATAATCATTTATTTAAAGGGGTATCATTAACACAATAAGATGCTTATATTTTATAAAAAATTTTTTTATCAAAAACGTTGGAAGGTCGTTTTTAAGGTTAAAAAAAATTGGCAGTGGCCATCCCCCAGCAGATACTAGTGGGGAACTTTTAAGATAAGAGGGGAACAAAGTGGTAGGTTTGGCGTTTTGCGGCTGACTGTAAATGGTTGCTTGTGATTTCAAAGTTTTTGGAACCCCACTGTGGTCATTATGTGTTTAAAAAAAAATAGTCATTTAATATTTAGCTTTTTATTAAAAGCAGTAAGGTATTTTAAAAAAAAAAAGCAAAAAAAAAAAAGAAAAAATTTGTAAATGATTTTTTTTCCCCATTTACCTTTTAATATACTAATAATGTGGGTCCCATAAAATAGGATATTCTTTTTTTTTTTAAATATATACCATTTCAATAGCATTGAATTTACAATGATATGGATGCAAGCGCAGCACTTGGTGACCACCCCCTGAATAAAAGGGGACAACATAAGTTTTGGGGAAAAATTTTGGAAAAGGCGCTAAACCCCAAAGACCACAAAATCTATTTTCCCCGGGATTTTAAAAGGAATTTTTTTTTTTTTTTAACCCCATTTAACCATATTTTTTTTTCCCGCCACTATGGGGCCTTTTTTTCAACAACCTACTATGGTAGCTGGCATTACCTAAAATGACTAATAAGGCCCTTTTTTCAAATTAGGTAAAAAATCATCTCAACCCCATTCCCCAAAATGTTTAGCTTTCATCTCCCATGGTAACCCCCCTTTTTGTTTTCGATTTAAAACTTTTTTAAATAAAAAAACCTTTTTTTTTTCTGAACCAGCATGTATAATTTTCTAAAAATTTATTTCATTATTTTTTAAAAATTAAATATACTTTAATATTTCAAGAATCCAAGTGTGTTCTGTAGTTTAATGTTGTCTAGGGGCTAAAAAGGTTTAACCTATGTCATATGTATGAAAGGGGGCCCTAACTGAGGTATCTACCGAACCCCATCATATATGTGTATTTTTTTTTGGGGTACCCCCTTTTTGCTTAAAGTCTAAGTGTTCACATACTACGAGTGTCTAGAGTGAAGTCGGATATAAAAATTCTAATAAGATTTCCCCAGTCTTTTAAACTCTAGAGATGAAGGGTGGGAAAAAAAAGGGAAATGTGAAGTGGAAAATAAAGGGGGGCATTTAAAAAGACTTTTTTAAATTTCTCTAATTGGGAAAACAAAAGAAGGGGTTTTTACAGCTAATGCTTGGAGCAGAAGCTGTAAAAAAAATTTCCCAAAAAAAAAAAAGATCTTCTACAGCTTGTCGGTCTGCAAGAGGAAGCTTTTTTTTTAAAAATGTGATCATTTATAAGGCAAATCAAAATTTTTTTTGAGGATTGTTAAAGTGCTTTACCCCCTTTTGGTTAAAAAAAAAAAGGGGCCTTCGATTTTTCCTTAAGTGTATTAAAATACATTTTTTTTTTAGTGTATAATTAGTAATTAGAATTTTTACCTTTCCACTAAAAAAACCCCCGTTTATTTTCCCAAAACCGGAAAGAGCTGTTCGGGGAAATCCAGGTTTCATCAAACACCCAAAGATTTTTTTTTTTTTTCCCAAATCTTCATTTTTTAAAATCTTTTGGAAAAAATTTCCTTATGCTTTTACATTTGGTTTTTCCATTAAGCCTAAGTTAGTTTTAAATTTCTATTTTTTTTTCTTTTTGTCAGCAATCCCTTTTTCGATCCTAAAAAAAAAATTCATAAATAATTTAAATCTTAAAAAAAATTTTGGGACATCTGGGGATGTATTTTTAGATTATGATACTTTAAAAAAAATCATTTTACCTTTTGCAAGATCACTATTCTGATAGCATCATTTTTTTTAAAAAAAATTTATTAGGTTATATTTTCTTCCCCCCACTCATCACAGCTCTGAAGTGGGTTTCGAAGTTTCCCCAAATGGAAATACAGTAATCATTGTGGGGTTTTTACACTAAAAAAAAAATATTCTAGTGGTTTTTTTTTAAAACCCAAAAAAAATAAAAAAATTTGTCCAAAAAAAAAAAAATTATGAAATATAAAAATGTCAAATAGTCCACACAAAAAAAAAAACACTGCAGAGTAATCTCTAATCTCACTTATTACTTTAAAACACGAAAAAAAACACCCAAACACAAAAAAATTTAATAATACAAAAATTGAAATGCCGTTAATCCATTACTGGGTGATTTACGCTAATCAGCTTTTTTTTTACGTTGAATCTAAAATTTTTTTTTTTTTGAACATGAAAACCCCAAAAAAAAAAGTTGGTTTGGGGCAAACTATACATAGGCGTTTTAAAACTAATTCGGGTTTCGCATGACGTCCGAGAGAGTTGTCTTTGTTAATTTTGGGGAAGCGATAAACACCAGGGTTAAACCCCAAGTTATATAGACCAATTAGTCTATCCTTGTTCCTTTTTTATGACCCGGAAAGTAGATGGATATTCCCGGGGAGAAAAAGTAGTTCTGGTTAAGTCGATTGACGACTGAGGAGGTAGCGTTTGCAACGTTTCTGAATATGGAAGGCCTGTTTAAAAAAAGGTCCCCCCGATAGGTTTTTGGAACCCCGGAAACCCCCCCAAATTGGTGGGTAAAAAAACCCCCCCGGGACAGAAAGCAGCGTACTATCGCTCTTATGTTGGGCGGTCTTGGTAAACAAACTTCTAAATAAAATGACTGGCGAAAGGTACCACTGCCTGGTTTATGGGAATGACCTGGTCATAGTTGTCAATGTCAGTCATTTAGTGCCTTTCAGTGCCTTAGACATCGTAAATAAATAGTGCAAACAGAAGGAACTTTCAGAAAACCCCCAAAAAATTTCCCCCCTTTTTCCAAAAAAGAAGACCATGACGCCTCCATGGCCAAGCCTTAAATCATTTTTTAAATCATCCACAGAAAGTCATATTAATATTAATGAAATATTTGAAAAACTATTTAAAAAAAAACCCCCGGATAAACTTTGCTTTTTAATAATTTTTTAATTTTTAGGAAAAACATTTTTTGAGAATGTATTGCTTTATTTTTATATCTTCCCCCATGAAACAACTTTATCCCCGGAAAAAATAAAAAATTGGGACCCCCGACCCCAAGGAGTTTTTTAACCCTTTTTTAAAAGGGCAAATACTGAATAGAAATTTTTGCCCAAAAAAAAAGGCCCCTTTTCCATTTTTTTAAAAAAGCCATTTAAAAAAGGAAAAAAAATTCCCTCGGTAGAGGGGAAACTCCCCGAAAAAAAAAAGGACTTAGCCTGAAGATAAATCTGTGACTGAAAAATTTTGGGGCAGACCAATGTTAACATAACGCTAACATCCTGGGGCGAGATGCTTTCAAAAAAAAGGTGCCATGCTCCCCCAAAAAGTTTTCAAATATATAGCGTGGTCCAAAAAAAAATTTTATTAAGGGAACCCGTATTTTTTTTTTTAGTTCTTTGTTGTGGTTTTTCTTAATTCCCAAAATTTTATTTATTTTGCTTTTGTAGTTTACCAGCAATAAATAAAAAAAATATTTAAAAAACGATCATAAATCTGTTTGGTACGAGCTTCATAGTGTGAACTTTAAACAAGAACTCTTGGTCATTAATCAGTTTTTTTTTTGTATTTTATATAATTTTGAAAAGCAAAAGTCCTTACTTAATTGGTAAAGGAGCTATAGATACCTGATGCACTATTGCAGGATCATATTTAAGCGGTGTGACTGACGAATCTATGCTGCAAAATGTATCACCATGATGCTTTGTCACGTAAAAATATACTGTTACTATTAAAAAGTTAGAAATCGTCTTTAATCGTCTTGATAAAAAAATTATACATTTTTATTTCAATATTACAAAGTATAAAATAAGCTATATTTTCTGCATGGAATTTAGTACAAAGGTCATAGAATAGTTGTGCCAGATAAACTTAAACTAGGTATATTGAAACATCTAGGCTATTCACATGAAGGAATAGAACGAACTAAAAAACTGGCCTAGCATACAGGCATATAACAAGAGATATTCAAAACGTTGTACGTCGGTGGATAGCTTGTCAAAAATTTAAGAATTTTTTTACAAGAGAGTCCATATTACCTTAGGACATCCCAGAATTAACTGGGAATAAAGTTGATGCGGATTAACTTACCTTTTAATGAAAAACTCAAATTTTTTTATGGGGGTTTTTTTTAAAATTTTAATATACAGGCGACACTACATCTAAAATTACAGTAACAAAAATCAAATATATTTTTTCCCGATATGGGATACCCAATATTTTAGTAACTGATGAAGGGCCTTAATTTAATTGATTACTTTTTAAAGATTAAAAAAAAAAACCGGGAAAATTTTTTTAGTTAAAAAAAGCCCGCGTTAAAACATTATTCAAAATTACCAAAAAAATATAGAGATTGATCTTATTTCTTGGCTACTATTAGAAATAAAAAAAAAAATTTTTTTAAAAAATAAACATAATAGTTATTGTAAATTTAAAAAACAACCCCAAGAAAAAAAATATTATATTACTAAATATGGTAAAATTATCAAAAAATTTTAATGATTTTTTATTTAAAAACATCATCATTTTTCCCCATTAACTAATAAAAGTTTATTAAAAAGTTTTTGTAGTTGAAAAAAATTTATCTAATAAAAAAATTTTTAAATACGTTGTTTTTTAAAATTAAAAAATTTTTTTTATAATATGGTTTTTTTTTCATTTTTTTAAAGGGGGAAAAAGCAACTTTTTTAAAAATTAATTTGTAACATTGCCACTTTGTTAATTTTTTTCTTTTAGTCAATAAACAAGTTTTTGATAAAATCTTATCTATCTATTTTGGTAGTTTGGGGAAGGAAAAAATTAAGTGATTTATGCACAACTTAAAGGAACATTTTTATTTATTACAAATATATAAAGGGGTTTTCCAAAATGGTTTTTAAAAGGAATATAGCTATAAAATTAAAAATTACAATGAATTATTGGTTTTTTCAAGAAAGAAAAAGAAAAAAAAAAAAAATTTTAAATTCTTCAACAAAAAGGTTGAAAAAAGTTTTTTTTTTTAAAATTTTTTTTCGTTTTTTTTGATTTAAAGAGTTCAAAATAAGCAAAATCGTTTTATTCCATTCCCCTTTAAAAAAACATTTTTTTTTTTTTGGAATTTCCCCAATGGTTTTTTTAAATTTCCTATTAATTTTTTTTGGTTTAAAAATTTTGGTTGTTAAGCTAAAAAAAATTTTTATTTGGTTAAAATTTTAGGGTTTTTTATGGACTTAGAATTAGGTTTAGCTTTTTTTCCCCTTAAATAAAATATTTGGGAAAAATTTTTATTTTCCCCCTTTAAACTTTTGTTTCAACCCCCAATTTTGGGTCAGTGCGCTTTTTTGGCCAAACCTTTTTTGGCAACTATCTATATTGGAAAAAAATTGCCCGTTATTTTAAAAATTTTTTAAAAAGGGGTTTTAACAAAAATCCCCAAAAATCCGGCACGATCCCTCTCCAATTATTCTACTCTGTCGGGCCCCTTTAAATTTTTTTTTAAAATTCCCCAATTTTTTTGGTTTGGGGCTTTAGTTAAAAATTTTTAAAAATTTGACAATGGCTGACCCCGGCCGTTTTTTTAGGGGGAATGGGGGTTTTTTTATTTTTAAATCCTTTAAACTCTTTTTATCTTTTTTTAAACCTGACGGTACTTCGACCATGAATTACCTGATAACAAATAATTTTTTGGTTATAAATCTTTAATAAATTTTCAGTGGTTTTTTAAAAAAAAATTTCCCCTATAAAAACGGATTTTGGTTTTTTTTTTGGCTCCAATTTTTAAATTATTTTTGTGGTTTTTTTTAATCCGGGTTTTTGGGTTCTAATCTGTTCGTAATTGACGGACCAATTAAAAAAGGGGCCTAACGGAAAACCAAAATGATTTTGCCAAAAAATTTTTTTTTAAAGAGACACATCGGCCTGTAAATGAAAAAATATAAATAAAAATGAAGTTAGCTTTTTAAAATTTATTAAAAGGGTTGAGCCTCCTCATTTTCTTAACGTTTTGGGGGAAAAAAAATTTGGGGTTTTTTTAGCCCCCTATTATATTTTTAAAATTTTAAAAATAAATTTAAAAAAAAGGTACACCTTTCCGGAAAAAAAAGGTTAAAAAAATTTCCGGTTTCTTAAATTTATGAAGTGATCAAACCCAAAGGGGGAACCAAACCCAAATTTTAAATCATTTTTCCCCTTTTAAAAAAAGTAAATATAAATTGAATAGCAACTTATTTTCTGAAAGATAATAAAAAAACAATTTAGCCCATTTCCTAAGTCAAAAAAAAAAAGGGTTCAATAAAACAATGTTCGAACATGAAAATTGGTTTTTTTTAGTTGCGCTTTTTTTTTAAATGAAAATTTTTAAAAAGGGTATGTCATGTAACGGGGAATATCAACTTTCCTAATTTAAAAAACCCCCTTTATTTATTCAATTTTTTTTTTTTTCAAAATATTTTTGACAAAGAAAACCTTTTTATCTATCTTTAATTTTTAAAAGGTATAAGCGTTTTGGGTTTATTGAATTTTTTTATTTTCCCCCTTTTTTTAAGGGGGTTTCTTTTTTTAAAACCTAAGAGGCCCCTTGGCTGTTTTGGGAAAGGGGGGGGAAAAAAGAATAAGTTTTTTTTTTCTCCTTCGCATCAATTATTTTTCGGGTAGAGTATACAAATTGGAAAATAATTCTCCCCATAATGGGGGAAAATTTAAAGTTTTTTTAGGTTCTGGGAACCCCAAACTCCCTTTGTTTAAAAAAAGGGCTGGATGAATTTTTCCCTTAACTTTTCGACGGGGGACTCCCCTTTTTCCCTTTAGTTTTGGGGGTTTTCCCCCCGGCCTCCCAAAACTCTTTTACATTTGTTTTGGGCAGTATTTGGCCGCCCTTGGGGGTAAGGAAAAATTTTAAAAATTTTTAAAACCTTAAAAAGGGGGAAAAATTAAATTTTTTAAAGGGGGGTATTTTTTTTTAATCTAATAAAAAATAAATTTATTTTTTGGGCTTAAAAAAAAGACCTGCCCACAGGCCCAAAAAAATTTTTATTCAAAATTTGAAATATGGGGTTTTATACAAAATTGTCGAAAATGAAAAACTTTACAGGGAAAACCCTTTTGGGAAAAAAAAGGGGGCATTGATTTTTGGCCCGTGGAACCCCGTGATTTTTTAAGCAAACAAATTGCTGAACGGGGTTAACTTGAATGATAGAACTGTTCGGAATATTTTAAAAAAAATGGGTTCCGTTTTTTAAAAATAAAAATAACCGGGGAAATTTTCCCCGGGGGATATTTTAAGGGGGGGATGTGGGGAAAAACAAAATGAAATTTTAAAATTTTTTAAAAAAAAATTTTGTTTACGGATGAATACCCTTTTTTATTGCATCAAAAGCATAATCCATCCACCGTTAGGTATTGGTCTCGGAAAATAAACATCTGACATTTGTGCGAACACAATACCCAAAAAAATCAATGTTTGGACAGGTATTTTGGGGGGCTACGTCGGGGGCCTTTTTTTCATCAAGGAAATTTAAAGGGGGAAAAAATTTGGATCTAAGAAATAAAAATTTTCCCGACAGTTCAATTACTTTCTTTTTTAACCCCGAGGGTTTTTTTCCCCGCGGAAAGATTCCTCTAATAAAATGGAGGTTAAAATTTTTTGGAAACCCCCAAAATTTTAAAAACAAAATTTTTTCTTAAAGGGGAAATAAAAGGGGGCCCCCAAAACGCAGTTTAAACCCCCAAATTTTTTTTTTTGGGGTTTTTAAAAAAAAAATGTTTTCCCCCATTTTTAAAAAAGCTGAAACCTTGTTGAAATAAGGGAAAAATAATTCAACTTTCTGGTCAAATTAAACCCGAACAGCAAAAGGGAATAAAGATTTAAAAATTCAACAGGTTTGGGTATTGTTTAGCAGAAAGTGGGGGGTTATTCAAAACCCTTTTAAAAAAAAATTTTTAGTTCTTTAAAGTTTTTTTTTTTTGTTGAAAAAATTTCGTTAAGTTTTTTTTTAAATTTTTTTTTTTTTTTTTGAATTTTTTTTTTTTTAAACCAAGGGGAAAAAACAAGAAAAAAACTTTTTTAATATTTGTGAAAATTTTTAACAAATTATTGTCAAAAAACCTTTTTTTTCTGATTCGACGTACACCCACCCGAACTTTTTTTTTTGGGGTTGTCGAAAACTTTTTTAATTTTGTATCTAACCCCAAAAAGCGCGAAGCAGGCCCAAATGAACAGTTAAATAGTTTCCCCAATTCATCCCCCACGTTCTATTGAAACGTACACTGGTAAAAATTGGGGTTTCCAAAATAGAAATTAACATTGTTTTCCCCCATTATGCGGTTTTTCCAAACTGTATATACCGCCGATAAATCGGGGAGAGAGACAGAAGGAGACAAAAAGGGAGAGAGAAAAGAGAGAATAAAGATAGAGAGAGAGACAGAGAGAGAGAGAGGGGGGGGGGGGGGGAGGGGGGGTCGTTATACACCTATTCCTCTTGAACACGCCCCCATTTTTATAATCAAATTCATTCCATTTGGCTGATACACACTGATTTAAAATAATCCGGGGTGAAAGGAGGGGATGAAAGGGGCTGGGAATTAGTTCACTGTGTCAAAAAATTTTTACATGTTTAAATAAAATAATTGCGAAAGTTGTATCAAATTTTCATCGTTGTAGGCAAAAGGGAAAAAAAAGCACAGCAACGTGATAACAAAAAAATATCTTTTTCCCCCAGTGCTACCAGGGTAATTAATTAAACCCCTTTTTTTTGAATTAAACATCGGGGGAAAAGGGTGACAAAAGACATAAAAAAAAAAAGGGGGACTGGCTTTTTTAAATGCCCCAGGCAATACGCAGCAGGCAAATGTTTTTTTGGAAAATTTGAGTTGGTCAAATTCCGTACTTGACCCCAAAATTGGGAAAAAAACCGATATACGTGCTTTGGGGAAAATTTTTCCAGTGCATGATTGCTGGGATGATGAATATGGTTAGAATCGTGGCTTATGATACGTTTTTTGAACTTTAAAAATGCATTTTGCAGTTTTTTTTCTTGCTTTTTTTGTAAATGTAACACCTGTCATTATTTGTTATATTTAACTTCATAATATTACTAAATACCTAGGAAATTTTTTTTTTAAATGTAATCCAAACCCCAAACGACAATAATTTATTTTTCATAATGGTGAAAGCTATGAAGAAAAAAAATCATTTAATTCCCCCACTTAACTCATCCAAAAATTTTATTGGCATTTTAAATTTTCACCGCGGATAAATTACTGCTGCTAAAAACAAAAAAAACTCACCATAATTTAAAGGGGGTGTCTCAGTAATTTAAAAAATTGCGCACGAGTGTATTTTACTTTTGTTTAAGCAAACCCCCCTCGGGGTTCAACCCCAAAAATAATTCACCCCAAAAGGGGGTAAATGTTCATACTTTAACTTTTTGCACAAAGCTTGTGCTTAAAAAATTGTTGGCCCCTAACAAGTTTCTTTTTTTTATTTAAAATGGTCCATTGTAACATCTATCGAAAGGGGTTTTGCTAAACTTATTTTAGGCTATTTAAAGTGTCATGCCTAGTCGTTTTTTTTGTTTAAAAAAACCAAGCAAAATTATATATAAGAAATAAATTTATGTTACGTGACAATGCGTTAAAAAATTGAACTGACCGCCACCTGGTGAAGAATCTTTTTAATTCAAAATATTTTTTCAAAAATGGTTTAAAAAAAATAAATCTTAAAACGAAAATTTTGTATAATAAATATTTTTTTATGGAAGGGGGTAATTCATAAGACCCTCTGCTGTGTATGAAATTTTTTAAACCTCTAAATTTTGGGGTCTTCGGTTTTCCTTAAATTTCTGTATATCTGTTTTTGTGGGGTTTTTCTGTTTAAGCTCTAACTAAATTAATGCTGGTTTACTTTTTTGGGGTCGTACTGACACCAACTCGGGGTAGTGTTTAAACGGATCTTCTAATATTAATTCCATTGCAGTTGTGCTATCAACAGTATTCTTTACTATACTTTCGCAAGGTTTTTTTTAAGGGTTTTTTTTTTTGGTTTTGGGGAAATTTTCCCCTGCTTTGTCGAGTTATTGAAATATATCTTGCTTTTTTTGGGGTCCCCCCAAGAAAAAAAATTTTAAAAAAGACCTAAATAGGGGGTTCTCTGGGGCCAGGATTTTTCCTCCTTGGATATTTTAACCTTGATTTAAAATTTTCGCTTCAATTCGTGCATTAATTAAAGTTTTAAGCATGCAATTTAATATCAAAAACAAAAAATTTCTGCAACGTAAATCTGGGGAAAACCACCAAAGGGAACCTTTTGTCGATATGATTGAATTCTTGGGGGGTTTTTTTAATGGTTGGAAAAGGTTTTCATATAACTGTTTTTTTTGGAAGGGGCCCAATTCTTCCAGTTCAAAGTTTCTAGTTGAAAAAACTAGCCAACCCAGAATAAATTTTGGCAAAAAAGGGGGGTTGTTTTAATGTTCTCTCACTTGTCTGTTTATCAATTTGATTTTTTAAAAAAAACAGGCATTTGGGTTTCAATTTTCAATTTCAATTGCAATTTATTCATGTTTAAATACAATAATACTTACATACGTCATAAAGAGAACCTAATAAAATCTAAAAAAAATTTCTTATTACTTTTTAAGACACCCAAAAAAGGGGAATTTTTCAAAAAGAAAAAGTACACAATGTAAAAAAATTAAAAAAACTATAATATATATATATATATATATATATATATATATATATATATATATATATATATATATATATATATATATATATATATATATATATATATATATATATATAAAAAATTTATTTTTTTTTTTTATCTGTTTTCAATGTCATAAAAATTACATAAGTCAATAAATATACCCCCTCAATTACTACTAATACAAACACCTACGCATACAGGCATAAATTTTTTTTTTTACATAAAATGTTTACTAAAAAAATAGAATAGGAGTGGGGGGGAACCCCAAACTGAGAAAAAAACTTTGGATAAGAAATGCCTATAATATTTTTTTTAATTCCTTAAAAAGGGAGTCCTTCGGGGGGGGAAGGAATTTTTTTAAAAAAAGTGAATACCAAGGTACCCAGGCCCATCTTCACACCTTTTTTTTTTTCCCCCCGTACCTCGGCTTTAAGGCGACCTGTGGCGACTATTAGGGGTTTTTTGAGCGCAAAAAAATTATATATTTTATAAATTTTCATCTTGACATACAGAAAGGGTTTTCCCCGGAAAAAAAGATGGAAAAGTCAGAATTTTGTTCTTTAAAATGCCTGTCGACAATCATTTTGTGCCTAAAAATAGAGACCACCCTCACCCTTTTTTTCTTTGCAAAAAAAAAGACCAGTGCAACACCATGCCATAACCCTATGCTACAACATCATATGAAATGTAGGGGGGAATTTCCCCAAATATGCATCCCCCAGAACCCTATACACACTCCCAAAGATTTTTTTGGTTAATTTCTTGCATTTTTCATTATATGCACCCCCAAAACATCCGATTTCCCCGATAAACCCCCCAAAAATTTTTACAGACCAGATCGCATGCCTCCAGTATATCCTTGGGGGAAAAACCCCATTTTAGTTTTTCTCCCGATTTAAAAAAATTTTTGAAAAAATGGTCACAATAAATTGCTTTTCCCGTTGTAGTTTAAAAACTATATTTTTAAATATCATTCATTCTTCATACATTCATATTGAAAAACAACATTAACTAGCCTAAAAACATTTTCCATTCAAATAAATTTTTTTATTAAAAGACATGAAATAAATTTAAATTAAAACAGTCGCGAATCAAAGTTTTTTAAAAACAAAAATTTCGAAATATCTGGGCAATGCATGTCTTGTTTTTAAAAAAAAAACCCCAACTAATTTATAAATTTTGGGGAACTTTTTTTTCTTTTTTTTGGCCTTTTTTCTTTACTTTTTTCCCCCTAATTTTTAGAATAATGCAGAAATGTATTTACATTTATTTCTTAGTAAAAAAAAGGTATTTTTGACTTGTTTACATTTGCATATTAGGGAAATTACTGGAACTTTCAGGGGTTTTCCCAAAAAAACCCTTTTTAAAAAAAAATGACAATCAAAATCATCTGGGGGGGTGTCACACCTGAATTAAAAAGGGAATTTTTTAAAATTTAGTTTTACTTTTATGAAAAAAAATTTCGTAAAAAGTATAAGGGGAAAAATTTAAGATATTCAGTAAATAATGACTTCTTTTTTTACTATTTTTGTCACCATAATATAGTAAATTTTTTTCAGGTGGAGGTTTAAAAAAAAAAGAATTGAAGTGGCCTTTTTTTTTTTCAGGATCTGAATGAAAAGTTTTTTTTTAATTTTAAGGAAATATTGTTTTTTTGCAATAAAAAAAATTTCAGTCTTTGCAAAAATTAAAAACTTTTGGGTTTAAAAAGTAAAAAAATTTTAAAATGAAAAAATTTTAGATTTTTTCTAAAAGGAAAATTGGGGGGCCAAAAGGCCCTTTTTTTTTTTGTAAAAAAGTTTATAATTCAATTCCTGCCCTTTTTTTAATTTTTTGGAAAACCCATACTCTGTAGTTAAAATTTTCCCGAAAAAGGGGGGTCACAGAAGGCCCTTTTTTCCCCCTTTCCCCCCTTTCTGCTTAAAAAGGGGCCCCGGGGGAATATTCTTTCCCTCCTCTAAAACGCCGAAAGGGGGGTTTTCAAAAAAAATTTTTTTTTGGGAAAAATTTTTTAAACCCCAAAACCCCTTTTTGGAAATTGCAGGTGCCCTCCAAAACCTTCACTTTTGATGTAACCCCCCAAAAAAGCTTGGAAAATTTTTAAACGAAAAATTTAAAATTTTGGGCCGGGGAAAAAGGTATAAAAATGAAAAAGTTTTAAAATTTTGGACTTAAAAAGCTGGGAAACATCTTATTTTTTAAAAATTTTCTCTTTTTGCTTTTTAAAACCCCCAAAACCCCGTTTTGGTTCCCTTGGGGTTTAAAATGGAATTAACAAAATTTAAATTTTAAAAACAAATTTGTATTTTGGCCCCAAAAGGGTGAAAAATTTTTTTGGGGGAAATAAAACTTTTTAAAGGTTTTTGAAAAACACTTTTTTTTTATTGAGGGGAAACAGCACCCCCAAAAATTTTTTTTTTTTTTATAAAAATGAATCGGTCCCCCAGCCTGTTTTTTTTTGGGAAAAAAAAAAAAACATTTTATACGCTATTAGGGTGAATTTAAAACAAATGGGGGTTTTAAAAAAAAACGGACACAATGTTTTCATTTAAAAAAGATTAAACAAACTTTACCATTCAAGTCAATCTTAGGTTGGGGAAAATTATTAAATTTTTTAAAAAAAAAAGGGTTTTAAACGTAAAAATTTTAAAAAAAGAAAAAAACTTTGCCCCCCAAAAAAAATTGTGCAGTTTGGTAGAATTAATACATACAACTATTTATATTAGAAATAAAAATTAAGGAATCTGCATTGTTTTATAATAACACAATATTCTTGTCTTATGGAGATTAAACAAGGTTGATTTTTTTAGTTTTTTTTTTGTGAGGTATACAAAATTTTGAAATTCTTAACATATGGATTGAAGGGGGTTTTTGTAAGTATTTCTTTATTTTTATTTCAGCGGTTTGTTTTCGTACAAGTCAATAGTCTTTTTACCTATGTATAAACTATTGCATTTATTACATCTTATGCTGCTGATCTATTAAGTGTTTGTGTTTTTTTGTTAACTTGAGAAATAACTAAATTTTTATAAAAGCTACTCTTATATTGTTTTTTGACAGTATATATGCTATTTTATCTAAAATCGGTTTAAAATACAGCACCATAATATAAACTGCGGTTTTTTGTTTATGGTTTATAAGGGTCTTTGATTATATTTACGGGCTTCTGGGCTTTTTTAAAGACAGAAAAATGTTTTATATAAAAATTATAGGATTTTTCCATATCTTTTGAAATTATCAGAAAAAAAACACCATAAAAAAATGAAAAAATATAGGCAACTTCAACTTTTTTAAAGAAACACCCTGTAATTTGCGCTACAAGATCTTTTTTAATTTCAAAATATATACATTGATGATATTTGGATAAAGATTTTAGGGATATTTTAGGTTCAATTATTAATAAATTACAAAAAAGTTTCAACTGGTATCAAGAAAGCCATGAAAACAATAGAATTGTTATGTTGTTGAATTTGGTAAGGGTTTCTCTACCAATAATGTAAAATTTTGGGGATTAAACGTTCCTGCTAAAGTAAAGGAAGACTTGTGGGAATAGAATTTTATTTAAAAACTTTGGATCCTGCGGGAAAATCTAGCTATTTCCAAAAATGGTCCTGTTTTTTGTTCAGGAAGGTTTGAACGGACAAAAATTTTTTAAGGATAAAAGTTGTAAAATTTTAAAGGTTAAATAAATTTAAATCTGTTTTATAAAGTTCAGATGCCGCATCCGAGATTGATATTTCAGGATTTTCTAAAATTATTAAAAGTAGTTAGTGCAAGTCCAATAGAAAAAGTATAATAATATCCTGAAAAAACGAGGATATCCAAAAACCTTGTTTTCATGTCGGCTTTAGTCCTTTTTTCATTTTAAGCCTTTTGTTCAATAAACTTCCTTATTATGTATTTAATAGTATCTATAGATGGTACCCGTTGTTAAGGATATAATAAGAATATTCCCTTTTGCACTGTCGTCTCATTATTATTGTTACCATAAAAAAGACGAAAAATAGAGATTTTTTGTTCTTCTGAATAGCCCATCACAAAAAATACAAACTACTTTTTAATAGTTTAAATGATAAATTTCAACTTTTTACAATATCAATCACAAATTTAAAAACAATTTTATTGTTTTCATAACTTTTGATAACAATATGATTTTTTTAAATTTATTTATATTTTAGGCATAAATATCTCAAAAAAGGTTCTATCACATACATTAATGTTATATTTTAAAAACAGAAAAAAGATCTTTTATTGTTTTGCTCATAATATACAGGGTGTTTCCATTTAAAAAGTTAAGTCCCCTTTTTTTTTATTTTTTTGCGATATTTTTTTCTGATAATTTCAAAAGATAACATGGAAAACCTACAACATATAAAACATTTTTGTCTGTCTTTAAAAATAAAGGCTCCCACGAAAAAACCAACACCGTAATTTAAAATCAAAAAGAAAAATAGTTTTATAAATTGGGCAAGAAATTTTATTTGATAAAAAAAAGATGTGGGAAAAAACAAATCCATCAACTTTTTGGAACAGAATGATTGGAAAACTTTGCTTGCCTTTTCTTTTCAAAAAAATTTTTGGGAAAAAGTTGGTTATTTGAATTTTAAAATCTTTCTTATAAGCCATAGTTAGCCATGGGGTACAACCCAAAGTTTGGCAAAGTTAATCGGTTAGCCATGGTTCTCAGGAAACCAAACAAAAATAAATATTTGACAGGTGGCCAATTTTTGGGTTGTATCCTAAAGGGTATTGGCCATAAGGCGATTTTAAATTCAAAATTAAAACCTTTCCAACTAATAAGTTATATATATTTGAAAAAGGGTTAAGTAATTTACCAATACAAGGTGTTCCATTTAAAATAACGATTAATAATATTTTTAATTTTCAGATCATCATTTTTTTTATCTTTTATGAAAATCTTCATGAAAAAACCTCAATTTCATATAACTATTTTTTTTATCTATAAAAAAAAGATTCTAAAAGTGGGAATTAAGGGAAACCACTCTTCACTAAATTTTTGCAATATCTGTACTTAATCCATTTTTTGCAATTATTTTAATTGTGTTTGAACTTTCTTAGAACCAATCTTGGAACTTATTACCTATTTTATAAAGGAATGGATGACGCCCTATGATGCTGCAAGTTCTTGACTGATAAAATGTGTAGGGTAGGTAGATATTTTAGTGTCGGAAAATGTAGGATTTCTATTTGAAAATAAAGTATAATCGGTTTATTTGACTGAGCAAAACACCCTAACAAAAAATGTATTGCATTAGTTCAAAAAGTAAGTAACCATGGTTACAGTAACAAAAAATGTATATGGTTTAAAAGGACAGTAACAATGGTAACTTACTACTACTTTGCTTAATACCTCTCTCAATCGAAAATGGATAGATATAGTTCTACGAAACTGCAGTTACATTTTTTGTTATAAAACAGTAACGGTAAACAAACTAATTTGTTTGACTTATCCACAATAATATATACCTACTGTTACTAAATAAGAGACTACTGAAACACCAGTATTTAAAAATTAGTGTTGATTTATCAGTGTTAATCTAATCAGTTAGAGTTTAGTTTTGGCTCTTTATTTTATTTAAAACAGTTATTATACAGTATTATGTAAAAATTATTAAACTGTCCCATAATGAAAATATTTGTGTCTCTGAAATAAAAATGAGTATTTTTAAAATTTTTAAAAAAAATTTTTTTTTTAAGGACAAAAATATATATATATATATATATATATATATATATATATATATATATATATATATATATATATATATATATATATATATATATATATATATATATATATATATATATATATATATATATATATATATTATATATATAAAAAAACCTATTTTTTTTAAAACTTGTGAGGTTCCAAATTACTTTTTAATTTTATTTTAAAAAAACAAAAAGGGGAAAAATTGATACTACAACAAAAAACAACATAACAAATTTAAAGTTTTATTTAAACAATGTAACAACGATTTCGTTGGGTTCCCCAAAAATAATTTTCTCTGAAGCAGTTGCCAGCAGTAGTTGGCAAGCATTTTCTTTGTATTTTCCCCCCTTGGTTTTCCCCTGAAATTTTTTCAATTAAAAATTACCCCCCAACATTGTTGCAGTACCCCCCCTACTTTAAAAAGAAGCATTTAAGTTGCAAAATAAGTTTTCTAAAATACGTTATTTTTATGTCGGGTTATAAAAGATGCCAGGCACTTAGTCGGGAAGACAAGATTTCGGATTGATCTTAGGCCAGTTTAAAACCTTTTACAAAATATTTAACCGCCTTTTGAAATAAAAAAACTTTGCTATACCCAAAATTTGGGGGGTTAGGTGTATTTTCAAAAGAACTAATTTTATTTTGGGTTTTTTAAGGGGTTTTCTAAAGTTATTTTTTTGAAGGTTTGGGGGCCTAAAAAGAATGGTCGGAGGGGAAGGGCCCAAAAAGCAGCCCCAAATTGAGAAAACAATGGAAAATTTTTGGGGATGAGCGAGACCTCTTGGTTTTGGGGTTTGGTCTTGGTCTTGAAAAGACCAAGCCGGGGGCCCAAGCCAAAATTCTTTGCAAGCCAAAAGACCAAGACCGGGGTATGCAAGCCCCCCCAAGACCGGGGGTGCAAGACGGGGGCAAGACCCAAGACAAACCGGGAATTTTTTTCTTTTTCCCCTTTTTTTTTTAAATTATAATATTAATTTTTTATATTCAATAAGGGGTTTTTTTGGGAGACATAAAAAATGTAAAAATTTGCCAAAAGGCTTTTTTTTATGAGTAACAGGTTTTAATAAAATAATAATTTAAATCGACCCCCTTCTTTTTTTTAAAAAAATTATCTAAAAACGATAACTATTTTCAATAAATGTTTAAAAAAAAATAAGATTGTGACTCAATGGTCCAAAAGGATTTTTTCCCAAAAAACCTTTTTTCGACGGGGGAAAAATTAAGAGTTCAAAGGTTATAGAAGCTAAAAAAAACTTAACCCCAAAGTTTTTTTTAATTTGATACTAGTGGATTTTACTGGATCAAAATTTCCAAAACCCCGGAAAAAAAATTTTTTTGTGCCACCCCAAAAAGGGGGACTTTAAATTCCCAAAACCCCAAAATAAAATCAAAAAGAGGTTTAAAAAAAAAATTTTTTGTCTTTTTTTAAAAAGGGTTTTTTAAATTTTACTTGGGGTTTTGACGGAAAAGAAAAAAAATCCAAAAATTTTAAAAGATGACGTCTTTTTTTTAAAAAACCAAAAAAAAATATAGGGCCATCTACGTCGACTTTTCCCCTTAAAAAATTTCCAGCATAATATACAGGGGTTTTTTTTAAAAAATTTTTTTCTAAATTTTTTAAATTTTTTTTAAAAAACCCCAAAAAAAGGGAAATTTTTTGAGTGGTAGTGGTTTTTTTGGGAAAAATTTTAAAAAAAAAAAATAATTTCTTTTTTCGCCCTTTTTTCTATAATTTTTGTATATTCAGTTTTTTTTCCATTATGAACGGTTTTTTGGAACGATTTTTTGTCGAAAATATCGAGCCACCTTGTTTTGGGGAATGTTGTAAAGTATTTGTACAAATTTTTTTACGGAAAAAAGTTTGACTAATTTGAACATAGAAATTTTTTTTTGAACTGAAAAGCTTCCGGGCCCCCTTTTTTTTTAAATTTAGAAACCAATTTTTCTTTTAGAATCCTTTTCATGGAAATTTCACTTTGGTTGGGAAAATTTTTCCGCCCTGAATACCCATATTGTAATTTTATATGCTTTTTAAAAAAATTTTAAAAATTTTCATCACTAAAAGGGGGCTAAATAAAAAACCCCCCCTTTAAAATACCTTTTTTAAACAAAAATTTAAATTTTCATGAAAAAAAAAATTGGTATTTTTTTAAAATTTTAAAGAAAAAAAAAATATAGTCTCCATCTTTATTTATTTGGGGATTAAACAAATATATATTTTTTTTTAATATTTTAGTTTAAATTAACCAAAAAAAAAAAAAGACCAAGACTTTTTCCCCCAAAAAAGGGAAAGGGCAAGACCGGGGGGAAAACCAAGACCAAGCCCCAAAACCTTTTTTGGGCTTGAAAAAAAGACCAAGACCAGACTTGCAAGATAAAAAAAACCAAGACCAAGACTATCCGGTCTTGGTCTTATTTTCGCTCATCCCCAATGTTTATTTTTCCTGTTACGTTGATAAGGCAAAAGTAGCCGTCTGTAAAAAGTTGATATTTTTGATTTTAAGGGAGCGATTAGGGGTTAAAACAAGTCAAAAAGTTTATATAACAAAGGGTCTAAAGTTGACAGATTTTTGTCTAAACGATGTCAAAGTTAAGAACTTTGAAAGCAGTTATTTCTGAAAACTTTAACAACTGTAAACTTTTGTCTTAATCGCTTATCAGTAGATTAATTTGCTAAATAAATAAATTAAGTTTTAAATGTTTTAGTCTACAAATAACAAATAATAAAATAATTTTTCAATAATTCATGATCAAAAGCCTTGTGCGTGAATTAAAGTCAGTTGTACATTGTGCTCACGGGGCGACCGCCATATTTTTGTTCGTTCCTAAATCGGGACAATATGCCAATAGGTTTTAAATTAAAGACAACCATAGTGTAAGTATACCAAAGAGTTATGAAAACAAAATGTGTGCAACCGAGAAATCTAATTCTTTAGGCAAAATTAAAAAGTTATGTTTTAAGCATAATAATTTATGTTCTTAAAATGGATATTAGGCCCATTCTTGTCATTCTTAAGTAGAATTTCTTTTTAACTACATATTAAAACCAAACAATAATTTGTTTTTTGTACTTAAATTTAATTCCAAATTAAATATCAGAGTAAATTGCAAGGATTAATTTTTATTATTTGTATGTAAATGAACATATCCTTAAAAAATGTAAAAAAAACCGGAAAACGTTTGACGTTTGACTCGCGGGGATGAAACGGGCCCTTTTTTAAACCTTGAAAGGCCATGTTTCGAAAACAATTAATTTTTGTTTAATATGTTCCGGTTTTTTTTGACTTCTTTTGAGCCCACATCCCCCCAATAAAATCGTGAGCATCATACTTATTACACCCTTTATAGGTATATAATTTTAAGAACAAATTAAATTATTCAAAATGCAAAGGAGATTTTACAGGCCCCGGTATTTATATAATTTTTGTTTGCCTTATAAAAAAATAAAAATGACCTATTTAATTATTGGAGAAAATTTCCCCTGTTGGACAGTGGTAAAACTTAAGTTTCTGATTATAAAAAGACAATTTTTTGGGCAAAGGTTTTAATACAAAATTTGTTCTTATAAAAAAAACAATGTAAAAAATGACACCGTCTAGCTCTTATTAATTTTTCTTACACTGGTTTATTTGACGAAACGATACCCAAAGACACGCAGTAAATTATCCCGTTGAAACCCTGAAAAAAGGTGCATAAAGTTGTCGACTGGAGCAAATTATGGAAAAAAAATACAAAAGTCATTAAGATCCATTCTTTTGGCTTTAAAATGTTTTCAAAAACGTTCCTTTCGTTAACAAACAACACTTTTACATACATGTAAAACCCCTTAATTTTAAAGGGAAGATGATTCTCGGATAGAAATCTTTGGGCGCTTAGCCCCGGGCAACCTATAATTTTGGCCAAGCCGGCAGCGAGCCCTTTTTGCACCGGCTCGGCTGCTTGTCAGAAATTATGGGTTTTCCAGGTTAGCAAAGCCTATAGGGTATTTTTGCAGGACTTGGGTACGTTTTATACAAAAAAAAGTAGCCCCCCAGAGAAGGAAATGTAAATTTAAATTTAAGTATAGCAAAACCCCTGTAGTCTGTCACGATTAAAATTCAAAATAAACTGGAATTTGGGGTGTATTTTTTATGCAACTGGAAAGTGTATAATATAAATTTTTTTTTTCATCTTTTTTTGCCTCTAACTCTACGAACTTTTGCAATTGTTGTAAGGATTTTTTTATTCCAATCTTATAGTTTGTTTGACAAAATTTAAAAGGTGTATGGAAGCCCAATCTTTAGAACAAAAAAATTATCCAGGCGTGCAGGGCAGCGGGAATCGGGGGAGGCCCAGCGGAGTTTGGAATGAATGTAGGTCAGAGCCGGACTTCCATAATTCTTTGTTACTATCTTTAAAATTGACATCATCAAATGGCAAATTCAAGCATTCACTATTTTTTTTTTTTTTTTCCCCAAAATTGGGTTATTAAAACGATACCCACCATAGAATATTTAAAATTATTTGTAATATTGGATTTTCCCTCATCTGATATAATATGGAAAGAATAGATGGCCCACTTTCCCTTCTATTTAAATGGTCGATATTTTTGGGAGTTTTATATTTTTACCAAAAAACTTTTAAATAAATAAAAACACGATTTTTAAAAAAAAAATTTCAAACATTGTATGATAGTTTCATGTACTTATCCCAATTTTGTGATTTAAGAAGGGCAAGATAAATGTAAAGAGTTTAATCTAATCCCAAGATTGTGGTTGTAATTAAAAAATAAAAATTTTCATAACTGCTTTTAGGCAGATACTTTTCAATAATAACAAACATTCATAGACAGAATAAAATGGTTAAAAATGTTTAGTAACCTTTGGTACCTAGGTATCCATTTAAATGTAACCGTTAAATATTATGTGTCTACAGTATGTGAGCTTAAATAGTTGATAATGTAAGTTTAAGAAACCAAAAAATTTTTTTTTTAAACAAAATACAAAAAAAGCAAAAAGAAACTTTAACTTATAAATGTACTTTCTTTTATTCAATTGGGGACCTGTGTATTTTAAAAATTTGCCTGGTCTGCCCAGTTATTAAAATTTTAATCCCAAAAAAATGTACTAAATTATTAAATGAAATAAAAGTACCTAAATGTAAACCTTATTTCTTTTTTTAATAATCCACAGAAATATCAAAATTGTGGAAATCATCTAAAAGATAGTTAAGATTGCCTTACTTTTCTCACTGCTATTTCTTTGAAATTTATTTTCTATAACATAATTGATATATTATTATTTATTCGGCTACCAACGTTACGTCTATAAGAAGCACCCAATTTAAATATAAAAATACTTACCTAAAGTAAAAATGCCGGGTATGTTACCCTTGGATTTCCAAGACAAAACCATAAAACCTCTAGTCATTTTGTTAATATTATAAGTAACAAGCAAAAACACAAAATTATAGTCACAATTTAATAAACACTAATTCTAAAATAAGAATTTTTATCAACCAAAAAACTTCTCAACCACAAAATATAATCACACTAAGCAAAACAATCGAAACTAATACGGCCTCATAAAAGATAGGTTCTAACTACACACTGATTTATCAGTGTGTAAGAAAACAACACATTAAATTATTTGTGGAATTTCGTTTTGCCAAAATCAGCGGGGCCAACTCTGACAGTTATTTTATACTGGGCTGGACATTTTTTGATCAATCCATAGCATTGGGCTTCCATACACCTTAAATTTCCCTTTTGGTTTTGAGGGTTGTTAAAGCCTGCCCAATCCCCCTCTCTCAGTAGCGCAATAAGATGGAATCACATTGTAAAATTTGGGTAACAAGGTGAATGAAAAAGAACCTTCCAATCCATTTTGTTGAGGGCATTTTGTAATAAATTTTGCTGGTGTATCCTATCTGAGCACAAATTTATGGCCTTTTTATGTCACCTTTTTGGTATCATTTTATTGACCCTGAATTTAAGGGCCCTCTATTAAATAATTTAACCTTTGTTTCCTAAAAATTTTAATTTAAAAAATGAGATAAAATTAAATAATCTCACTCTAATTGGTTTAAAAGACAAAAAAAATGAAAATATTTTTTTTTTTTGTTTATTTTTTTATTAGGTGTGGTTTCAACATGGTACCACTAGAAACTAGAATTTATCTCAAGCAAATAGAAAACTGATAATTTAAAATGTTGAAAAAACTAAGGTTCATTTTTTTTTAAAGATCCCCAGTTTTTTTCCATAAAATCCAATAATACACGTCCACCCCCCAAACCTGGTTCGGGTGAATCCTTCAGTGCTAAAAGGCACATCCTAGATGTCCCGTGTTGTGGAATATGTAAACATTGGTCAAAAAGGGTTTTTTTAAAGGACAATTTTCTTGAAATGCTTTCCTGGGACGAGGGGAAGCAACCCTCCCCTTAATTTTACCACCACTGGCGCCGGTAACCCTGAAGCCTCGCTTTCTGTTCGAAAAGAATAAAAAAAATTCACAACACATATATCTATGAAATGCCACAAAATTTAACCAAACATTTTTTTGATTTGGGGTTTTATCTCATACACAGATTTCACATATCTGTTTTGTCCACATAGCCCATATGCTGGTTATATTCTTGACCATTATTGGGCAGGCTAGATTTTTGAATTTCCGACCTTTTTTTCTGAAGGGTTTTGATGATTTCCCCAAAAATGCACTATTTTCCGGTCTCTTCACTTTCCAAACACTTTCCATCTTTTTTACCCTCCAGCCCGATTGTCCTCGGTTGCGTAATTCTTTGTCAGATTCTAGGTTTTGTGGGATATCTTTTCGGTTAAACCCTTACAGTGCCGTAAGCATAAAAAAACCCCGCTTGAAGTGTTTTTTGAATGGCACAGAGGGTTGTCAAAGAAAATGTGATATCCTTTTGCTACCAATCTGAGTCAAATCTAAGATAACTCTTTGACCCAAATCTTTTCAGACTGATCATTAGTTTTTCCAACATATATTTGAAATTGGCAGACATATCCGTTCTCGTCGATCGCACCCAGACTTTATAACCTCGTTTGATTGGGTTGAGAGGCATAAATTTTTTGCGACTTGAACCGAATCATAGATTCGATGGGATTGATGTTTTGAAGGGCCATATGAAGAACGAAAGGTTTTAGATAAAGTGTCCAATAAAGGGCGGCTTTATACAAGTCATAATTTCGAGTCGCGACCAGGCATCACTGAATTATTTTGCAAACCATTTGCTAGATGCCAAACCGATCTCTAGACATTGCTGAATTATTAGGGATCTCGGGTTCTTCTCTAGAGGACCAATAATCACATACCTGGCCAACCTTTTTTATTCCCATCAATTTATTGATTGCAAAAAAGTTTTAATCTCTTTGGCAGAAGTTGGTAAAAATGAAAAGTCTCCACCACATTTCTGAAGAGCGTAGAGGTTTGTTTCGAACACAATCTTGTCAATTAGAGTCCTGGGAAACAAGTGTAAAAAAAATCTACTGGCTTCTCCAAATCATCTGGAATTTTAGGACCGGTTCCCAGTGAACTCCCTGATGTTAGTAACCCAATATTTGACTGGCCAGATTGTCCTCTTCAGTTCTCTATTCCTCCAAATACAAAGGGAATATTGTTTCCCCCGTCCGAGATGTCTTTATCACCAGGAATATTCTTTTGAATTGTCGATTCTTGAGGTTGGTCCGGCTCGTCGTCTTCAAATATTTTGGCATATTCATAATGTAAAACAACTCCCCTTCGTCACTACTTTCATCTGACTCCCATCTGAAGGAATGTTCTTTTATTTTGTAAATAAACTATCCGAGGGCATATATTCTAGCTCGTTAATAAAAACTTTTTCTTTCTGAAATAAAAAATAGTTTCAGTAGTAAATAGTTTCCTACTGGTTTTGGGTGAAACCGGCTTTTTATATTTTTAATATAATTTTTAAATCAATAACTTTTAAATAGAAGATTAATCATAAGTAAAACGTCTCTAACATTGTAAATAAAAAAAAAACCTACCTGCCTACGAAAGAACCTAAAAATCACCGAAATTGTTTGTATCACTCTCCGGTTCAGAACACTGTTTTTACAGACTAATACTTGAATAACGTTAATGCAAATGGCGGGGCGCAATAAATTTTTAAGTAGGTGGAGCCTTATACGTAAATATTCTGAAGCGGTTTCAAGAAAATACCACGTGAGCAAATAATTTGGATATATGTGGTTACTGTGAAACCACTAGGAAAAAAGGGTTAAGTAAAACCCAACAAGAATAACCCAATTAATAGAACTAACCACTTTGAACGTTTAGTCTTATATTAAGTAATTAGAAAAAAATCCCATTCCTTCTTCTTCCCAGGGTACCGTCTTGATTTACTACCGCAGGCAGCGCAGCTTCTTGGGCTTTTTTAGTTCCCATTATCTTATCCAATCCTCCCATTGTTCCTTCTAAAAATTGGGATAAAAAGAAACTGGTTGGTGGACGCTTCACATTCGGGATATGGTAGTTTTTGTCCCCCCCGTCGCACTTTCTGCAACTTGGGTCCCCATTGTATGAGACTATCTTGTGTAGGTTCCTCTTGCTTATCGTGCCTTGCAAAAACTTTGCGAAATCTTTTCCTACTTTGTCTGAGTAGTTCTTTCTTCGTTCGTTTTGATGTCTTATTCAACCAAGGTTCCCCCCAGTATTCCTGTGTTTGTTTCGGATCCATTTCCTTGTTTGCCCTTTTGCTGTGATTTTGGTCACCCAAGGGCAGCTTCTGGTCCAAAGAATTGTTGTAACCCCGGTCTCCTAGTCTGTTCCTTTATAGACTTAATAGAACAACAAAGAGAGACATTAATTTATCCAAAAATAAAAATGTTAATAAAACAGTTATTTAAGTAAATTGGATTATGTAAAAATTTTTTAATTATTACGCCCTAACCAGAAAAGTATCATTAGTGAGATTGTCCTAAAATTTAGTAATTTTTTAATGTATTCTTATATAATTTTAATAATAAATATTATTTTTAACTTCATTTTGCTATTAAGGGTTTATTATGATTTATAAGGTCAATGGCCCATGAAATGGTTTTTATCATGTACTAATCATTTATCTGCTGTGACCGGATAGGCTATGTAAAGCGAAGTACTTGGCGATTGTGCTCAGTTAAGTTATAAATACCCCATATACCGCTGGCGTGCCCAGAAGGATCACCCAATTTGAAGAGCTTCTTGTTTTGCACAAGTCCAGGTTTAACCAGTTAGCAAATTAGAATAATAAAGGGGATCGCTAGTGGTTGTTTCAAAAAACTATCAAAAAGCACCCTTTAAAAACTAAAGGCACAAGCTTTGTTTTGTTTCAATTTAGGGAAGGTGGAGGGACATACATCAGGATATGATCTTTTTGATTATGGTATAAAATGGCAAATTCAGGTTTTGTCGCAAGTAAATAGGAAATTTAAGAAATATTTTCGTCACTTTTTTGTTTTATAGTCAGTAATCTGCAGATGAAAATGGATCATTTTCTCGGCGCTACCAATACTAATTTGTAATGTTTGTGACATTTCAGGGACAATTTTTTATTGGCAAGGCTAAGATCGTTTATCAGGTCAACGCTGATTTGTGCTGTCGATTTTTTGGGACACCAATTAAACACTTGAGTTTTCGATAGAGTGGATTCCCATCACTCCATTAGTTTGTTGAAAGTTCTTATAAAAATGTCACTCGGTTCTGCACCCCCTCGTATAAAAATTAGTATATATACCACACGTTCTCACTTTTGCTTTATTCCTTTAATTTCATTAAAATATTTTCATAATTAAATGAAACAAAATTCTGTTTTTTCTATAAGTATACTTTTACAAGAATATGTGATAATTAAGATTCACGGTATGCCTAAACTTATCATGAAGAGTCAGCGCTGTTTCATCACATTGTGTCGAAATATATCCTGGGCTAACTTTAAAGTTGTACAATCGTAAGGGCTGTCTAAAGTATTCGTTATGCCTTTTGACGGGCCATACCCCAATAAACCTTTAAGATTTTATTACCTATTGTTATTGGGTAAACCCATTTGTTCATGGGGGAGGGGTGAGTCAGGTAAAGGGGTATTAACCATTAGGAATAAATATTTTGGCTAATATTTTAGTGGCGTTTGAATAACCGTTTTTACTGTGGGGTTTCGAAAAAGTTGTTTTGAAAATATAATATATCGCGTCGAAATCATTTGTCATTAGATGCAAAACAGGTTGTGAAAAATTGTTGAAACTTTAATCAGTAAAGGTCTAGTTAAACAAAACTTTAAAAGAAACCTGTCCACTTAAAAAAAAATCCAATATCATCGAAAAAGGGGATATTATAAGTAGTGTTTTTTCAATCTTACCGGGGACAATAGTGATCAGGACCTAATAAGAAGGAAAATTATTGTCTTTGTGAAAGCGGAGTTTTTTTCCTATTTAATAAACTAAAAAAGAAGCTAAAACGAAGTCGAAACCAATATAAATAGCCGTGCCCCCCCTCCATAGAGTTGTTTGTAAAAAGGTTTAAATACCGCTAAATAGAAAAAAAAGACAAGTAGAATGGAATCGCACAGATTACGCACTTGGAATTTAATTATCTTCAAGAAATTAAAAGATATAGGTTAGAAAAAAAAAGACCCATAATTTACCACACGACACAGTATCCAAAGGATGGGTTGATTCCATCAAAACTGTCAGACGAAAAGCACCTTCAAATAAAGGAAAACGCATTACCATAATACACTCTGGTTCAGAAGACGGATTTTCCCAAACTGCTTGCTGTTGTTCAAAAAATTAAGGATTCTAGTTTGGATTATCATGAGTATACAAGTGCGGTACTTTTTGAAAACTGGCTTCAAAATTATCTTTTAAAAAATATTAAAACATTTATTGTCATGGATAACGAAAAGCTACCACAGCCGTCTGCTACACAAAGAACCAGCTTCATCATGTTAAAAAACCAAAAACCAGGAATATTTGTTAAAACAATGTTTTTTTTTTAAATTCAGTTACAAAAAACGAATCTTTTGGAAAGTCCCATATGCTTTTAAAAAAATTTTTTTGTATGTGATAATGTGGCTGAAGAGGCTGGGCATAAAATAAAAATTAATTTCTAACATACCAGTTGAGAGCTGGAAAAATTCACTACAGCACATCATAAAAATTGAGGACCCTTGACCTATCCAAAACAACATAAATCCTATTGTAATTAATCTCAGTGATGATTCTGATAGTGAAAAGAATTGGGAGATATTTAGATTAAAAATGAATTATGTAAGATAATGCAGTTATAAACTTGGGGTAAAACTTTGATATATTTAATTTTTTTAAAGTAATTTTAAGATTATACTTCCCCTAAATAAACAATAAATTATTAATCTTTATATTAATAAAGTCCTCCCTAATGTTCTTCTTTAATACCTACCGATCCGCATTTTTATTGCTGTCGGCGGTATAATCCAAATGAAGGCAAGAGCTAACACGGTATTTTTGGGAGACAGCCCATACTTTTTATAAATTAGTGGTAGATACAAAACTAACTACGACAACCAGAACTAATCCCTTCTTCCAAAATTGCCAACTTACATTTAGTCAGGTTATGTTACAACACAAAATGCAAACAGCGTCAGATCATGAATTATTATTTTACACCATATGTCTACGATTCATAAACTGACTGGGATTTTTATAAAGGGGCGGATTTCACTAAAAAACTCCGACATGTACATTGATATAAAAATAAAATGGCCATATTCAAAGAACTGTCACCAACGTAAAATTTGTTATGTGTATTTGGTCATAAATTTATTTTAGGGTTTTTATTATAAGTTTAAATTTTTGTTGACTTTAAGATATTGAGTGTATGGCTTTTGGTGCAGTATATAATTTTTTAAGATTGTCAACATCTGAAAACAAATAATCCAATATTTAAAAGCATCGTAGAATCTTTTTTTTTGTAGTAAGTAAGAAGTTTTGTTCTTTAAACCTAATATTAAACTTTTTGCTGCCTGGCCTATGTATAAGCTATTTCAGTCTTTAAAGATTAATCCTAAACTCCGGGTTAATTAAGTAGTGGTGCTTTTTAATGTTAAAAGTAATGAATACTTTTTTTTAAAATAGTCTGAAAACTACTTTTGTACTAGTTTTCTTAATTATAAATACAATATTTTATCTGAAATTGGTCTTAAATATGTAAAGACTCAAAATCACATGGAACTACCCCTATCTGTTTCTAAATTACCTTTCAGAAAATCCTTGTAAACCTAAATACGAAAAAATCTTTTAAACATTATATTTTAACTATGTTGGATGACAAGTGACGGTACGCTTACAGTTTATCGTAAATTCCATACTAGCACACACTCTCTATTAACATTTTAGCATCGTCGCTTACGCAAGAACGATGCAGTGTATTTATCGAGTTTTTCTGACTCTTGTTAGTAGATTAAACAAACCAAGGTTGCTATTTTTTGGGTCCATGAATAAAATTATTTTTATCCCTATGTTTTTAAAAAATAATTCGTAAATGATTATTATTGC
Organism: Listronotus oregonensis; assembly: GCA_019359885.1. Lineage (NCBI taxonomy): Eukaryota > Metazoa > Arthropoda > Insecta > Coleoptera > Curculionidae > Listronotus > Listronotus oregonensis. The sequence continues at coordinate 199,006 of JAHBCN010000225.1, forward strand.
ATATCACAAATTTTATTCTTTACCCATTTTTTAAGGGATATCTTCAAAGATAATACTACTACGGATAAGATGAACCATTCAATGCTTTTTATTTTGTACCCCCCAAAGGACTTTCAACGCGAGCCGATGTCCCCCGAGGGGAATTTTGCGCCATCCCCTTAAAAAAAAGTTAAACAGTGTTGCCGGAGGCTTACCATTAGTGATAAACGCGACTAGATAAAAAACAATCCGTTTAGCCGCCCGCTTTCGCTACCTAGTGTTCCGAATAAGGTACAAGCGACCCCACATTGGCAATGCCCCCCGGTTTTTTCGCTGGGGAGGGGGGTTCCGGGGTTAATTTTTTCCCCCTTTACGGAAGCATTGATATCTTCGAACTGATTCAAAAACCCCTTTTTTAAAGAACCATTTTGTAGTAGTATTATTTTGGGGGCTATAAAAAAGCAACGAAAAAAAATTTCCCCTACACTTTTATTCAGGGTGAAAAAAAAAATGATGCTTACTATTTTTAAAGGGCGATAGTGGACCAAAAAAAAGTCAAAAAAAAGGGGAAAAAATGGGCCGGGATAGTTGTCTCAAAGTATATTTTTTATGATTTTTTGGACAATCCCAAAAAAAGAACGATTTTATTTTCCTATTGTTATTGGGAAAAACCCTTATTTCAAAATAGCGGGGGGGGGATATTTTTAATTTTTAACCATTAGGTATATAAATATTTCGGCTAATATTTTAGTGGCAGTGTTAAATAACTGTTTTTACGGGGGTTTCGAAAAAGTTTTTTTGCGAGAAATAACTAGGTCGCGTCGAAATCATTTGTCATTGGGGATGCAAAACAGGTTGTGAAATTTTTTCCTTTTTTAACCCCAGTAGAGGTCTAATTAAAAAAGAAGCTTTAAAAAAACCCTTTTGTCTACATAAAAAAACCCCAATATCATCGATTAAAATTATTATTAGTGAAGGATTGAAAAAAAAAAAACAATGGTTTTCCCCAATCTTACCGAAACAGGCAATAGATCAGGACCTAATAAAAAGAAAAATATATTGCCTTTATGAAAGCGGGTTGTTCCTTCCTTGGATAAAAAAAAAGAAGCTAGACGAAGACAAAACCGAAAAAAATATTAGGTTAATGCACCCTCCATAGAGTTGCTTAAAAAATGAGATTTAAACCCCCAAAAAATAGACAAAAAAGGGGAGTGCACAGTTTAAACCCCTTAAATTTAATCCCTTTCCCCAAAAAATTTAAAAAATATAGGTTAGAGAACAAATCCATAATTAACCTTGATGAAACATGGTTCGATACCCACGACACAGTCCCCAAAGGATGGGTTGATTCCAGAAAAAACTGTCAGACGAAAGCCCTTTTTCAAAAAGGAAAACGCATTACCATAATGGTGGCCAGAAGACAATTTGTCCCAAACTGCTTGAAGTTGTTTCAAAAATATTGGGGATTCTTGGATTATTAAAAGGGAAAAACAGGTGCTAAACTTTTAAAAAAATTTGGTTTTTAAAAATTTTTTTTTTAAAAGATATTCCAAACAACAGTTTTTTTTTCATGGATAACGAAAACTACCACAGCCGTTTTGCAAACACAAAGCACCAGTTTCATCAAGTTCAAAAACTGAAATCCAGGAATATTTGAAAGAAAATGATATTTATTTTGAATTTATTAAAAAAGGAATTTTTTGGAAGTCCTAAATTTATATGCATTAAAAAAACAATATGTTTTGGTGATAATTTCTAAACAGGCTGGGATACTTTTTCTTACGTCTTCCTCCGTATAAATGTATGTTTAACCCCAAAAGAGTTTTGGAACCATAAAATAAAAAGATCAAGAAAGAAAATGATAAAACCACAGTCCCAGTGTTCTAGTGTTATAAATTTAAAAAAAAATATAATTACTAACATACCAGTTGAGAGCTGGGAAACCCTTTACAAACATTATGAAAATTGAGGACTCTTACATTTCATTTAAAAAAAACATAAATCCTATTATAATTAATCTCAATGATGACTCTGATAGTGAAAGAATTAGATTTAGATATTTAGATTAAAAGTAATTATGTATAGATAATTTAATTATAAATTTATTAAACCTTTGCATATATTTAATTTCTTAATGTAATTTTAAGATTATATCTACCTTAATAAACAATAAATTATAAAAAATTTATATTAGAGTCCGTCCCTGAAATTCTGTCCTTTATTACCTACTGATCCGAGTTTTATTGTTGTCGGCCATTTTAATCCCATAAAAAAGGCAAAACCAACACGGTACACTTTGAGAACCCCAATTTTTTTCAAAAAATAGCCTTTCAAAATTTAAAAAAATTGGAACACCGCACCCGTTTCTCACAGCGGTTGGCCGTTTTTGCGGGGTTTGCATTTTTACCTTTTTTAGGAGATCTCATTTACATACAAAATTTAAAAAAATACTATTTGCAATTTATTTTGATATTTAAATTAAAATTAAATTTAACTAAAAAATAACAAATAATCATTGTTAAAAAAGTTGTATCCCAAAAAAATTTAAATATTTTTTTATTAAAACCAAATTATTATGTTTTTAAAATAGCAATTTTTATTTTTTTTAAATAAAAGATTTTTTGTTTGCACATTCCGTTTTCAAAAAAATTTGCATATTTTTTCCCATTATAAAAAAACAAAACTTTGGGGCCGGTCTGGTGAGAAATGTACAACTTACTTTACTTTAAAAAGGCTTCTAGGTAGCTCATTGCCAATTGTTTTTTAACTTTTTGACTGGAAAAAAAATTTTTATTTTTTTATTTTTTAGATTGAAAAATTTAAAACTTAGTTTACTTTATTTTAAATGTATCTACTGATAACGATTAGGTCTAGTTTTCAACTGTTAAGATTTTTAGAAATAATTGCTTCAAAGTTCTAACTTTTACATCAAACAAAATTCTGTAATACAATTTTGGCCGGCCATATTTTGCCCCATTTTAATCGAGAATAACTTTGGAACAAATAAAGGTATCAAGATGCGGTTTTTGCAGTTTAATTTATTTTTTAAAGATTCTCAATCCTTCACGATTTTATTGTGCCATTCCATCAGCTCAAAAACAAAATGGCCGATTTTCCATTATGGACAACTATGTTTAAATGGAACACCCTGTTATGTTTCTATATTTTCAAAATTTAATCTTTCCCCCTTTAAAAAATTAACACAAGCTATGGTTATTCAAAAACAACTTTATTTATTGACCTTCGAAAAGACTGCATGTCGACCAACAATATTTTTTTAACAATTTTTGGGTTTCATATGTTACAAAAAAAGGATCGCAAAGGTTTGGGGTTTTTTCACAAAATAATAGTTACAATAAGGTTACATTACTTTTTAAAAAACAAAACTGTAAATGTTGAAAATGCCTTCCGCCGATTTTGCCATTATTTAAATTGGAAAAAACTTATTAAATATTGACTAAAAATTCTTCAGGAATATTTTCTATTATGTTTCGGATATTACTTTTTAATTGCTTTTAAATTTTGGGGAAGTGGACTATTACACCTCTTTTCACATATCCCCACAGAAAAAATCTGGAACAGCCAAATCTGGTGAACGGGTGGCCAGGAAATAGGGCCTCCCTTCCAATCCACCGGTTTCCAAAACGTTGGTCAGTGAATCCTTGGTAATGTTAGCATAATGGGTGAGCCCTATCTTGTTGAAAATAGACGAAATTCAATAGATTTTTTCTTGCAATTGGGGATAAAAAAATTTTCCAGCTTATCAACGTAAGTCCAAGAGGTTACAGTTGGTTCATAAAAAAAAATGGCCCAAAAATTTTTTTGTTTTTGACATACCACACCAGACTGTGACTTTTGGCGAATCTCAACGTGTTTGTTTTTGTCGAGGATTTTCTGTTAAAACCTGAAAAGTTATGCTTATTTACTTTTCCATTGAGGGAAATGTGGCTTCGTCTGACATTATTAGTTTTATCCAAAAATGTATATTGTTCCTTACTAAATTTTAAATTCTTTGGCAAAATTCCACCCTTTGTGGAAAATCAGTTTTTTTATTTTTGTAACATTTGAATTTTGTATGGCTTTAATTTAAGTTTTTTTTTCATGATTTCTTGTACTGTAGTTTGGAATATGGACTGAACTTGAGATTTTTCTTGTTGACAATGTTAGATCTTCCTGGGTTATCTCCAAATTTGTAACGTTTTTTTTAAACAAATTCTCATTGTTTACTAATTTTTTACGGGCTAAAGATCCTGTACTCCAGAATTTTCTGTACCAGATTTTAATTGAATTTTGTGGGTGGGCTTTTTAAAAAATGTTTCTAAATCTTCGTTGGGTTTCTTTTACTGATTTGGTTTCGGCAAACATAATAACACATTTTCCTTTTCGTTTAACGAGAAATTTTTGCTTCCTAATTAAAATAACTTGTCAAAAATTTGACAATGAGGCTTTGTTGCTGTTAGGAAAATAACTTTGTTTCCACAGGCGACTTTTCAAAAATCTTTTTTAAAATAAATTTCCTATTCGACATTTTTTAAAGGGGAAAGATTAAATTTTAAAAATATTGAAACATTACAGGGTTTCCATTTAAAATAAAAAGTTGTCCTATATCGGAAAATCGGCCATTTTGTTTTTGAGCTAATGGAATGTCACAAAATATGGTAAAGATACGAGAAAAACCTAAAAATACAGTATATTTCGAAAACCGCATCTTATATTTATTTGTTCAAAAGTTATTCGCGATCAAAATGGGTCAAAATATGGACGGCCACCCTGTATAAAGTTTTTGACTTGTTTTGAGCTCCACTATCGCCCCATTTAAACCTGAGCATCATACTTTTTTACACCCTTTTAGTTATTTTTAAAACATTATTTTTTAAAACCGAATTATAACCAAGTTAAACTAATTTATTACAAAATAACCTTTTAAAGGGTTTCAATTAATTAAACGATATTTTTCCATAAACCCAATTTTGCAAGTTGGCACCAAACAGACCCGTTAGGAGACCCCAAAAAAGCTCATATAATTTAAAAAAAAAATGAATATTTTCCCATTTTATCTTAATTCCAACGATCTCAAAAATTTTTGACCATTCAGCCGTCATTTTACATACATTAGAAGCGATAAATTCGGTAAAAGTGCCGTCTTCCCAACAAAAAAAAATCCAATAAACTTTGCTGGTTACATTCTGCCCGTTCAATTACCATAAACATGTCCGCTTGCGTGATCCCCAGAAATAAAATTTAATTTGTTCGGGAGGAATAATTTCGCAGTTTTTGCAAAAGGGAATATTTTTTTTACGCTTTTATTAACTTATTTTTAAGTTCATCCTTACATAAAGATTTCAGAGATATGCTTTTACTTAGGGTGCTTTGGCAACAAAATTACAAGTAAGCAAGTTCTCTAATAAATGTTAATATTTTATAATTGCTCACTTAATTTCTAATCGATTGAAATAATTAAACATTACATATACTTGTTACGAAGGTTTGTACTTTCGTCATCAATTTCCTTACCTTTTTTTTTTAAAAATTAAAAAAAGGGCAAAAACAGACTGAAAAAAAATTAATGACGTAAAAAGGTTGGGTTTGTTTTTTTAAAAAAAAAATGGGTCCCTTCAGCATTTTTTTTTAAAACTACAATAATAATATCCTATAATATGGGTTTTTAAAATTTGTCTTTTTTCAAACTTGTAAAAAAAATTTTTTTGTCAAAAGTAAGGTAAATTTTTTTTTTTTTTTTCGTATTTTTATTGTGAAAAAAAGCCTCGACGGTATTCAGAAGGTGAACAAAATATGATTTTAAACCTTATTGACTATTTAACACAGGAGAAAATGCGGGGGAATTAACCCCCCACTATTTTTCTGGGGTTTTAAAAAGGGGAAGTAGATTTGTTTATTCTTGTGGTTTGTTATTGGTGTACATATTAAAATGTAAATTATGACTATATTTCTTTGAAAACGTTTGTTCAGAAAGGGATAAGATAGCACGGTACAAGAATATTAAAAAAAACCGACCGTTTTTTTTTAAAGGGAAAAAGGAAAAAATTTAAAAAAAAACTGCAAATCGTTATATCGCAGGTTTTTTTCTGGTTTTTTGGGGGGGTTTAAATTTAAACTGTTGGGTTTAAAAATTTAAAACTTGCTAAAAATGTTGTATTCGGATAATTACTTGTTCCATTATCCGGGGTTAAAAACCCCAATTTTCCAAAAAAACGGGGTTTCGATGGTTTTTCATCATGGGGAAAACAAAAAAAAAAAATTGAGACAAGAATAACGTTAAGTCTAGATATTTTTTGGTTTTGATAAAGAGAATCTTGAATCCGCCGATAACTCTGGCCCCAACGAATTTTTGATTTAAGCTTAGTTTTTTCCTTAAAAAAAATTAAAAATTTTTTTGGTGCAATCGGATCATGATGAATTTTTTTTATTAGAAAACCATTCTGAACGTGCTTTTTAAAAAGGGGATTTAAACGTACTTGCATCAATATTCCCCAATTTTAAATTTAAAAAAGTGAACAGCATTAATTTTTAAAATTAGCTACGAAAACCCTTTTTTCCCCCAATAATGACGTCATTGATGACGAAATTTTAAAATTCGTGAAACGAAGTTATGTTGGTTTATCTTCTTATCCTCTAGGGGGGCTTCTTAACAAACTTCCTTCTTACGGTCTTCCAATACTTTTTGCTTTCCAGTTTCTTTCTAATCGACGTATATACAGTTAGTGTAGATGGTCATTCCTCAGCTTCTACCAAATTAATGCGGGTGCCCCAGGGCTCAGTGCTGGCACCCACTGTTTCTTCTACACATTAACGATCTTCTTCTTCCAAACAATCCCATTCATAGTTTTGGTGACGATAGTACCCTTCCTCTAGTATTCAATTTTTTAAAAACCACCGGTAATTCTGATTTTAAAACAAGCGCAGGTCAAGTTTTCTTTCACAAGACCTGAAACTTATCTTGGATTGGGGCGCCAAAAAATCTTGTTCAGTTTAACGCCTGAAAAAGACTCATGTTCGCTGTCGCGAAAAAAGTCTGCAAATACTCATCCCTTACATATGAGCGGCCAAGTTCCCCAGAACAAAGAGTGGTTTAACTTGTCGGCGTTACTTTTGAGAATAGCCTCCTTTGGGGAAAAGACATTTCATCCATACTTCGGCAGCTTCAAAAAGATTGGATTCTTCTTTGAGCCAGAAAATATTTCTCTTCCAATCTCTACACTCTGTATGTATCCCAAATCAGATCCTCTTTAGAATATTGTTCTCATGTCTGGGAAATGGGTCCCCAACAACACTTAGCATTCTGGACTCCATTCAAAGAAGAGCCGTTCGTCTTATTAATGATCCAACGCTCACAGAAAGGCTTTCTCTTAGGGGATCTGTTTGCTCTTCTATAGGTATTTTCACGGCTTTCTACTCAGAGGAATTGGCCAGTATAATTCCTTCTCTTGCAGCTCCAACAGAGCAACACGTGGTGCAACTTTCATGCATCCTTTTACAGTTCAGTTAGAAGCCCCGAACTTCCCGCTTTCTTCGTTCCTTCATCCCTAGATTGTCCAAAAATTTTTAAGTCCCGTGTGAACAAACTCCCTCTCACCACACTAAAGACACCCACGGTACGTTAGTACTTAGGCATCAGCCTTCGTGGACTGTCCTAAGATTAAAAAAAACAAGTTGACATTTTATTCGATGTACCTTTTAAATATATCAGCTCTTTGTATAAGTGTATTTTTAATTCAAGTCTTACTATTAGAATCTCGGAAACTAAAAAAGATACGTAAATGATTTAAATAAGGCAGAGTTGCGCATTTGTGTTACTAACAAAATGCCGCTGAGAAAGTTGTAAAATTTCAAATATTTTCTGAGATTCCTTTAAAAGTGCTAGATAATGTTTTGGTTTTAATATCACTAAAACCTTGGACTTCCATTTATTTGTTAATTAATACACAACGTTTCGGTTAGTGACGTATCTCCAACCGTTTTCAAGCAGTTATCACTTGAAAACGCTTGTTGATAAATCACTAACCGAAACGTTGTGTATTAATTAACAAATAAAGACAATGCAAGTCCAAGATTTTGGTGTTATTTATTTTCTGGGATATTCTAAAAAAACTTAAATTGTGGAAAATCGTTTTTATTTTCTCTTATTTAAGGGAATATTTGAAAATAAATCGAGCATTTCCTTTAACATTTTTTTCCGCTACATGATGGTTAGTAGATTTTTCAGCTAACATTTAGTCTCTCGGTCATCATCATCTACTTTTTTTTCATATAAGCAAATTGGATTTTTGCAGTTTTTGATACCCATTCTTTGCCTTTCATATAGTGTATTACAAGCTGTAATTTTAAAATAACAAAATATTAACAAAAAGGTTGCTTTGTCGTATGGAACATTATATTTTCATATAAATGACATTTTAATACATTGTCAATTATTCTGTCGCTAAAAATAGATTTTACCAAAAAACATAAACAAAAATTGTGTTACAATAACGTTAGAAACAATTGAAAATGTATTTAAACATAAATCCCAGAAGAAGACAATATTAACATTTCTTTAAATTTGTAAATAAAAATAGAAACTCAAGAATGCTTTGAATACACTTACAATAACTCTGGCTACATAAAAGTAATAAATCAAAATGTTGTCCCTAATTATCTAAACAAAATCTACTCTTCTCTGTATTAATTCAATTTATTTCTTTCTTATGATAATAAGTTGAAGTTCCGATACTTTGGTAACTACCCCGCCTGTAAATTCAATTTTTTAATGTATCCCATAAAAATGCCAAGGACACTGAGATCTGGAGATCTGATTGGCCATTTATTGGTCCATTATTCCCGATACATCTGTCAACAATCCTGTCGGTAAGATGTTAGATATCTTCCTTTTCCTTGAGGTTATGCACCATCGTCTTGGAACCATATCCTGTGATATTTGGCCCAAGGTCCAAATAGTCTTCGAGAGTTGATTTTAGAGTGTATAATTAGTTTCTCCACTTAAAATATTGTTAAAAAGTCAGGATTAAAGATTTTGTTTTTTATAGATACTAACCCACACGATAAGATTGAATCACACTTGTAGTTAAATTTCTCGAAATTGTTTACGGAAAACGTGTTTATTGTTTTTAATAAATATTAGACAATTTATAAAGGTGCTTTTATGTATCCGGAAAAACTGGATCTTTTTGGTAGCTAATTATAAAATAACTGGATGAAAAGCCTGTCTCCGCCAGGCGAGAGACAATATTAAGTAGCCTCTGTCTCCGTAAGACGCCTTCCGTACGGCTAACGGTAAAAACACTTTTTTGCTCCTATTTTTGTCCCGGGGCGAAATTCAAAAACGGCTTCGTAGGTTTTTAGCCACTGCTAAAGACTACCACTATGCCAAATTTCATGACTTTAGCTTAAGCCATAACTTCAGAATCACGTGGACAGACAAATAAATATATACCTACCTACATATAAATATATCCACATTAGCAAATTATATATATGGATAATCGCCTTTCCGGTGCTATTCTTGAAATATGTAAATTTCGTAACATTTAAAATCACTTTTTCTCTAAGCACTCGTATCAAAAAGAATTTGACATGTGAATTTTCTCTGGTTCATATTTTCCTGCAGTGTATTTACTTTTATTAAAAAGTACTTAAGAGTGCATTTACGCTACATCTTAGGGGTCGGGCGAAAGAACGTGGAGACGGTGGGCGGAGACTAACAAACTCCCACACCACAATTTTCGTATAGCCGCATTAAAAATATTATATTTTATTTAGGTTCTTCCCAATGAAGTTTAAAGGTGTATGGAAGCCCAATGCTATGGCCCATTCGATCAAAAAATGCCCAGCCCAGTATGAAAATAACTGTCAGAGTTGGCCCCGCCGTTTTTGCGTATAACAAAAATTCCACGAAATAATTTAATGTGTTGCCTACTTACACACTGTTAAATCAGTGTGTAGTTAGGCAACACATTATACTTTGGAGCCGTATTAGTTTCGATTGTTTTGCTTTGTGTGATTATATTTTGTGGTTGCAGAAGTTTTTTTGGATTGATAAACCTTCTTATTTTAGTGATTAGTGTTTATTGAATTGTGACTATAATTTTGTGTTTATTGTTTGTCACTTATAATATCGTAACAAAATGACTAGAGGTTGTATGGTTTTATCTTGCAAATCTAAGGGTAACATACCCGGCATTTTTTACTTTAGGTAAGTATTTCTTATATTTAAATTAGATGCTTCTTATGAGACGTAACGTTAGGTAACCGAATAAATAATAATATATCAATTATGAATTATAGAAAATGAAAATTTCATAGGAAATAGCAGTGAGAAAAGTAAAGCAATCTTAACTATCTTTTAGATGATTTCCACAATGTTTGTGTATTTCTGTGGATTATTAAAAAGAAATAAGTTTTACATTTAGGTACTTTTATTTCATTTAATAATTTAGTACATTCTTTTAAAGGATCAAAATTATTAATTATTGGGCAGACCAGGCAAATTTTAATAATTTTTATGTTAAAGTTTTTGCTTTTTCTGTATTTGTTTAAAAATAAATTAGATTTTTGGTTTCTTAAACTTACATTATCAACTTTTTAAGCTCGAGATACTGTAGACACATAATATTTAACGGTTACTGTTACAATGGATACCTAGGTACCAAAGGTCACTAAACATTTTTAACCACTGTTATTCTGTCTCATGAATATATGCTATTAGTGAAAAGTATATGCCTAAAAAGCAGTTATAAAAATTTTCACTTTTTAATGTACAACCACAATCTTAGGATTAGATTAAACTCATTTACACTATCTTGCCCTTCTTTTATCACAAAATTGGTGATAAGTACATGAAACTATCATACAATGTATGAAATTTATTTTTAAAAAATCGTGTTTTTATTTATTTACAAAGATTTTTGGTAAAAATACAAAACTCCCAAAAATATCGACTATTTAAATAGAAGGCTGTAAAGTGGCGCCATCTATTCTTTCCATATTATATTAGATGATATAAAATCCAATATTACACAATAATTTTAAATATTCTATAGTAGTATCGTTTAATAACCAACAATTTTGTGCAAAAATTAAAAAAACAGTAAATGCTTGAATTTGACATTTGATGATGTCAACTTTATAGATAGTAACAAAGAATTATGGAAGTCCGGCTCTGACCTACTATTCATTGCGCAAACTCCGCGGGGCCAATCCCCCGAGTCCCGCTGCCCTGCACGCCTGGACAATTTTGTTCTACAGTATTGGGCTTCCATACACCTTTAAACTTCCTTGGTTCTTCCACATTCGGTGTATCGATGCGATGTTGTGTCCGGTTGCAAGCCTACAGGAGATAACCTTTTTCGGTAACTATTTTTCACTTAAATGACATAAATTATAAACCATTTTAAAGGTAAGGAAATAATCTATGCCTCTGCTGTAGCGGATTTTTGAAATATGAGTCGAGTTAAGAGAAAATAGTATCTAAACATAACCGATTTTAGGGCGACTTTCACTCAAGGAAATATTAAAAACTAAATCCAAATTTAAAAAACTATTACAGCAGAAGCCTAGATTTAAGTGTTGGCTTTCATATAGTTTTTGAAAATTATCGATAACTTATACCGTTTTTGAGAAAAACATTATGCCCCGAACCCCAAATTGGATCCAATTTTCGCGGCGCGAAGAGATATGGTTAATTTTTACCTCATTTTTTGTCCTCATCGATTCTGCTTCCATATTTGTACCTTAATTTTTCAAACGAACTAAACTCGAAAAGATTTCTATACAGAACTCCAAACACAGTCCAACAGAATGTCGTCTTTGAGAATATTTTCACACTATCGTTTTTAGAATAAAGTTTTATCATATCCTGTATTTATTCAGTAACAGAGTCCATTTTTAACGAGTGTGATTAACCAACTAAAAATATCAAAACCCACTACGATTTTTTAAATATTTTAAAATTGGGAATACAAGGGTTATTTATAATACATTAAAAGAAAGAAAAAAAAGCTATTAACAAATGCAAAAACTCCAATGTTGCTTCCCTAAAAAACATTTAATTGATAGTTGTGGCGAAGAGGTGAAACGTCGGATGGTAAATCTGAAGGCACCATCATGTAGAGGGGGAAAAAGTGGCAAATATAAAAACGAATTTTTAAAATTCTAGACATTCTTGGATATCTCAAAAAAAAACTTGGTAAGGTAAAATTTTTAATCGTCTTCGTATCCCCTGTAGTTTGCGAGATGCCACTTGTCAGAATCGAATTTGAAACACACGGTAAGGCCTTAACTATAATCATATAACCACCTGATTCCAAATATAGTAAAACAAGTTAAATAAATGACAGTGATTATAATAAAATAAAAAATAAGATGCTTGTCAGAGGCAATTTGCAAAAACTCCAAAGTATCAGAAATTTTCTTGAAGATCGAAAAGAAAGCGAAAAACACGTAGGTATGAAGATGGGTGGACGGGTCAATTTATGCACCGACTCTTCGTATATAGTCGGTTAAAAATGCAAATTGCCCGTTATATATTTTCAAGTTGAGAAAAAGGCACTGAAATATGTTTGGTGCTTGGACCTTGGACAGAAGTGCGTTGTAAAAACGAAGGGAATTTGCAGAATTCCGGTAAAATTAAATGGCGGTTGTCTCATCTACCAGTTGAAAAATAACTTAAAATCTAAATTAATTACAAGCTCGATGCATGGTTTAGTATGACCATACAGGGCCATTTAGAAGTAAACAAGTACTAAGAAATTATTGCTGACTGCCCCCATTAAGTATATTACTTGACTGGCTTTACTGGGAAATTTCAGGAAAGTTAAACCAAGGAAATTAAAAAAATGTTGTAAGAGGAAAAATACAGAAATGAGCTGTAGCCTGTTTCTACATTCTATCAAAATATTTATTTTAAATTGACGCTAGTGTTGTGCAATTTCAATGGTTTATTGATTTTCATACGCATAAACATATTCATAGTAGAGATTTGTCGGTACATAACCTCAAAAGCATTCCTTGCCTATAAACAAAATTTTTCTAGAAAAATTTGGGTTACAGATTCGCTCGTTCCAAATAAATTGATAAAATGGTATTGCACTTTATCAGCAAAAAGAAAATGAAACACAACAATAAAAGGTAATGTAAAAAAAGGATATCGGTCTTAAGGGCATATAGTCCTTGTGAATTTTGTTTTTTTGGGTGTTATGTGGTTGAAAAGAAAAGTTTATGTATTTCCTTAATTTTGTTTTTTCTCCATAAAGTGCATCGAAAAAAATCCGCAAAATCGCTACAAGTAAAATATAAAAAAGCATTTCAATCCCAAACCACTCTAAGAGGAGATAAGACAATATTTCAAAGAAAGACTGTATCTACCAAATTTCTTATGAATGTGGTAAAGTATGCATTAGGGAAACAAAAAGACCACTTGGAATTAAGAGTTAAAGAACACAAAAAACATACGGAACTAGGAGAAACATCAAGGTCAAATTATGGATGGTCGAAACTACACCGCTTATACTGATCGGAAGCAAAAATTATTCATAAAGCAACTTACTGGAAAAAATTAAAGGATCTGCTTTTATTCTAAAAACCCCGAATGTATTTAGAAAAACCCCGTTTTGACATTCCGAATTTCGATGTTGAACCCAAACTATCAAAGTACCATTAAATAGTACTTCAAGTTTTAAAACCCCAATTTTTTTTAATTTTTAAAAAAATTCTTCTAGGGACAAGTACCAAGTATTCATTAAAAAATAGGAAAAAAGGGTTGCTTTTTATCCCGGTTTTGGGATATTTGACCTGTCCCGAAAAAAAGTAAAATTTCGTATGTAAATTTATGGCAACAGGCCTACAATGCTGTACTGGGTGAGCGCTTGGGTTTAAATATTATAGGAAATATTGGTTTTTCCCTTTTTTTTTTTTTTTTTAAGACATAAAAAAATATAATCTTAAGAATACCAAAAAAAAAATATTCTTTTAAAAAAACTTAAAACTATTTTAAACTTATAAATTGACAAGCCGAGGTTTCCGGGTTGTTCCCAGGGGCCGATCTGCATTACCCCTTGACAGTAAACTTCAAGTAAAGTTCGAAGTTTTTCATTTTTTTTGAAATTTACTTCCCCAGTTACCCCAAAGGGCCAAAGTTTCAAAAAAAGGAAAAACAAAGCGGGTTCTTAAGCTCCTTTTTTAGTCGTTTTATTATGGGAAACGAGCCGAAATAATTAAAATTTTAAAATTTATCAAAAGGCCCTGTGGTTGCCAACGGGTTGGGAAATCGTTGGGTTTTCCAAGTTGGTTTTTCCTTGGTTTCCCGGTTGGCGTTGGTACCCGTTGGTACCGTTGGCACCCGTTGGGTTGGACCCGTTGGCACCGTTGGCACCCGTTGGCACCCGTTGGTACCGTTGGTACCGTTGGTATCCGTTGGTACCTGTTGGCACCGTTGGCACCTGTTGGCATCCGATACATCTGTCAAAAGCGAGTATTTTTATATGGGTGCCTATAGCAGGTTGGCACCCAAAGCCTATTTGGGAAATATTTTAATTTCCATCAACACAAAATCAAGTCAGAACAACCTAACTTTAATTTTGATGTCGTTTCCATTTTATTAGTGGAAATTTTGTTTAAGTTGCCTATTAAAATAAATGTTCAAATGAAGGTAATAATGAACGATTCACAATAGAAATAGTTGGGAACCGCTCCATCAACGTCGAATGCACCAATAGAATATTCTTGAACTGTCCGTTTTTGACATTTTCGGGAGTGATTTGAAAACTGTTTCGTATTCTCAATGCGTTCGATAATAAAATTCTCATAAAAAATGGCTGTTAGTATTCATTATTAAATATAACAAATTGGGTATCAAAAAAGGATATTTTTTTTAAAGGGTTGTTTTCGAAAAAAGAACAAAAAGTCTAATTATCAGTAATAATTACACTTGTCTTGCTGTTGGACCCAATTCAAATGAGCGCTGTAATGCAATACAATAGAAACAGCAGCGGTTGCGCGTATTTCTTGTTTTAACTTGTTTGTACGATTATCTAAGGCGTGTAAATTCGAGTACTTGGTTGATTTTTACTAAGTACTTTTTATTTACTTGAAGTACTTTCTTTACTTAAATACTTTTTTTAAGTACTTTTATTCAAGTACATCATACTTCAAGTACTTAAATAAATACTTCAAGTAATTTTTGGTCAAATTAAGTAAAAATCTAGGTATCTTAATAAAAACTAATCCAGTACAAGTACAAGTACCCCAATAAAAGTACTTGAAGTAAAATACTTGGAAGTAAAAAAAAAGTACTTCGAAAATTTTTTGAAGTACTTCAAGTTTTGACAGCTCTGGTTAACCAGAAAAAGGGGGTTAAGCTTCGGTAAACAACGAATGGTCTTAGCTTTAGGGGAAGTTTCTTAAGTTATTTGGAAAACGATTGTTGATAAATACTGAAACGTTGTTCATCAAATTAACAAATACTGACAATAAAAGTCCAAAATTTTTTGTGTTATTGAAACCAAACATTTTCAACACCTTTAGGTAAATAATGTCATTGTAAGAACGGTGCTAGTTTTTTAAAACAGTGTTAAAATATATATTAAACCATTATTTTGTATTTAAAAATTCACGTAAAGAGGGATTTTGGAGGTACTAAAAAATTTAATGTCAAAAGAATTGTCTGGGGAGTTTCGGCCCTTTTCTTTCTTAACGGTATTACTAACTAGAAAAATTATTCTTAGTATTTCCATAATAACTCGGAAACATTTAACCAACCATATTAAAAAAACCGAATATTTATATTTAATTTAATAATAATATGCAACCACTCAATTTTGAATTAAAGGTTAAAGAAAATGGCCATGATATTAAACCATAATAATTAAACCTCTAATTAATGTTACGTATTGATAACATTTTTTATATTAATAAATAAATTAACCAATATTAATCGACAAACGGTGATATCATAGGAAGTTAAACAATACCCTATTTTTTTATTAATCCGAATTTAAACCACCCTACTCTGCCTCCTTATAGATCGGGAGATGATGACAGGTGATGGTCTCCTATTTTATACCGCATGCCCTTTTGGGTTGATAATTTAACCCTAAAATGTAAAAAGGTAGACGGGTTCTTGGCCGCCGCATCTTTCCCGTCATAAGAAAAAGCGCTTTTTTTTGGAAGAATTTTCGTGTTTTTTCGTGTTATTAAAACTGCCTCCGGTTGGCACAAGGAAGTATAAAAAATTGAACTGTAATAATTGATGGTAGAAATTCGAAGCAAAAGGGTTTAAAAATGGTTATGATAAGAAAAAAAAAAATTAATTCGAATTTCCGTGTTTTTTTAAAATTTCATGCCAACGTAAAGAATTGAAGTAATCACAAAACATTCTGGAAAAATTGGCATGCGCCCCTTGTATGACCCACGATAAAAAATTTGGAAAAACTCTTTAACATTTAGTAAAAAATTTTCCGTGATTCCAAAACCAATAAAAAATAAAATTTTATTACCAAATAATTTTCTAATGCAAACGGCATCATGTTGAATAAGACCATCGGAATTTTTTAAAATAATAAAATTGCACAAAATATTCGAAACATTTCCGTGTTTTTAATTTTCATGCCGTTTTGTATTTATTAAAAATATTATTCTAAGTTTATGCAAAATGGCATGGGTTGAATAAGACCATTCATTATAAAAATAATAAAAAGTTGCACCAAATATCGAAATATTTCCGTGTTTTAATTTCAGCCGTTTTGTATTTCATATAAAAAAATTATTCTAAGTTTATGGCGAAAATGGATGAAAATTGAATAAGACCATCGATTATAAATAATAATAAAAGTTGCACAAAATATTGGTTACATTTCCGGTTTTTAATTTGCATGCCGTTTTTTATTTCATAAAAAAAAAAATTATTCTAAGTTTATGGGAAAATGGATGATGTTGAATGAAAATCCTTTATAAATAATAATAAAAGTTTACAAAAAAATTCAAAATTTCCTGTTTTTAATTTGATGCCGTTTTGTATTTCATTAAAAATATTATTTAAGTTTAGGGAAAATGGAAGATGTTGAATAAAACCATCTCATTATAAATAATAATAAAGTTGCACAAAATATTGAAATATTTCTGTTTTTAATTTGCATGCCGTTTTGTTTTCATTAAAAATATTATTCTAAGTTTATGGCCAAAATGGCATGCATGTTGAATAAGACCATCGCATTATAAATAATAATAAAGTTGCACAAAATATCGAAATTTCCGTGTTTTTAATTTGCATGCCGTTTTTTATTTCATAAAAAAATATTATTCTAAGTTTATGGCGAAAATGGCATGCAGGTTGAATAAGACCATCGCATTATAAATAATAATAGTTGCACAAAAAAATTTTTTATTTCTGTTTTTAATTTGCATGCGTTTTGTATTTCATAAAAAAATATTATTCTAAAATTTTGGGAAAATGGCATGCAGGTTGAAAAAAGACCATCGCATTATAAATAATAATAGTTGCACAGAATATTGGTTACATTTCCCGGTTTTTAATTTGCATTAAATTTTGACATAAAAAATATTATTCTAAGTTTTTGGGAAAATGGCATGCAGGTTGAAATTGAAACCATCGCATTATAAATAATAATAGTTGCACAAAATATTGGTTTTCATTTCCTTTTTTAATTTGCATCCTTTTGTATTTCATAAAAAAATATTATTCTAAGTTTTGGCGAAAATGGCATAATGTTGAATAAGAATCCATTATAAATAAAAGTTTAAAATATTGGTTAAATTTCCGTGTTTTTAATTTTATCCGTTTTGTATTTCATAAAAAATATTATTCTAAGTTTATGGCGAAAATGGCATGCATGTTGTAAGACCATCGCATTATAAATAATAGTTGCACAAAAATTGGTAACATTTTCCTTTTTTAATTTGCATGGTTTTGTATTTCATTAAAAAATATTATTCTAAGTTTATGGCGAAATGGCATGCATTTTGAATAAGACCATCTCATTATAAAAAAAGAATAGGTTACAAAATATTAAATCTAATTATCTTTTTTTTATTTATTTAACTAATTTGGATCAAGCTACAAGCATGCCATTTTTTATTTCAGCTTACAATAATATTTACTAACACAATACAAAGCGGCATGCAAGAAAAAGTCACGGAATTTTTCAGCTTTTTGTTACAATTGAGGAATTAATGTTTATTCAATTTTTTCACATTTTTTTATGTTGGGCTGTAGCTACATGCATGCCATTTTCGTCAATAACTTAAAATAATATATATTAACGAAATACAAACCGGCATGCAAAAAAAGTCACATAAATTTGCACAGAATCTTGTGCAACCTTCGTCATGCATGCCTCTATTTTGCGACATCCTGGTGTGTATGCCAAATTTTCTACAATTTGTTAATTATACAAATCACGGAAAATCGGTACTAAATGTTTCCCGAAATTTTCTATCGTTGGTCATACGAGGGGCGCATGCCAATTTTAACAGAGTGTTTTTGTAATTAAAACTTTAATTCTTCACGTTGGCATGCAATTTGAAAACACGGAAATTTGATTTAATTTTTTTATTCTTATCTTAACCTTTTGAGCCCTTTTGACTGCTGCGAATTGCATGCCATTAATTATTACAGCTTCAATTTGTTTGTACTTCCTTATGCTACAACGGCAGGCAGTGTAATAATACGGAAAAACACGAAAATTCTTCGCAAAAAGAAAAGCGCTCTTCCTTATGACGGGAAAGCGTGCGGCGGCCAAGAACCCGTCTACCTTTCACATTTTAGGGTTAATTATCAACCCTTAAAAGGGCATGCGGTATAAAATGGGAGACCATCACCTGTCAAAATCTCCCGATCTATTAGAATCGACTAATATTCATATCTTAGTTTTTTTACTTGATAAATCTTTTTCGAAGAATCAACGATAGAGTTTGCTACAGACCTTACTCTTTGGTACAAGAAACAATTATTTCTTATTTAATTTATACTTTAAAATCCTGAATTTCTTTATACGAGGCGAGGAGGTAAAAAAATTGATGTTTGTATCCTTAAACATCCCGAACATTTATTTAGGTATTTTCATCACATATTTTATTCTAAACGACCGATCAACAGGCGTTTTATTTTCAACACGGAGTGACTCGAAAAGGTAGGTGATTAATCGTCACCTCGCCCATAAACAAACACTTAAAACAAAGGGGCCCGGTAGACGTATCTTCTTCGATGTTTGCTGAACCATCGAGGACAAAGACGGGCTTTGTTCGGCTACGACGTTTACACTTCTGAAGTGACCAGTCACGGTGGGGTGGACGCACCAACTGTATCACCGCCTAAATAAATAATTTCTGTGTGGAAATGAATACATACAAGTCAAGTACAAAGCTCTTCAGATAAACGTCTCGGATATGTGTTTTGCTATCATAATTTGCCAATATCTTGTCGTGAACTGGATCGGTATTTTCTAGTGAGACGAGAATATCGGTTACTGAATTAGTAGTCTGTTATTTTGTAATATTACATAATAATTAAAAAATATTATTTAAGATACTCGTTAGAAGGGACCAAAAAGTTTAAAACCATTAACCATAGGCATTAAAGAGCATTAAACATAAAAACACAGGCTGCCATAAATCAAAAATCTGTCAGGATTTTAGCAAAAAAAAATCTTTAAAACAAATGCAAAATAAAGGAGAGTGCTTTAATATTATTTAATAAAGTTAACTGTGTAGCCTGAGTAATAGTTAATTTAATTAAGATCCATTCGCGCCGCGAAAATGGATCCAATTTGGGCGCGGATAATGTTTTCTCAAAAAAGGTAAAAGTTATCGATAATTTTCAAAAAATATATGAAAGCCAACACTTAAACACGGGTTTAGATTTAGTTTTTAATATTTCCTTTGGGAAGTCACCCTAAAATCGGTTATATTTAAAATATTTTTTTCTCTTAACTTGGACATATTTTATAAATCCCTCGGGAAAGGCATAGTTTATTTCCTTACCTTTAAAATGGTGTACAATTTATGTCATTTCAGTGAAAAATAGTTATCGAAAATCGTTATCCCTATTGCAATCGGAAACAACATCTCACGATACACCGAATTTGGAAGAACCTAAATAAAATATATAATATAATATAATATTTTTAATGCGGCTATAAAAAAAATTGTGAATGGAAGTTTGTTGGGCTTCGCCCACCGTCCCATCTTTTCGCCCGACCCCTAAGGTGTAGCGTAAATGCACTTTTAATACTCCAAATTAATTTTTGGACATCTTAAAATCAATGAACTTACCACCATTTTAATTTTTTATTTGAAAAAATATAACTCTTACAAAATATAACCTGTCATTTGAGACATTACATCACAATTTAAAAAAATCAAATTTCAAGCCCTATAAATGTTAATCAAATATTAATATACATTTAATTTTTAAATATGTTTTACAGTTTCAAAGTTTTTCTGTGTTAAATTTTTCTTGCTGCAATTTTTTTTGCATGAAATTTTATTTTTACACAGTTATTTTGCTAATAAGCACATTTGCACAGAAAAAAAGTGTCATCATTGGTTCTTATATTATAAAAAATATTCTTTTTGTAGAGAGATTATTTGACTTTTCACCAGAACATAGAAAATGTATATAAACTTATTATGAATTATAAATATCTAAATTGTTTTGTATATTGTGAAGTCATAATAAACCCTTGCGACAATATCACTAAAAACATACAAATACTCTCTTAACACAGTTTGAAGTATGTCTCATTGTCAATTGTTTTGACAATAAGATCAACCAAGTTACAAAAATTTGAACCTATTTAATTATTTATTAAATTCTTAAGTATAAAATAATTGTACAAATACATTTTTTAGTTGTTATAAAATAATATAATAATGTTTATCAACGCTCGACGATGTTTTAGATTAAATAAATTGTATAGAGGCAGAATATTTTAAGGTTGGTACCTTAAACGTCAGTAAAGTATTTGCCAAAATAGCCGGGCAACTGCAAGAAAAATAGTGCCTACCATATTCTTCTTGTATAAAAGAAAAAATGCAGCAAATATTTAAAAAAAAGACGTGCGCAGATGAAATATTTCAAAAAATCACCAAAGAAATCTTTAAATTTAAAAAAAAAAAAAACACCTTAAATTTTTATTTTTTTTATTTTAAAATGGTTAATATTTTTATACAGTAGGTGCACAAGTTTGTACCGGACCAGGGACCCTATTCCCCCACCCTATACTAATTTGATTCAAATACGACTCGATTAGTGAATTCGTTTTTGTAAGCGGATTAATTTAGCCAAGCACCTCTTGAACCGTAATTGGAATGCGACTTTAATATTCAAGTGAAAACTTGTGGCAAGATGAGAAATCTACTGCCACTGAAGTAAAGGACATATTTTGGAAGCAAACAAAGAAAACATTATCCAATTTTAATTTTAAAACTTGATTTTAGATATACAGAGTATTATTCTAAAATATGTTTAGAAATTTATCATAAAATACAAATGCTTCATAACATAAAGGGCATGCCATTTATAACGATTATTTTACAATTTTTAACCGAGTCACATATAGTTATTATTCTTAACTGCCTTATCCTTACCAGGTATATAACAAATAAGTTGTGTTTTGTGGGTGTTTTTAAAATAACAGTTTTTTAAAAAGGTTTCAATGGAATTATGATTAGTTTCCATTTTTAAAATTCATATACAGCGGCACCTACACTACAAAGTTTATTTTGATCACCAAATCTTCTTTTTAATATCCTAGCAGATATCACTTACTTTTTAAAACCAAGTAACCCATCTCCTGTAAGAAATTAATAAAAAATGGCAATAATTTGAAATAGCTCACATGCAGTCCATTTGGGAAGCCCAGAACCTATCATTTTGCATGCTCCATCATCTCTAGATCATCTAGAAGATGGCACTTGCTACCTCCATTGGTCTTGCCTTCCCCCAAACCTTTAAACTAGCGGTGTGCGAATATTCGAATAATTCGAGGCGAACCGAATACGAATTATTCGATTCGAATTTCAAATTGAATATTCGAATAATTCAAACTATTCGAATAGTTCCAATTATTCGAATAATTTGAATAGTTCGAACTATTCGAATAGTTTAA
Source organism: Listronotus oregonensis (assembly GCA_019359885.1). Classification (NCBI taxonomy): domain Eukaryota; kingdom Metazoa; phylum Arthropoda; class Insecta; order Coleoptera; family Curculionidae; genus Listronotus; species Listronotus oregonensis. The sequence continues at coordinate 221,124 of JAHBCN010000225.1, forward strand.
ACCATTCGAATAATTCGAACTATTTGAATGATTCGAATCTTTTAAATAATTGGAATACCCGAATAAAAAACTTTTTCCGATTATTCAGAAATAGGAATTGATTTTCAGCGGCAATTTTGACAGGTTTAGGATGATTTGAAATTTCCAGTGTATTTGAATGCAACTCATTAAAATTGAATCCACAATATTGGAAAGTTGTTGTGGTGGTTACTTATAACTTATAACTTACTGAAACATATTAGATTAGTTTTGCCTAAATTGTTTTCTTTAATTTTGAACTTTTTAGATTAGTCTTATAAAAAGGAGTTTTGTCTTTGTTTATTTTATTAATTAAAGACATAATTTTAAATCAAAAACTTAAGCGTTTCGTTCGCATTATTATTTTTAAATAGCTACTTTTGGTTTTTTTTACTTAAACATACAATAATTATTTTTTTTTAAAATGGATATTTGAAGTGCGAACTATTTAAATATTTCAATTATTCGAATAGTTGAAATATTTTAAATTTGTTCGAATAGTTTGAATTATTCGAATAGTTTGAATTATTCGAATAGTTCGAATTATTTGAATAGTTCAAATCATTCGATTAGTTTGAACTATTGTCACGGTTAGTTTTTATTTCAGTTTTGTTTTTAATAAAATTTGCCTTAATGCAGGTCCGTTTTATTTTTTTTTGCAGTTTATTTTTGGCAAAGGTCCAAATTTGATTTATTGCGGTTACTTCTGTTTTTCTATCGTATTTGGTATTTTCTTTTTTAATATTTTTACCCTCAGTATTATGTCAAAAAATTAACATTTTATTTGGGGCGTGGGGAATCAAAATGCGTAACGAGTTCCTTTGACAAAGAAAAATCCAAAATTTTGCAGCGATGGCGTGCCCCAGGTGTTTTTGAAGAAGGACCAAAGGGCCGGCCATGTTTGGCACTTTCACGTCATTCTTCAAGGCGAGAACTAGGGAATTTGCAGCTAACGGTATTCAAGCCATCTTTAGGTTTTTGCTGCAAATTTCCCAAAAAACTTTCCCGTTTTAAAAGTTACCTTTGGTTTTTGTGGTTTGTTGTTTGGCCTTTTTTGTTTGGAAAAAAAGCATTGCAGACTTGCATTTCTGACGCCGCAGGATCACGTGTTAGTGGAAAATCCCCCCCTTAACATCTTGGGGCTTGGACGGGCCATTTTCTTCACATGGGCCATTAATTTAATTTTGAAACAGTTTTTTTTGGTTTGGAGAACAATTTGGTAAAGTTCTCTTGGGGATCAGAGATGTGACCATTTAACTGGTCAATTGTTGTCTGTAGTTTTGAACACCCGCTCTTCACGGTGTAGTGGTTTTGGCACTCACGCATTTGAATCAAAAAACAGGCAACATTATGATTAACTAACTAACAATTTTTATTATAACCTTCAAAGAATTTAGGACTCTACCAAAATTTTACCATATTGTGTTTAAATTTTTGCGGCCTTTTTCTTATTTTTTAGTAATATATATTTTTTTTTTTGGTAAATCTTATATCCTTTTGGTTTTAAATGGTGCACCTGGTCATTTAATTATTAATTAAATAAGCGGCTTTATATATATTTTTATTTTTTATATATTTTCTTTGAAACTTAGACTTATATATTTTATTTTATCATCAAATGAAAATTTAAGAGTTATTAAGCGCATTCACCATTTCATTATATATATATATATATATATATATATATATATATATATATATTTTTTTTTTTAAAACTTTTAAATTATAAATTTAAATTTTGTAATTTAAACCTGCATTTACCATCTTATTTTGAATAATATTTTTTTTGTAAACTTTTTAACTTTTAAATTACAAATTTAAAATAAATTTTTTAACTAGTTGTTTTAAATATAGTGTTTTATTTGGCTCCCTGTGCTCCTTTTTTTAATGTTAATATTGTTTATTAAAGTTTTTCTTGTCTTTGAGTGGTAGTAAAGGTTGAACAGAGTTCCCAATTAAATTTTTGGAAGGTCTCTGCTAGGCCTGGCACCAAAAGAGGCGCCCAGTTTAACCCTCCCTACTATCCCAAATAAGTTAGGGCATTTTTGAAAGCTCTCTTGCTACTCACCTTCAGCTTTATTTGCCTTTGCTATTTATTTGATATTAATTTTAATAAAAAAAAAAAAATAATAATAATATTTTTTTTTAAAAAAGGTCAAACGGCCAAAAAAAAGTTGGAAAAGTGTTTTGCCAAAACACTTGGGCTGAAGTACTTGCTTGAAAATATTCGATTGGTTCGAACTATTTGAATAGTTTAAACTATTTGAATAGGTCCGAATATTCGAAAAAATTCGAATCGAATAAACTATTAAATTTCAATTGATTTGACAACTTTTGCCCCCCTCTTAAAACTTTTAAGATCTTTTTTAAAAATTACCTATTCAAAAATATTTACAATTGTTTTTTTAACTAAGTTTAATCATTTGTGTTCAGCAATTTTTTTTTTTGGTATTTAAAGTTTTTAATTTTATATTTCCATTTATATCCACCAGACGGATACATAAAGTTAAAGCACAGAAAGTATCATTGACTTTTTTTGAAATGGTCTGTGAACTAAATTTTAAGGATGGTATGGATATTTCCAATCAGTTTTCTCCACCACTAACAAACAAAAAAAACGATCTCTTTTGTATTTAGTTCTTTTAAAAATATTGCCATTTCTTTAAAGTTTTCATCTTAGATCAGAACAGCCACCGTTGAGAAAAAATAATTTTTACCGTAAAAAGGGCGAATCTCGGCTTTTTTGCCTCTTCCAAAAGACGAGTGACAGATAAAAGAATTCCGCCGACGGATCGCCATTTGTTAAGGTGTTTTAGCAAAATCAACGCTATTGTTTAATAGGATAAAACCTTTGTATTCAATATTTTTATTCTTTTAGTTTTAGGGTGTACCAAAAAAAAAAAGAAAACTAAAGTGGTGCATACAATTGTTTTTTAAATAAAATGTATAAGATTACCATGTTAGATAAGTAATTAGCAACAAAATTATACTATTAAAGGATAGTAGGAGGTAACAGTTTATTAAAAAAAAAAAATTAACCGAAGTTTAATTAGAATCATCAGTGTCGCTATTTTCAAAACCAGTAGTGATAAGAAAAGGTTTAACTACTACTTCGACGCGAATTATAAGGTGGTACATTTTTTATAATTGTTTCTCGACATGTGACACCGCTATGCCAGTCCCAAGCCTGCAAGAGATTAGAAAGTGTGGAGGGGGAGGAGTAACAACCTCGTTAAAAATCCAGGGTTCATCTGGCCTGGGTGATAGCACCCTGTAAGGGCTCCTGACAGGATACGGCAAACTTGCTTGTTGGGGGGATGTTGGTTACCCAAAAACCCCCAAAAAACCTTGTTTTAAAAATTTCCCGGTTCTCCAGGTTGGGGGTTGAAGCATCGGCCCCCCCCCTGATATTCAAAATTAATTTTTTTTTAAATTTAAAAAACCCCTCTTTTAGCCTTGGAACTTTCAACGGCCCAAAAGACAAACTCTGAAAACGGACAATGTTTTTTTTGGGAAAATGGAACTTCCCGGTATTTTCAGAAGATAAATAAAGTCCTTTTTTGAAATAAAAATAAAAAACCCAATTAGGGACAGGTACTAAAAAAGGGAAAAAGGGGCCCGGGGTTGGAAAAAACCCCCCCCCAAAGACCATTTTTTGCAAAAGGAAGCAGAAAAAAAAAAAAACTCAACAAGGGGGATCAATCTTGGTCAGGAAAAAATTGGGGAAAAATTATAACATCCCCGGGGAAACAAAAACGAAGGTATAATAAAAAAAAAAATGACACTCTTTGGACACAAAGTGACAATATTGATATATATGCCCTAAACATGATGCGCGGGAAACAAAAAAAATAAATTTTTGCCCCAATTAACCGCCTTATAACAACAATTGGGGCCTCAAGAAATCATGTAAAAATATCAAAAAGGGGAAAAAGGGAAAAAGTTTAAGATAAATTTGGGGAAATATGGAAGTAACTAATAATAACGGAATAATAATAATACTTTTTGGGGGGCAAAAAAAACACGAATTCCAAAATGGCTTCTACCCACACCTTGGTGCATAAATACAAAAGGGCCCCAGGGCCGTAACCTTAAATCTTTTTTCTATACATACCATTTTCAAACAACAATGATTAGAGTACAAAACATTAGAGTTTACGGGGGGTGAACCCCATGTGGTAGCGATCGCCACCTACTTAAAAAAAAGACACCTTTTTAAGACATAGCAAAAAAAGGCACAAAAAAAGAGAAAAAAAAAGAAGATAAGTAAAATTTGGAAAAAGCTTGGAACATGAAAGGACCAAAATCCTATACAAACATGGTTTGGGGATAACTAGGGGCCAACAATTTGAAGATACGGAGCAGCATTACCAACAAAAAAAAAATGTCCCCATACAGGGCCAAAGGGGCCTTGGGCAAAAAAAGAAAAACCCCCGGGGGGGAAAAAACCCCCAAATTATAGAAAATAGAAGAGGATATAAGAAATAAAAGAAAAATATATAGCCTATTTAAGTTCAAAACCGTCATAGCTAAAAAAAAACTACAAAGAAGCTCAAGCAAGGGAAGGGAAAAAAAAAATTACCGAAAAAAAAAAAAAAAGGAGGGGAAAAAAAATTTTAAAAAATTTAAACAAATTTTGGGAAAAAAAAAACACCGGAATTTTAAAAATGAATCTTTAAAAAGAAAAAAAAAAAAAATTTTACCCCCCTTTTTCTTCAGCAAGGGGGGAATTACTTCATCACCCCCAAAGCATCACCAATCAAAAAAAAGAAAAGGGGGAAAAAAAAAAATGTAAAATTAAAAAAAAAAAGGAAAAGCGCCGGGGCCCCAATTTTAGAGAACAAATTTAAAAAAAGGTACAACCAAAAAATTTTTTCAAACCCTCAACAATTTGGGGTTTTGAAAATGCGTAAACCCCGGGGGGGTATCCCGGGGAAAAGGGAAAAAACATATATTTCAACTATACATATAAAAGATAGAGGGGCGATTTTGACAACTATAGGGATATAGCCGTCATGCTATTAAAATTGGAATATAGGGAAAAAATTTTAAAAAAAAAAAGCAAGAATACAAGGATAGGGAAAAAAGGGGAAAAAAACCCGTTTTTTGGGGCAGGGAAAATCCCCCTTGATCACTTATTCTGCATCCCAAATAATACAAAAAAAATTTGGCCCCTTTAACCAAAAAGTCCCACCTACTTTTTTTTTATCAAAAAGCATATAATGGAAAATTTCCCAACAACCCGGGTGCCCTCGAATAAATTGAATATTAGGGACACTGATTAAAAACCCCAAAAAAAATTTTACGACAATACCAGGGAAAAAAATTTAAAAAGGGAAACAATATATCAGATGGATTCACTGGTAAAAAAGGAATTTAAAAAAATGTTGTCTCATCACCAACGCTATTAAAAAAATACCTAGAAGATACTTAAAAAAACAGGGGAAAAAGGGAAAAGTGGCAATTTGGGCACCCCCTAAACTCCACCCTGTAAACTCTTTTTTTGCGGACGACCAAGTGGGGTTTTAAAGGTTACAAAATCTAGATTTTTGACTGAAAGTTAATAAAAAAATAAAAGTAGGGGCTAGAGGTTAACATGCAGGGTTGGGGAAATATGTGTATTGGTGGTTAAAACAGGAGCTGAGTCTAAACGACGGACACTAAAACAAAAGTAAAGCTACCATACCCCCGGGGAAAGAAAAAAAAATCACGACGGAATTTTGGGTTCAGCAATTAGAAACGTAACATACAGTAAAAAAAAGGGGTAGTCAAAAAAAGGATACTTTGGGACAAAAAAAATCAAACATCAAAAAACGAAGAAATATAACACAATAATTAAAAAAAAAATTTTTAAAATACGGCAAAAGAGGGTGGCAAAAAGGAAAAAAAGAGAGACAACTAAAAGCTATGAAATAGATTATTTGTAGAATTGGGGGTTCCCCAATGGAGAGAGTCACCAATGACAAAAAAAAAATGGGCGTAAACCCGCATCGTGGGGGGGGGAAACGGGGAATCAAAAAAAAAAAGGTTTTGGCTCGTCCCCAAAAAAGCCTGGAAAAAATTCCCCCAAAAAATACTTACATGGGGGTCCAAGGGGGCGAAGAAAAAAGACAAAAAAAAATTGGGAGAGGATAAAAAAGGAAATTAAAGAAAGGGGGAAAGGAAAATCTTTGGGAAGACCGAAACAATGGAGACAAATCGGAAACGTCGTAGACCTTTTTTTAAAAGGTACATATATATTTTAATGGGATTAAAAAGGCCCAAAAGGAAACCATTTTTTTATTTCAAAATACTATCTGTATGGATACCTAATAATCATCAGATGAGATTCTTATAAAAAAAATTTTTTAAACCCCCCGAAAAATTCGTCGAAAAACGTAATATTTAAGTCCAGTAACTGGAGACCTAAAAATCCCAAAAGCAAAAAAATTTTTAAAAGTTTTCATTTGTGGCGCAATTCTTAATTTCCCGGGGTGCTTTCGGGAAAAAAATTTATCACTTTTCCCCCGTAGAACCCGCAAAAGGCCCCAAAACCCCCAAAAATTTTTCCCCCTGAATATCTCCCAAAAAATCGAGTAAGAAATTTTTTTTAAAAAAAAAAAAGATCAACTTAAACTAAAAAAAAGGTTAAATTTTTTTTCGAAAAATATTTTTCGCAAAAACGGCCGTAAAAAAATCCAAACATTCCACACTGGAAGAGGTGGTAGTAGGTTTAAAAAATGCAGAGGAAAAGAATTTTTAAAAAAACCCAAAGGGGAAAAGATGATAAGGGGGAAATTTTTTGGGATTATTGAACCTTGTTAAGGTCTTTAAAAAAAAAATAAATGTTAATAACAAAAATTTTTTAAAAAAAATATTAATAAATTAAAAAATCTAAAATATTGTAAAAAAATTTTGGGTTTTTTTTAATCTTCAAAAAAAATCAATATGGACCCAAACTCATATGCAATAATAAATTTTATTCCGATAAACTTTGAATGATTCAAAATGTACAAAACCCCACAGTAATGGAACAATTCGTCCGCCCGCTGATAAGTGAATCCATAAATGGCGTCATTCTAGCGGTAGAGGGAAAAACTGAAATGGGGGGTTTTTTCCCATTATCTAAAAAACTCTTTTTTTTGAAAAAAAAAAAGGGAAATTTGTAGAAATTTTCCCCAATTCGTATTTTTTGGGGCGGAATTTGGGAAAACCCCTTTTTTTCTTATTGAGGGACCATTTATTAAAATTTTTGAAAAAAGGAAAAAATTTTACAGTTTATTTAAAAGCTTTCCCCCTTCATTTACTGGAAAAATGAGTGATGTTTTTATGGATTTTTTAAAAACATTCCAGGCCGGCACCCACTGATTTACTTTAAAACTGTTGTTTAAATAAAATACAAAATATTAAAATTTTATAACACATCTACTGTTTACTTTTCCCCATATACGTGACGCCCGACGACGCGACGGCATGAAAAGGTGAGCGTTTAAAAAAAAAACCTATTTTTTTTAACCCAAAAAACCTTTTTTTTTTAAAAAATATAATATATTTTAAAAAAAATTAAATATTTTTACATCCCCAGAAGTTTTTTAAAAAAATGGGGAATCCCATTATGTGATTCTAATGCGTTTGATTTTTCATGTTTTTGGAAAGATGGAGAAGTTTCCCCTTTTTTTTTTTTTCATTCTTCCTTTTTTTTTTAAAAATGTATGGCATCTTCTCTCCCCCCTTACCTCTACATAAAACCCCTCACTTTTTTTTTGTTGAATGGGGTCTTTTCTATAATTCCTGCCCTATGCCTGTCAGGTTTCTCATTTAAACCCTAAATTCTTTGTCTTATTTGCTAGGCCCCAAAAAGGGTTTTTCCCCCAACTTTTGGGGGTTTTTGTGCTTTCCCAGTTCTCTGAACCCTTCTTTATCCATGTTGCTATTTTGTCCCATCCGTGATATTCCCCAGTATATTTAGATCCTTTTCCCCCCAGCCCAAATTTGGGGGGTTTTTTAGCCATTTACCCCCAATCTCTTTGTGTCCAGAGACCCATTGCAGGGTGACTTGACGGTTTTTTTGAGTTTTTTTTAATTGCTTCCCGACATTTTATTCGTAAGTTCGGGGTCTGTCCCCGTATTTTTAGCGCCCCGATCCCCGTTTTTCAGTCAGTAATAACAACTGTCTTTTTAGCTTCTATTAATGCAGTATTCTATTTTTGAAATTCTTAAAAATTTTTTTAAAAATTCACATTTTATAAAGAAAAAAGTAAATTTCGAGTGTTTTTTTTTTTTGGCCCCATTAGTTTATAAGAAAACTACGTTTAATTTTTTTTTGGGGAAAAAAATGGTATTTTACTTTTAAAAAAGACATTTTCCCCCACAAGCAGCAGTAAATAATAGTCAAAACCCGAAATCAACCTTACCGAAAATATGCAAAAATCCAAAAACCCCAGTGTGATTCTACTTTTGATTATCGCACTCTTAATTAGCCCCTTTTTTAAAATTTTTAAACCCTCCCCTGTGATTAAGGCAATTACATAACGTGTTTTTCAATTAAAATAAAGCGCCAAATCACAAAAAAAAACTAGTTTTATTGTCTTTTTGGGGGTTTCGATTTTAATTGCCTTGAGAAGTTTAAAACCATATGTGGGGGGTAATTAAAAAAAAAAAGGGGTTTTTTGCTTACTTTCTTTCCTTTAAAACAGTTGTTTTTATCGGGGAAAATTTTTTTATAAATATATTTAAACCTAAACCCCCGTTTATCGCAGTTTTTATATGATTTCCCCTTTTTAAAAAAATTTAATTATTTTAAAATAAAAATGTATTTTAAGAAATGGATTTGAAAAATTTAAATTTGGGTTCCAAGGGGAAAACAACAACGCCATAACCGGGGACCATAAAGGCTATGTTAAAAAGGATATGTAAAAATAAAAAAAAAAATGTTCTTTTTCAAATTTTAAAAATTTGCAAATTGTTATTTTTTTTTTAAATTTGTGGGGGGGTTAATACCTGTAATTACTGATGTATAAAAAAATAAAAAAAAGGTATTACCGGTGATATTCAGTGACATTACCTTTAAAAAACGACAAAAAAAATGGTTTAAAAAATTCTTTATTAAACAGGTGAGTATTAAAACACGGATCTGTATATTAAAAAAAAGGTGTGCAGCTGACCAGGGGCCCCCCTATTTGTAAAATTACCGTGGCTCATAGTTGACATTTAAACCAGGGTGTCCAACCATAGATTAAAAACCATCGAATTATTAATAGTGATGAGCGACCCCGGGTCTTGGTTTGGGGTCTTGCCCCCAAGACCAAGACCACAACCCCTTTTCCCTTTGGGCCAAGATTGACCTGCAAGCTATTGCTTTTTTGCGACTTTTTAATTTTTTAAATATTCAAATTTTTACAATTAAGAGGTTTTCATACAGATATAAAAAAAAGTGTCGAAACCCCGCCGGCCGATTATTTAATAGGTAACCGGTTTCTCAAATAAAATAAAAAAAAAAAGGTCACTTTGTTTTTTTAAAGGGGTTCTAAAAAAGGGATAACAAATAAATTCAATAACATTTTTTAAAAAAATTTAAAAATTGTGACTCGGGTTTTAAAAAAAACTCGGTATCTGGGGAAACCTTCAATACGGGGGAAAAATGGGGGCCCAAAAATTAAAAAAACTTAAAATTACTTTTATATTTCTAATGTTTTTTTAAAATAAAACTTCTAGTAATGTCACATACATGATGGATAAAAAATTTCCAAAATAAAAAACCTTATTTTTTTAAATGTAAGAAGGGGCCCACCATTGATTTTTTTTAAAAAATAAGATAAAAAAAGTAAAATGTAGATTAATAAAAAATATTTTTGGGGCCTTTTCGGAAAATTTTGGGGATAAATGGTTTTAAATATCACTTTCGGTTTAATTTTGGAAAATTAAAACAATGCCAAAAGAATAATAATAACGTCATGTTTGTAAAAAACCAAAAATTTTTTTTAAAAAAACCTCTACGTCCCCCTTTTTCCCCATATGGGGGGTAACAATTTTTAGCATAATGGCGATTTTTTTTAAATGGTTTTTTTCCATATTTTTTTTTTTTAAGGTTAAATGCTAAAAAGGGGGGGTTTTTTTGAGTGGATGGATTCTTAAAAAAAATTTTAAAAAGAAAATAATTTAATACTTTTGTATGTTCATTTTTTTACCAACAAGAACGGCTTCAGATATCGGTTTTGTCACACTCTTGAGTTTGAAAAAGGTTGTTTTTAAAGTATTTGTACAAACTTTGTAGGAAAAAAATTTTTTGACTAATTTAAAAAAAAATTTTATAAAAATTAAAAATTTTTTTGAAAAATTTTTTTTTTAAATCAGAAACCAATGTTTTACATATCAGAATTTTTCACAAAATTTTTTACATCGGTTTAAAAAATTAAAAAATTTTTTTTTTCCTTACACAATACACTTTTTTTTGGCCATCTTCAAAGAAAGTTTAAATAATTTTTTTCACTAATATTTTTTCCCCATATGCCACTAAATGAAAAAGCCGGTTGTATCTCAATTCAACTAAAAATAAAAAAGCTAAAATAAATTAGCTTCTACATTTAAAAAAAAGCTTTTTTTAACAAAAATAATTCAAATGAAGTTTAAGGAAAAAGGGATATTTTAAAATTTTAAAAAAAATATAATCCCCATTTTTTTTTTTTTTTAAGTAATAAAAAAAAAATATTATTGAAGGTTTTTTATTTTTAAAATTTTTTTTTCCTAAAAAAAAAAAGACCAGCAAGACTCTTTTAGCAAGACCAAACCAAGACCGGGTGCTGCAAGACCCCCAAACCAAGGAAAATTTCTTTTAGTTTGCAAAAGGCCAAAACCGGGGTTTTAAGACCAAGACCAAAATAACCCCGGCTTGGGGTTGGCTTCTTTGCTTATCACTAATCATAAACGGGGAAAAAATCTACTTTTAAGTAATATTAGTCAAAAAACTTTTTGGGGATTAAACCCCTCCCTCATCATAATATTTTTTTAAGTCCTATAAATATTTTAGTAATTCGGAAAAAAATTTTTTTATTTTTAATAGATACACTTCGTAAATATATTTTTTTTAAAAAATTGACATCATAAAAATAAGTTTTCTTTTTTATTGATTACTTAAAAAAAATTTTTTTGTTTTTAAATCTCATTTTTTAACAGCTTTATAAAATAAGAGTTGGTGTAAATAATTACCGTTTTTTTCCTTTTCCCAATCATTTGTCAACATATCTACGGGGAAATATAGTATTTTAAGTCTTGTAAAAAAAATTTCTTTTTTCCACAAAGTAATTTTTTCTCCCTTTATCTTTACATAAACCAATTTTTCCCCAGACAGACTTGCTAATTTCCCCCCACGAAAAAACCCTATTTTTAAAATCTACTCCTTTTTTTATAAAATAACCTATACCGTCCTTGGTCGATCTAGCAATTACACCCCCTTTATCCAAAACCGGTCATTCTCTGAAAGGGGAGTGCCTTTCCCCCAAGGAATTAACTGCATTTTTTTTCCCTTTTTTTATTTTTATCTAAATAAAAAAAAATTTAAACCCCCTGATAACTTTCGTTTGCGAAAATTTTTTTTGGCTTTGGAAAAAAAATTTTCATTTTTAGATAGAAAATAAAAAAGAAGAGCATATTAATCTTTTTGTTCGAGGATGTACCGGTACTTTCAAACCGAAGATATGTTATTTTTCCATTGTTTTTGTCTGGGGAAAAAAGTAAAATTTTTTTTTCAAAAAGGGTATTTTTAAAAGGCGATTTTATCAAGGCCATTTTAAAAATCATTTAATAACAATTAATGCCCCATTTGTAACAATATTTTGCCAATTTTTAACCTTTGGGTGGAAGGGGTTTTCAAACTTTTTTAAAAAAAGGGACATGAGACTATGGGTTCCCCCCAAAATTTTTCAGATTTTTTTAAGAATTTTTTGGGAAAAAAAAAATTTTTTTTTTGGGGAATTGGGAAAAAAAAAAAATTTTTCCCCCCCGAGAAAATTTAATTTTAAAAAATAAAACCTCAATTTTTTTTTTTTTCGTAAATTTTATTAAATTTTATTGTAAAACCCCAAAATTTTAAAAATTTTCTAGGGTTTTTTTAAAAACCCAGCCAAAAAAAATTTTTTTATTTTAAAATTTTTTTTATGCAAATTTTCCTCTAATTTTAAAGAAAAATGCAGATATTTTACATAATTTGGGATTTGACCAAAAAAATTTATCAAATTTACAAAAAATAAAAATAAAAAGAATTGTTTAAAAAAATTTGATTTTCTCTGTTTTTGGGGTTTAAAAAAACAACCTTTTTTTGTCTCCCATTTTAGATAAAAATAAATTAAAAATCCTATATCCGTATAAATAAATAGACAAATGACCAAATTAAGGGTAGGTAGGTTTAAAGGGGAAAAAGGGTATAGCACCCCCAACCGGGCCCCCGATCGGTCTTTTGGGGGCTTCCCCCTTTTTTATTTTTTTCCCACCACATACAGTTGGTTCAAAACCCCCTTTCTTTTGCACTCGATAAAGTAACTGATCAAACGGACACCACTTACCCCTCTAGCATATCCCCAAAAATTTTTTTTTAGGTAAAATTAAAAAATTTTTTTGAAGTAATACTTTTTTTAAATTTTTTCTTGACCCCTTTTGGGGGAGATTTTTACCCCCCAAACTTTTATCATTGCCGTGGATTTGAATCTTCGTCGTGCCATTGCTGGGAGGAAAATATGGGTTCCCCCCATTCATCCCCCCCATGCCCCATCGGCATTTTGGGGTTTTCCAGGGGATCTTTTGCTGGGGGAAATTTTTCCCCCGGGGCCCCCAAAGGTTTTAAAATTAAAATTTTTTCTCAGAGTCTGAAGTACTTTTGGTTGGTGGGAAAGAAGGCCTTCAGTGTCGAGACCCATGCCAGTACCGAAGTTTTTTTTTGTGCCCCAACTGAATTTTTTTTGCCGTTCCATAAGATATACCGATGCCCTTCCGGTTTCGTGAATTTTGTTTTTTCCCTTTTTAAAGGGGGGTTTTGGGGTTCATTCCCCCTCTAGGGGGGTTTTTCCGGTATCCCCCCGTAGTGTAACCTTGTTGTTTTGACCCAGTTTTTTAGGGATCCTTGCAATTCCAGGGGGTTTTTTTGGGGGTTCCGGCTGGATTAAAAAACCTTAAGCCCCTTTGACTATCGGAGAATTTTTTAACTTTTTTGCGTGTGCAGTGCCGATCAACCGGGGGATCTAACACATTCAATAGCAAACCCCCTCCGCTTGAAATATGAGCCAGGGGCCCCAGGAAAAAGGAAAACTCTGTCCTTGGCCTCTGTCCATATTTCCCCCCCCAACACCCCCCCTTGGTTTTGGAGCCGTCGGTGTACCAACAGATGTCACCCGGGGGCAGGTCGGTTTTTTTCGACCCAACCCCCCTTTTTTGGGTAGCCCCCCCCTGTGGGGGCCCGGGTTTTAATTGGTTGTAGGCATTATTTCGGGGCATTCCCATTTTGCCCGGGGCCCCGGATATTCCTGAGGGGCGGGGGCTCTCCATTGACACGCCTGGGTTTATTACTGACCGCTTGATAGAGTCTGGAGGTTTTTCCCCCCTTGCCTCTCTCTCCCCAAATTAAGGGGTCCCCAGGCTTCCCCTTTGTATGATGTACCTACCAAAAAGGTGAAGTGAAGTATCCATTGCCCCCCAAGGGGGGGAAAACACCAGAATACTTTTTTTCAATATTGCTTAAAATTTTTAAGGGGTTTTTTGTAAAGAACCTATAAAATAAGGAGAAGAGCTTTTAGTAAACAAAAGAAGATAGCTGTAAAAAAAAAATGATTAATAAAAAAATAATCTTCATTTTTGGAAGAACAAATGCAGGAGTTACGGGTTAGCAATTTCAAAAATTAAAAAAAGTATTCCAAGCTAGATCTGATGTGAAATATATGCGGTAAGGGTTTGAAGGGGAAAAGTCCTTTTTTGGCAAAAAAAGAAAAACCAATTTTTAAAGCTGCTGTGGCTATGGATGGGGTATTAATGTGCTTTCTTTTAAACCCCCTTTTTTTTAGTATTTACTTAATAATTTTTTTTAAAATGAGTTAAAAAAATTTTAAAAAATTTTTAACGTGCCTAAAGAAATGTTTTTTTTGAAAAAACAAAATTTTTTTGATACCTTCTGTTTTAATAAAATTTTTTAATTAAACATAACAATACATAAAAAAAATAAAAAAACCCGAATGTTCTTTTCTTAGAAAAAAACCTTTGGGTAGACATTTAAAACCGGGGTTTGCTTTTTGGCATTATTCTTTTTTTTTTTTTTTTTTGAGATAATTTACCACTTCATTTTATTTAATTTTTTTCTGTTTATCTGATTGAAAAAGGTTCATATAATTATGGAAAAAACATTCCTTTTAAAAAAAATGTTTTTTTGGCCCAAAAAAACAGAGTATTTGTTAGTTTTTTGTAAGATTAAAGTGGGAAAGGAAAAAGGGTTTTTGTTTTTAAAAATCTTTTTAAAAACCCCTTTTTTTAAAAAAAACAACTAAATTATATAAATAATTGAACCTCTTCCCCGTAAGTAACAAGGCCTTTTTTCCCCTAGTAAAATTATATAAGCGCGGAAAAATCACTCTTTTGGTGTTTTTGTACATCTTGTTTTTTGGTTTCCTAAACGGCAAGGAACATGGTTTCCCCTTTTTGTCTTTTGTCGTTAAAGTCTGTTTTTTTTATTAAATTGGGAAGGGGGGTTTAAAAAAAAATTTTGGGGTTTTTGGTCCAACTTGGCAAATGTACTCGTGGTTTCTTTAAAATTTAATAGAATATTTTTAGTTTGGCCTCCAAAAAAAAAATTTTTCATCATCGCCGAAATTTGGAGTTGCCAATGCCTTTCGATCGGTTTAGAAGAAAACGATGGTTTTTAAATTCGTTTTTGTTAAAGAAAACCTTCATTGTATTTGGAGGACATTTGTAGTCATTGGGCCCGTAAAAATGAGGGTATTGTAAAAAAGGACACTCCTGAACCGATTCTCCCTTTTTTAACAAAAATTGAATTGAACTATTTGAGGAAGCACGTTGAAACATTCCCAATGTTAAAAACCGGGGGGAATACCCTCTTTCAAAAAAACGATGGCTAAAGGACCACCTTTTTTTTGGTTTAAAACCCTTCCCGTTTTTTTTTAAATTTTGGGGTAAAATAGTAAAGCCAAAGTTTATCCAAAAAGGTAAAAATTATTATAAAATGAGTCTTTCCTTTGTTTAAAAACAGCAAAACTTAAAAACATCGTGTGTTTGTTTTTCAAAGTCATAATGGGTATCTATCTTGCGCAAAACCCCAACTACGAAGTTGAAAATGAATAATTTCTTCGACGCTAAAATAATATTTTTTTTTGTGTTAAAAGAATAAAAGCGTTTATGAGGTTAATTTTGGGTTTGGGGTTTTTAAATTTTTTTAGTTGGGTTTTGTATAACAAAATCCCTGAAATTTAAAAACTGTTTTGGGAATATTGTCTGCATGGTCTAAAAAGCCAGTTATCAAATTTTTAAATTGGTGGGAACTTACCCCGTTTTTAAATTT
>JAHBCN010000226.1:0-120000 GCA_019359885.1 Listronotus oregonensis
TTAATTTTCTAGGTACTAAATTTTTAAAAAAAAAAACAGAATTGTTAAACATTACAGTGTCATTTTCTTAACACCTCTACCCCATAAGCAATATAAAAAATATACTACTATCCTTTATAGGTAGGTATAGCGCATAAAACTATATTAATCCTCTACTTTTGTTTTATTTTTTTTTTGCAACATAACAAAATATGTACTGATATTTTTTTGCAGAAGTATTAGTCTAAAGTAGGTAACTAAATTTATTTAAATAAAAACCATAAATGATTTTTTTGCGCTATAAAGTGTTATTAGTTTATTATTAATTAACAAGCCTTTAGACTTTTCATATTGCATATGTTTAAATTAAAATACTTTCAATAATTATAATCGTTTGCTGTTCGTTTTTTAAACCTTAATCAATGTCAAACGGGCATTTATATTATTTATTCTATACCTTATTTTTAAAGGCTTATTATCATAGCACGGATCCTAAAGCCCACATACAATTAAGGAAATATCTTACATACTATTATAATAATCATAGAATATCTCATACACCAATATATAATAATCATAAGTAATGCCAAAATACAATAAACGTTAAAAAAGGCTTTAAAACACTGCTTTCCCAACCGACAAGCAGAATTTTTGTCATCGAGTGACGTCATGCGCAACGTCGTACGAAATTGAATCGCCAAGTGGGTTTATCTTCTCGAGTAATAGTATCATGGGTTCTATCTCACGGGCTTCGGCTCTTTTGCGAACCATACTGGGCCAGACAGCTTCCCGCTACACGCCTAGCTTCCTTCGTTCTAAAATTCATAATATAAATCTAGACTCCTGTTCGCGAAATAGAGCGCCAGCGCTCATTGCGTTCGGCGCGTCTTTGCTCTAGACTTTTGTAAGCGTTATTAGGTACTGTAACCGACAGCTCGAAATCGGTGTAATATTGCGGCGTGCCGGGAAAACACGGACTTGCCGCAGAGTGCCCGACACTTTCCATACTTGCCTTAGGCCTTATCGGCGCTTTAAAGTCTGAATACTATGTATTTGGATTTTATTGGGTCTTCAAGGGTAATATTGCAGGCGGACAGGAGGGTTCCCGTGAATTTATTTAAAATAAATTTGTGGAAAAATTAGGGTTTAATTTTCTTAGCGCTATCCTTGCGCCCTTGTCAGTGAAATATTGTTTATTTCTGTTCCTGTCGCCTGGGTGAAACGAGATGGAACTTTGAGGTACCGGCCGTTTCAGGGTTCTACCTCGTGCCAGTGCGACAAAGCGGGGAAATCGGGTACTTACCCACTTGGTCGACCGAGGCGGCTGCGCGAAGCAGTCGCGGTGCCTACGTAAGTGGTTCAGTCACTTGGTCGGCCCAGGCCAGTTAAAGACTTTTCATTATTTTGTGACTACAATTTTATTTATATCAGTTTACTTATTTTATTACAAAGTTTTTATTTTCCATTATAACAAAACAAAATTACAAACCTCTTTCCTTAAGGGTTAAATTTAAATTAAATTTCGAAAGTTTGCGATTGCCGAAATAATTAAAAAATATAATTAACAGCCTTTTATCAAATCTCCGGGACCGTAAAAATTTGAACCGAAATTAAAATATTTATGGGGGACAGATTCCCTAGTTAAAAAGTAATGACTCTTAAAGAATTAAACACTAGGCCAAGGCCTAACCAGTAATTCTATATTTTTACTAGGTTATTCAAAGCTACCATCAACTTTCTATAGAAGCACAAAATTAACAACACCACGAAGCCACGCTTCAATCAGATCCACTGATCACACTTGCTATCCGAGCAATAAAATAAAACTTCTTATAGGAAAGAAAACAGAGAAAAAAAAACAAATTATTAAACCTTTTAAAATATTTTAAATGTAATTCAAAATAATTACGGAAAAAAATAGCCTGATTCGATTCGCAGGGAGAGGTAAGCACTCATGAAACCGGCGCGGCGGCCGAAGTGAAGACAGCGTGGACCGTCATGCAGTCGCGTAATACCAAAGAGGGGGTGCCCAAGGGTTGCCGATGACGATCAACAAATCTTAGAAACTTATTTTTGATTTTTATTTCTGTTCTAAAAGTAATACCAAAAAAATCCATTTCAAAATAATTATTAGCACCAAAGATTTCTTGTTATATTATGATTAGCACACATAAATATATTTTTTTGTAAGGAGCCCAATTCTGATATATGTAAGGTCAAAAATATTCTATTTGAAGAACATTACTTGCATCTGGCAACATTAAACCTCTCGCAAAGGGAAATTGGCTCATTTTCCCGACCGGGCCCGAAAAAATTTCCGGGAAAACGTTTGACCATCCACGAGTTTCTAGGAAAGAGAGGACATATAGTCCATGATACGTCATAAGTGAAATATCTTTATACAGATAATCTTTGGTTTATACATGCCAAAATCCGCCATTTTGAATACACCATTTCAAATTTCCAAATTTGGACCTAAGATTAGTAATTTCCAAATTTGTGTGGACTACCCGATTTTGGCAGTTTTGTTTTTCGCCATTTTTGCGGGATATACCTTCGCTCATACAAACTTTGATCTCCCCATTTAACCCCTCAGGAAATGAAGTTAAAAAAAATACTAGCACTTTCTTTTTTTCTGGGTAGTAAGAAGCTTAATTACCAACTTCTATATTTACGACTTTAAAAATCACCATTTTTCTATTAAACTTTCATCCCCATTTTAACCCCCCAAGAGATGTAATTTGGAAAATTTTAAAACAAATCATTTTTACTCGTAATGAATAGCCTACATACCAATTTTCGTGCTTCTATTAGTCCAGAGATAACGAAGCTCCATACAAACTTCACTCCCTATTCTATCCCTTTAGCGAGGGACTATGCGATTTTGTTTCTTTTTTTCGGTTTTCGCGGAATGTTGGAAATTTTGCAAACATACTCCTTTTCTTATACAAACTTTTATCTTCCCTTTCAACACCACTCAGGAGATGAAGTTTCCAAATTACTACCCCTTTCTATTTTTCTGGGTAAACAGAAGCCTAATAACCAATTCTCATTTTAACCCCCTAAAGCCTAGTCCAGACCTACATACATTTGCCCGCAAACAAATGTTTAAAAACAGTTGCCCGCAAACAAAATATTTAAACATTTGTGTAGGTGTTTTATTTCGATAAATATTGATTAAAAACTAGTTTGCAACTGAGTCCAGACCAAAGAAAAAAACATGTCGCTGAGCAGTGAGGCAGTGGCGGGCATTTGTGCTGGATACATATATTTTACGTCAAGGAAAAGGAAACAAAAACGTTGGTGGGTACGTGAACTCTGCAAAACGGAATAGAACATTCTTCAAACTTACTAAGAGACCTAAAATTAAATGATGGAGCTGGATTTAAAAATTTTGTTAGAATGACTCCAACTGATTTTGAGATATTAATTCAAATGATTGGCCCAAATATTTGTAAACAAGATACAAAGTATAGAGCAGCTATCCCTGTTGCATTGCGGTTAGCAATAACTCTTAGATATCTGGCAAGTGGTGATTCATATACTAGTTTGATGTACACATTTAGAATTTCAAAGCAGTCAATATCAGAAATTGTACCCATTGTATGCAATGCTATTATTACACTTTTAAAACCTTATATAAAAGTAAGTATACATTCAAATTAATTTTATTTGCCTGCTTAAACCATACTTTTCTGAGACATGAAACCGTGAAGTGAATCCACATTCAAGTAAAGCTTAAACTCTGCCTAACTGTACTGTTAAAATTAAAGCCTAACTTAAGTTCTTAAATGTTGGTGCAAATGACCAATTAACTTAGGAGGTATAAAAGTGTTATCAAAACTTTATTCAAAAAAAGAAAAACATTTATACAACTAAGTAAAGTAGGTAGACATCTAAAGATCTATAAAGTTCTTGGTATTATATAATACGCTCTTACATTTTCTGTTTCATTGGATTCATGTAAATCTGTGGATCGATGTAGATTAATATTATTGCATACTCTTCTTCAATTTCATACATCAGTTGACCCTGCGCTTGACAATTATCTGGCATAAAGTTAGTGTTTGCTGTTTGTTGCGATGGCATACTGTTATTAGATTGTTGAAACTTTGAATTTTGATGAGATACTGGTGCAGACTCTGATAATGTGGCAAGTTGGGGTAATGGCGATGTTGCTGGGGATGACGAAATGCTACATTGTGGGGAACTTAATACAATGACCGAGCTTGTTGCAGAGGATGATGCAATGGATTTATAAAATTCACCCATCAATAATTTAAAGCAGATATTATCAATTGCATTCTGAGCAAATGCTATTTCTAACTTTGATCTACCGCTATTTCTAAGTTTATTAGCAATATGCTCCCCGTAAACAGTATATTCATCACGTTTTGAAACCGTGTCGGTAAGCGTTTTCATGCAGTTTAAAGCTTCAGCTGCATTTGAATCATCAATTTTTCGTATTTTCTTTGTTGGTGGTAAAACAAATTCCTTTCTTTTGGTAATGTTCTAGACTGATTGACGATGTTTTCCTGTTGGTGCTCAGTATCAGTATCAGTTTCATTGGCATTAGTTTCATCTGCAATGAGGCTTTGTGAATTTTCTCCCATAACATCCGTGGAGTTCTGTAAATAAAATCCATAATTAGTTTTATTTTTTAGATGCCGACGAAAGAAGAGGAATGGATCGTTATTAGCGAAGGATTTAATAACCGATGGAATTTCCCTCACTGTGTTGGCGCTATGGACGGTAAACATGTTCAAATTGTTGCACCGGCACATAGTGGAAGCCTGTATTTTAATTATAAGAAGACACACAGTATTGTGATGTTCGTTATTGCAGACGCAAATTATAATGTTTTGTATGCTGACGTTGGATGTCAAGGGCGAATATCAGATGGCGGAGTTTTTTATAAAAAACTTAGTGAAGAAAGGCTTCGGTTACCACCCAATCAACCATTGCTTGGAAGAAATAAACCAATGCCGTTTATATTTGCCGCTGATGATGCATTTGCTTTAACGACAAACATTATGAAGCCATATCCTGGTCAGTTACCTGGTTCTAACAATCCCAAACGAATTTATAATTACAGACATTCTAGAGCCAGAAGAATAATTGAAAACGTTTTCGGAATTTTATCTTCTAAATTCAGAGTTTTTCTTAAGCCTATAGCATTAGACCCGAACAAAGTAGAACTGGTTAGTTTAACATGTCTTTATCTCCACAATTTTTTACGACGAAATGTTGAATGCATCAACACTTATTGCCCGCCAGGAACTTTTGACACTGAAGATCTCGATAGTAATATAATTAACCCGGGTTCGTGGAGACAAGATGTCCAAGAAGACCAATTGTTTGGATTGCAAAATATTGCAAGAAAATCACCAGTTACAGCGCAAGAGATAAGAGATGAATTCAAGGAATATTTTATCCCCGCAAGGCTTGTGCCTTGGCAAAACTTGTCAGCGTAGTTTGGTGAATTTTTAAATAGTTGTAGTAAATATTTTTTGTAGTTTTTCTGAAATAAACTAGGTACGTTTAAGTATTTAGATTTTTTTTTATATTTTTGTCCACAGGTAGGTCGCAAAGATCACCATATAATTTTGCACACACCTTGCAAACAATATTTTTTTACCAAGATATCCGATGATATGTTTTGCATATTATTTACATCTCCGTATTTAAAAAAAAACATAGTCACATTGTAGTAACTAAATACGTATGTATTCCATAGCAAATTTTTAGCCTCAGGGCTATATTATCTCATGGACATTTTTTGAATACCGGTGACTTACTTGCTAATAATAATATAATGTCAAAAATTAAGAAAAACCCACGTTAGTTCAAAAAAAATGGAAAATATAAAAGAAAATTACCGTTTTAGTGTCTTAATACATAATTTGACATAGACATAAATATTACATAAAAATTAAAATAAAATGCTAACTTACCTCAGTTTCCTCTTCGTTTCCTGCATCTGTTGAACGACTACCTCTAGAAATATACCCTTGCAATAAAAATAATAGTCTTTCGTAACCAAACCAGTTCACTTGCTTGGGAGATGCTCCACTTCGCTCAGAGTCCAATAATTTCTTGTGCTCTCGGCGAAATTGATTTTTTAGTGCCTGAACCTTTTTTTCAATTTCTGATGCACTGATCTTATACTTTTTCAAGCATTTCATAGGCATCCACTTTTTATTACGGTTTTTATAGTCTACACACTGTACGTCCCATAAGCATGGTAGACTGTAAAGTCTTCAATTAAAGAAAGGGTTTTTTTGGTTCCACATTTTAATAAGCTATTTGTATATACACTAAATAATAGACCAAAACCCCGAAATTACAAGCGCCACTGATAAAACAAATAAATAAACATTTGCCCCGAACGCGTCCAGACTTGCTTGTTGGCGAGTATAAAAACACGTGTTTCATTCTGGCGGGAAACAAAAAACCTTAAACATTTGTTTAAATGTTTTTAAACAAATGTTTGCAAACACATTTTAAACAGCTTTTATACAGTTTTTATACAAATGTTTTAATGTTTGCGGGCAAATGTATGTAGGTCTGGACTAGGCTTAAGGAATGTAATTCTAAAAGTGGTGAAATAGGTAAATTTTTTATCGTAATCAATAGCCTACATAATAATTTTCATACTTTAAAGTTCAGAAGTGACGAAGTTTCCTACAAACTTATACCCCCATTCCTCTGTTGCAGTGCTTGTAGCAATTGTAAAAAAATCCGGTTTATTTTGCATAATTTAGGGAAAACTGATTCTTATTTTTTGATAATTAGAAATGCATATATTATGTATTTTTTCAGTTTTTAATTTGCAGTTCTTGTTTATTTTAATAAATAAGCTACAAAATTATTTATATTTATCAAACATTTCCGACTGAATAGATGATTTGTAAAAAGTACACATAGTAAATTACACAAAGACTTTATATTTTTTCAACAGCAGCAATATTTTCTGCTTTTGAAACGTGTGTCATCAAATCTTATTGCTTCTTTTATTTACTCCTTACAAACTTAATTACCCTTCCATAGACAGTAAAAGGCTAAGGTAACAGCACAAAGAGAAGAAAGTGGGTCCACAAATAAATATTATTTTTTTGCAAACTACCGATTTGCCAAATTAGCTGGCAAACTGCACCGAACGGGATTAGAACAATTAGAACCGTAGAAACATAAAACAAATAACGATAAAATTTTCGAATTCGATCTCGTGTATTTACAATTAGCAGGGCCAGAGTTTTATCAGGGTTGTAAACAATAGGTCACGTTAAAGTTAGATTTTAGACGAGAAAATAAAATCTTTTAGGCAAATATGTCATAAAAAACTGTTACTTACCGACTGACCCCCTAATCATAGCAAAAAATTATTTTATTTATAAGAAAATCGTATATTCTAGCGCATTCGCCAAAACAGTCGCTCTTTTTATTTATAGGATACCATTCTTTTATATCTGTCCTGATTTTATTTCTTGCGATAAATCATAAATAGGTGAGAGAATTATATACTTAAAAAAATAATTCAGAATTTTTAAGATTTAATAAATATTCTTTTTATTGCAATAAGGAGTATCCCGAATATAATATACAATTATTTATTCAAAACTGCCAAGTTAAGTTATTAGGGATATTTTAAGTCACCTATTTGAACGGCAATACACGTTGTCCGTTATACACAGCATGCGCAGTAGCACTGGAATAAGCGACAACTTAACTGACATCGATCAACCTTATTAAAGTTAAAGTTACGTTGTTTGCGGTGTATTATTGCTTCTACACTTAAGTTTTGTAATAAAATCATGTCAAATCATGAGTTTTATTTAACTATATCAATTTTTTTTACTATATTTATAATTTTTTCCTTAAATAAAAGTAAAATATCTCACACAATTAAGTGCTGCTGACAACGTACCATTACAAATTTAAGAAAGGAGAATAATATGCTAGCTTTGTGGAACTAACCTTAATTGCCTAAAACCCAACTTTTATGTAAATTGTGTTTTGAAAAGTTGAGCTGTGGTTTTGAGCAATAATTTCTGTTTTTAAAATGGATAGACTAAAAAACAGGCTAAGATTTGGAGATTTCGATGATGTAATTCTTTCATCTGTCACGGTAATAACTGTAGATTCTTCCCTTCATCGAGGATGGTTAAAAAACTAATTTTTGGAATGCGTCTATTAGCATAATGTGTTCATTTTATTAGCTGATAAGGGGTTAAAGTTAACAACGGTTTAGAATGTTAAACAAAACGTCATTGTCAGTGTTATTTAATGATTTTAGTAGGCAACCTGTCAAAATCTGACATTTTGTTAAACATTCTAAACCGTTGTTAACTTTTAACAATTGCTAAGTCCATTGCTAAATTTAACAACGCTCATCACTCGGCCGTAAGAGATCTAAAAAACACGAAAATATAATTTTATGAAATTACTTTCCCTGTTTACATTTTTTTAATGATTAAAATGCGTTTAACATCTACTTCCTTCCTCCCGTCTAACTTAGGATAACTGGAAAAGTTTTATTAAAAAAGCAAGTAGTTTGCATTTTAACTAAATATGTGCAAATCCTATTTAATTTAAGTAACACTATCCCAGGGCCCCTACATTGGGCCCAATGATTGGTCATATCTCATAGGCATTGTGAAAGTTGTTACAATTTTTATTCTTCCGAAAACACATCCACATCCTGGGAAAGCACAACCTTTAGCTGTGAATGAAGAACCTACACATAACAAGCCACTAAAAACACAATCCATTGTTATAGGTACGCGACCAACCCCGCTTAAACCAATAAAACGATTTTTGGAAGTCGAACTAGTGGGGTTGTACTCTGAGACTTTACCGACTCAAATCTAACATCGGTCCGTAGGTCTAATGCATCAATATCAAAAAAAGTGTAAGATCAACTGCAGTGCAGAAGGGGTAGCAGTTTATCAGCGCTGCTCTGTACTTTATCAAACAGTTTCACTGATATAGCTACGTTTGACCGATGTCAGCGCTGACCGTCGATCTGGCACGAAATCCAGCCTACAGTGTTTTATATTTTAGGTAATCCTTTATCAGTGACAATAATAACGGGCTGGGGCAAAACACTATATGCACATTTTTTTTGTTTTAAGTTTTAATCAAGGTAATATGATTTTCCTTAATTTGTTGAGTACAGGAAAAGCACCTAATTGGCTAAAATTGGTAGTGTATGTTTTTCTTTACAGCAAATTAGTAGTGTCTTTGTCCTAGTAAGGACAAATACACCTGAAAAATTAGAAAAACAGGCATTATCAACTTTAGCCAAAAAAGTGGTATTACTACAGCCCACAAAACTGCAAAACTAGGAAAAATCATCTTACCTATATGTGCCAAGGAAGTTTAAAGGTGTATGGAAGCCCAATACTGTAGAACAAAATTGTCCAGGCGTGCAGGGCAGCGGGAATCGGGGGATTGGCCCCGCGGAGTTTGCGCAATGAATAGTAGGTCAGAGCCGGACTTCCATAATTCTTTGTTACTATCTATAAAGTTGACATCATCAAATGTCAAATTCAAGCATTCACTGTTTTTTTTTTATTTTTTGCACAAAATTGTTGCTTATTAAACGATACTACCATAGAATATTTAAATTATTGTGTAATATTGGATTTTATATCATCTGATATAATATGGAAAGAATAGATGGCGCCACTTTACAGTCTTCTATTTAAATGGTCGATATTTTTGGGAGTTTTGTATTGTTACCAAAAATCTTTGTAAATAAATAAAAACACGATTTTTAAAAATAAATTTCAAACATTGTATGATAGCTTCATGTACTTATCACCAATTTTGTAATAAAAGAAGGGCAAGATAGTGTAAATAAGTTTAATCTAATCCTAAGATTGTGGTTGTACATTAAAAAGTGAAAATTTTTATAACTGCTTTTTAGGCATATACTTTTCACTAATAACAAACATTCATGAGACAGAATAACAGTGGTTAAAAATGTTTAGTAACCTTTGGTACCTATCCATTGTAACAGTAACTGTTAAATATTATGTGTCTACAGTATGTCGAGCTTAAAAAGTTGATAATGTAAGTTTAAGAAACCAAAAATCTAATTTCTTTTTAAACAAATACAGAAAAAGCAAAAAGGAACTTTAACATAAAATTATACTTTCATTTATTCAATTAGAGGGACCTGTATATATTAAAATTTGCCTGGTCTGCCCAGTAATTAATAATTTTGATCCTTTAAAAGAATGTACTAAATTATTAAATGAAATAAAAGTACCTAAATGTAAACCTTATTTCTTTTAATAATCCACAGAAATACACAAACATTGTGGAAATCATCTAAAAGATAGTTAAGATTGCCTTACTTTTCTCACTGCTATTTCCTATGAAATTTTCATTTTCTATAATTCATAATTGATATATTATTATTTATTCGGTTACCTAACGTTACGTCTCATAAGAAGCACCTAATTTAAATATAAGAAATACTTACCTAAAGTAAAAAATGCCGGGTATGTTACCCTTAGATTTGCAAGATAAAACCATACAACCTCCAGTCATTTTGTTACGATATTATAAGTAACAAACAATAAACACAAAATTATAGTCACAATTAAATAAACACTAATCACTAAAATAAGAAGGTTTTTATCAATCCAAAAAAACTTCTGCAACCACAAAATATAATCACACAAAGCAAAACAATCGAAACTAATACGGCTCTCATAAAAGTATAATGTGTTGCCTAACTACACACTGATTTATCAGTGTGTAAGTAGGCAACACATTAAATTATTTCGTGGAATTTCGTTATTGCGCAAAATCGGCGGGGCCAACTCTGACAGTTATTTTCATACTGGGCTGGACATTTTTTGATCGAATGGGCCATAGCATTGGGCTTCCATACACCTTTAAACTTCCTTGATATGTGCTCATACATTGTTGCGTCTGCTCATTGCATTTTAGCGCCATGAAAATAAACAATACTGTCACTGATAAATAATTACATAATATATATAATATTTGGAAATAGTAAAAATTAAAAACTTATATATCAGCATTTTCTAAATGTTTTAATAGTATAATACAATCCCAGACGGAAAATGCTTCATTGCTGGTCAAGAGGTTATATAGTTTATTAAGACGCGTAGCGTTGAGATAAACTAAACCTCAAGACAGCAATGAAGTTTATCATCGAGGTTTGTTAACAATTTTATTTTCAACCCTTAATGTTTAGGGCTAAAACTTAAATATGTTATTTTGTACTGTCTGGTAGACCTTCCATTACATTATCAATTTGAAGTCAGTAGTTCAATCGTTACAGTATCAGGGCGGTAAGTGTCGCTAAGCAACACTTACCGGACTGTTTTATTTTTATAAATCAAATTAGACATTTAAAAATATGCCAACATGACAATTTCTTCCACTTGTTGAGTGTTGCCACAGGGAAAGTGACGCGATTTTTAGAATATAAAGGGATTTTTTGATTTTTGAAATTAAAAAATTACAACAGACTTACAGTATGAAATAAAATACATAACGATACACCTGCGGCAATACTTGTTACAGTTACTCGTTTAGACATTCTTCATAATGTCTAATTCGTACTGTAACAAGTCTACCGGACTTTTAACGTAAATTACCATTATTGTACAAAATACTACATATTTTGTCAAAGAACTTTGACTTTAAATTTTGCAAATTAAAAAACGAGCAGGGAAATGGAGACGGACATGCTTTTTCTGCCTAGGCAGGTATATGCATTGCCCTCCCGATAAAATGTAAAAGAACAGAATGATTTTAAAAAGTCTGTGAAGTCAACATCACATTAAGGGTTAAAAATAAAATATAGAAATTATATCGACCCTTTTTTATCTAATATCAATTGGCAAAAAAGTGTTGTAACATTCAAAGTACGACCCTGCTTGTCTAACTTTGGTTTATCGTTTTATTGCAGGACATGCTTGTTTTCTTGTGTGGTTTTTTTATTAGTAGGATACGCCGATATGGAACTTAAAATCTGCAAACTACTATAAATGGATATTCATGCAACTACAGTTAATAGGTAGGTACTTGCCAGCCAGAACAAAAATAAACTATTAAAAAAGCAACAAGCAAAGCAAATTTTATCACAAACAAAAATAAATTTAAATGGTGGTTTATTTAATACTTTATTATAAACCTAATAATGACAAAAATGTAAAACTTCAAATTGCCTTACCAAACTGCTAAACAAGTGTGACCATGCAAAAACAAAAATGTTGAATTATTAACGCAATGGAATGATTGTTAGGACTTCTGGCCTCCAACAGTAAGGGGTAAAGGATGTTCTACAGGAAACACTCCTTTAAGTGCCTAGAAAAATATGTATTATTAAATTTCGATTAAAACAATGAGGATTCCCGAACTGTTATGTTTTTCTAGTGAAATAAAAATAAAGAAAAACAGATATAGTGTGCCAAAATGTTCTTTTTATACAATGTACTTTACAGTCGCAATTTGGACAAAGTTATCGTTATGCGTTTCTAAAAAAATCCAGTCTTGATAAACATTTACATACTAAAAAAAACTGTAAAAAAATACCTTTTCCCTTTATAACTTGTAGAGAAAATAAATACGCGGCAAATTGACTAAAATCGTCTTTCTAGACAATATACCTACGAACAAGGTCACCAGTTTCAATGAATAAGATTCATCTTTTAAAGTTTGTAATGCTTAACATCCTCCATATTCACCGGACCTAAGTTTCTTGAAGTAGTACCAGTTTTGTTAAAGTAAGATTAAAAAGGCAACAAGTTTATGTAAATAAAAAGGTAAGAGGCTGCACAGAGCAAGAATGTTTATTTCGGGGGGATTTACGAAAAATACTAAAAAGTTGTAAGTAGTGTAATTACTTTGTTATGAAATTCGGTCTCATAAAATCTTTTAAAATATACTCTGGTATAGAAAGTTACTTACATCCACACTTATATATAAAAAACCTTATGGAGTTTTAAAGCTTCAGATTTTTTACTTCTGCTGTAAAAATCAATTTTCAATATTTGTTTATTTTTGAAAATCATATTTCAAACTTTTTCGACTCCTGGCAAAATCAACTTTTAAATTAAGTTTTTTAATTTTTAAGTTTTTATTTAGAGTCAAAGTTTTAAAGAAATGAGTTACGAAAACGTTTCTCACGTCACATTGTTTCTTAAACATACTATACACATACTGACTGGGATAATGTTGGACTCATACGGGCAAGATCTCTACTATTAATAAAAATAAATTAAACAGTTCAGTCGCCCCTAAATCAGTAATTCCAACTTTTCATCTGCTCTCGTTCTCAAAGAGATTCTAATATATATATTTTATTTTAAACTACAGCTACGTTTTGAATTGTTGTGGCTACATTTATTAAAAAATAACTTATAGATCTACCTGAAAGATACCTTTTTTTTTAATTAACAATATCAATGTTTCAGTGATAAATCCAACACCATTTTCAAAATACGAAAAAAAATAACGGTGTAAAAATTCAACAATAATTAAAACTCAAATTATTACAACTTAAGCAAAACAAATACAGTGAGAGACTGGTAAAGAAAACAATCGAAAAATATCAAAATAAGACAAAAAACTCTAACTTAAATGAGACTCCACATGACCAAATATTTATGACAATTCCATATATCAAACGAACTTCGGAAAAGATCCGCAGAATCGCGAATAGGTATAATATTAAAACGGCATTTAAAGCACGAACTACTCTAACAACCATTCCTATTAAGAAGAGACCAGATAACAATGTTTCAAATAATGACTGTACCTACCAGATTCCCTGTGAATTTGGTGAAGTATACATTGGGGAAATGAAAAGACCACTCGAAGTTAGAGTCAAAGAACACAGAAAATATATGGAAAGAGGTGAAACGTCGAAGCCAGGGATTGCCAAATAAGCTTGGTCAAAACAACACCACATACAATGGTCAAAAGTAAAAACTATTCATACAGAAACCCACTGGAAGAAAAATTTAAAGAAGCTGTAATAATTGTAAACAACCAAAATGTATTCAGCAAGCCTAGCATCGATATTTCGAATATCTGGCAGCCATTGCTGAACCGTGAAGTCAGTCAAGCTTCGGTGAACAAGGGATAGTATATAAATCGTAGCTTTTAAGAATAGTTTTCAGTTATCACTTGAAAAGGGTTGGAGATACATCACTTATTGAAATCTTGTGTAACAAATATCAAATAAGACAATGAAAATATCACTGCTTGTTTTTTGAAAAAAATCTTCATTTTCAGGCATAAGATAAAGAGCTAAAAATCACTTTACCGGTATACCATATAATACCATATAGCTACCAGAAACGTTAAACACACAAATGAAAAATAAAATGTTTTTGATCTTTAGGTACCAAGTTTTTAGTAACTGCACTCTACATAAGCTTTATATTTTTTATTTGAAAGTCTGTATACTTTATCCCAAATTAAACAGCATTATAATATGTTTTTATTTATGTACCAATGACCAAAAAAATATTTTTAAAAAAGCTATTAATAAATATTTTTAATGTCCAACATTATTCCAGTCACTGTATCTAATAACAATAAACAAATACAGGTTTACATATGAAAACCAACCTTTCTTCAGCTGAATATATAGGATAAGTATGCTTTACTTCTTCAATATAGTTACAAGAAGGTTTTTACTAATTGTGGTTTGGCATCACATAATGGTAAGTGTCGCATCCCAGCATGGCAAAGTTTGTTTGCTTTTTAAGCAAGTTAAATTCTGAGTTGTCCCTATACACTTTTTAAAGCTTTCCTAACAAGAACCGTGAGGCGGGTGCAACGCTTCTAGAAAGAGGTCACGCTAAATAACACAGAAAATAGGCGGCCTTATTTTTACTATTTTAAAGAAGTAAAGCATACTTTTCGTTTGCAGCAATACAGATAATTTTGTCAGTTTTTGACAAATGTTGTATAAAAAATATAAAAGATAATAAAGTACACAATTACATGTGTATCAAAACAATAAAATATAATAAAAAGGAAACGCCAAATAAGGTTATTTAAAACACCTACATCAATTAAATTATATTTATTACCAATTCAATTAATTAGCATCATAATATATAATATAAAAAAATGATCAGTAAAATTTAACAGACTGTTACCCTTATATCTGTAAAATGTATGCTTATGTTAACTTAGAAATTACCTCCTCAACCTGATCTTTATCAAACATATGGAATAAGTTATCAGGAGTCATAGTCATGACTTCAACATTTGACGAGTTTAGTTTTTCTTCCATTACTTGCTTTAGGATTGTTAAAGCAGCAGTTGCAGCCTCCTGTAAGGTCATGCTTTTATGGTAAACCTCCTGAAGGCTCTGTTGAGCTCCTTCAGAACCTGAACCAATAGCTTTTGCATCAAACTGAACAAAGGTACCTAAAAATTTTAAAAATACTTTATAAACCAGGAAGTACGTATTTTTTCCAGTTTTACAAATTAGTTGCCTTTTAAAGCTGTACAACCAAAATAATGTATTTTGGGGGTGTTTCCTTTGTAACCTACTTTATTTAAGAGGGTGATATCTCAAGTAATTTCATGCAAAAAAAGTTTATATTAACATATGTCTTAATAATTTTTTCAATTTGTTGTAATCATTGGGTAATCGAAATGTCTCATTATCTTAAACTTTAAATGTTTTACAGCCTTTGGCAACTTGGTTAAAGAAAAGAAGCATATGTTAATAAAAATGTATTAAAAATGAAGCAATAGAACATAATAAGAAAAAACTCATTCGGCAGAGTAATGATCGCGTTGTTAAATTTCGCAATGGACTTAGCAATTGTTAAAAGTTAACAATGGTTTAGAATGTTTAACAAAATGTCAGATTTTGACAGGTTGCCTACTAAAATCATTGAATAACACTGACAATGACGTTTTGTTATACATTCTAAACCGTTGTTAACTTTTAACAATTGCTAAGTGCGTTGCTAAATTTAACAATGCGTCATCACTCGGCCGCTAGTATGGTTTATTACTAAAAGTTAGAAGAAGTAGTAGCTTGCATTATGGCTAATTACAACCACTTTGAAAATTTAATTTTAGCTCTGTTTGTTATTCAGTAACAGTGTACACTATTTTACACTTTTGGTCAACAAATTTTGTTTGTATTTTTTTTATTGTCAAACAGCAAAACTTACAATCACAAACAAAATACAAAAATTTTGAATTTAGCATGGTTTTTAATAAAAAATGTAATATTTATTTAATTTGTATTTATAGACCGCCAAGTGGCGACATAAAATTATTCTTAGAGAATCTAGAAATACTTCTGGGAAATTTTTCAGTAAGCGCTAGAATAATAATTGCTGGGGACTTCAATATTAATTACTTAGTGAATGATTGGAAGACTATAGAATTAAAAAATCTTCTAAATTCCTTTAATTTTAGGATGCTTGTTGACGAGCCTACCCATATTTCTAGATATAGTGCATCAGTAATAGATTATGTATGTGTAAATTTTGAATGTGATAAGTGTGTTGTTCTGTAGTGGCCGCGCCTTTGTCTGATCACGAGGCGGTACATCTAGGGTTTCCTGTAACGTTTAAGGTAGGGAGGAGAAATCGGACGCTTGGTAGAATATTTAGTTCTAAAAATTTTAATAGCTTTAGGGAACATACTCTCCGGACAAACTGGAAAACTGTATTGACTGGTCCAGATCCTGTAAGTGCATTTCACTCCACACTACTAAATATTTTTATTTATAATTTTCCATTAAGAACAATTAAATATAAATGTAAAAAATCTTGGATTACACCGGGCTTAAAAATTTCAGCTAAGAATTTAAAATCACTACATGCTTTAAGAAAATTTACTGACAATGCCAATTTTCATAGATATTTTAATAAGTATAAAGGTATTTATAGGCGCACTATAAAAATGGCTAAGGAGACTTATTATAGGGATAGAATCGCCCATTCCAGGGATAAAGCTAAGGAAAGCTGGAATATTGTAAGTAACATAAGAGGAAAAAATGGTTCAATTCAAAATAAGCTAAATATTGACTTAAATGAGCTAAACTCTTTTTATTGTTCGGTGGCATCAAATTTAACAGCAAATATTCAGTCTCAATTGGATCCTTTAAGCTTTTTGGACAATGTTTCTGTAGTGGATACTTTTGTTCCCTTTGACACTGATGTTGATGAGCTTAGATCCATGATTTCCCAAATTAAAAACAAAAAGTCATCCGGCTTGGATGGAGTTTCAGCTAGAATTTTTGAAAATTTAGAAAACAATGCCCTAAGTGCTTTAGCAGGGGCAATAAATTATTCATTTAGGCATGGAATGTTTCCTTCTTGTCTTAAGACTGCTGTGGTTATACACTTGCATAAAGGGGGCGACCCTAATACACCCGCGAACCTTCCCCTATTTCCAAGCTGCCCACCCTTTCCAAAATTATTGAAAAGTTAGTCAAAAGACTTATGGATTTTTTCAAACGACATAAAATTTTGTCGGCGTCTCAGTTTGCCTTTCAGGAACGAACAGGTACCAGTGAAGCAATCTTTTCATTTCTTAAAAACCTATATACCAGTCTGAATGATGGTGATGTTGCGGCGGCTGTATTTTGTGATTTGGCAAAGGCATTCGACTGTGTAAATCATAGAGTGCTATTGCGTAAACTGGAGCGTTATGGTGTTAGGGGAATTGCCTTGGATTGGTTTGCCTCTTATCTCTCAAATAGAAACCAAATGGTAAATGCATATGGAAAGTGCTCCAATGTTTTTTCTATAAGTAGTGGCATCCCTCAAGGTTCAGTACTAGGACCACTACTTTTTCTAATATATATTAATGACCTGCCAAAAATTAACATTGAGGGATCGTTTACATTGTTTGCAGATGATGCAACTATTTTGTGGCATGGAAAGAATGGAGAAAGCTTGAAAGAAATTATTGAAAATGATTTGAGTATTATGAATGAGTGGTGTGCTGCAAACTGTTTATCCTTTAACATTGCTAAGACTGGAGTATTAACTTTTAGATTTAGTTGTGATAATTTGGCTTTTAAAAATTATTTTGTAGAGAATAGATCAGTCACAAAGTTTTTGGGTATTTTTATAGACAGGAAATTAAAGTTTGAAGAACATATATTAGAATTGAGCAAGAAACTGTCGAGTGGTTGTTATGCCATAAGAACAGTGTCAAAGGAGCTAGGTATCACAATTGCTCGCACAGTGTATTACGCATTGTTCGAATCTCATGTGAGATATGGAATAGCATTTTGGGGTTTTTGTAACAGTCAATTAATGAATTCCATTCTGGTTTTACAAAAGCGAGCAGTGAGATATCTGTTTAAAGTTAAGTGCAGGGAACATTGCAAACCACTGTTTGTTAGTGGAAAAATATTAACTATAATAGGAATTTTCATAGTGGAGACGGTCTGCCTTCTGCACAAAAAGTATAAAAATTTCATAGCACCTAATCCACAAAATACTCGAAGAGCCTACTGCCTATCCCCAAAACCACATTGACTAAAAGATCTATTTTCTTTGAAAGCATTAAAATATATAATCACATTCCAATTACATTTAGACAAATTCTAGATGATCGTTTGTTTAAAAGAAAGGTTAAAGAGTTAATTGTTACAAGACCGTAT
This sequence comes from Listronotus oregonensis, assembly GCA_019359885.1. Classification (NCBI taxonomy): domain Eukaryota; kingdom Metazoa; phylum Arthropoda; class Insecta; order Coleoptera; family Curculionidae; genus Listronotus; species Listronotus oregonensis. The sequence continues at coordinate 18,629 of JAHBCN010000226.1, forward strand.
TACACACTCCAGGAATATTACGATGACACTTTTTAAAATAAGATTAGTAATGTTTTGGTATTACATATTTGTGAGGATGGGTAGGTGTATGTATATTTAAGTTTATTTTATGTATGACCGATTTTTGTAAATAGTATTGTACATTTTAATTATTATTTAAGTATTTGTTTTCGACCCTAACGGAATATAGTGACATTTATTATTATTATTTTAATTTTAAATTTGTTTACCAATATTTATTGTTTTATTTTACATTTTACCTCTTTTGTTGTTGTATGTATCTATACGGGTGTTTGTTTGTATGTATGTGTGTAAATATGTATGCCTGTGTATATGTGAATTATAAGTTTTAATGACTAACATAATTAATTGTATTTTACATTTTGTGACCAGAAATCTAGTAACTTTGTTAGTTAATATTGTATTTTGTTTTTGTATATACCAGCATTTTATTACTGTTATCTTTTATTGTCTTCTTCTGTCTATATATTATATGGCTCAATGGCTCCAACTTTGAAAATGTTTGAAAATGTTGTATTATTTAAATGTTATGTTAGGTAGGTAGGACAATAAAGCATATTATTATTATTATTATCAAACAAGTTAGAAACAGATGATATATTTTACCTGAAGGATCCATATGATATAACTGAGGTCCTTTTTCATCAATACCAGCAAACAAAATAGCAACACCAAAAGGTCTTGACATAGCTGCTCCATCATCATCAGAATCGCCAAACTGGATTGCTAAATTGGATACGGCTTGAGCACATGATTCAACACTCATGTTTTCATTATATACAAACCAATGATTTTGACATTCTAACCGAGCTCTACAACAATACAACAGTATATAATAAAATTTAATATAAAGCAACACCTATAATTAAGAAATAGTAGATAATACTCAAGAGGACATAAGAATTATTACTTTTTTATTTAATAGGGTTTAAACCTCACAACTCTTGCATTTAGTTTATTTTTAACTTTATAATAAAAGCAGTCTCATAGACTTAAATCAGTATAAAATTTCAACCAAAGTTTCAAAATGAAACATTTTCAGATATACAACTGTCCTTGCTATTGCTATTTCGCCAAACTTATACCTATTGTTTTAAAATCAAAATTATCCTAATACACTAACTTACTGCAATGAGAACCATGAGTTTTATAAACATTTCAACATGGTCAAAATGTGCTACTACATAGGGTATAATTATTTCGGAATGAACAACATACCTATCAATCATAGTTCTAGAATCAGCCATGAGTCCTGACACGGCACATCCAATATGTTTATCTACTTCAACAATTTTTTCTATTGTTGTAGATTCCATAAGTGGTGAAGTTATTCGCTTCTCAACTGCCAAAACTACCCCTTCACTAGTACATATTCCAATGGCTGTGGATCCCAGTTTAATGGCCTCTATAGCATATTCTACTTGAAAAAGGCGTCCTTCTGGCGAAAAGGTGTTAACTCCACGGTCGTATTCACTTCTCGTTAGAAACATTTTCTAAAATAGAAAACAAATTGGTTTTTAGATATTTAAGGTTAGAGATCTTTGCAATGATCTAGCATTTTATTTTCTAAAGATGATTAATGAGGTTTGAGGCCAAAATTTTGTATAAATTAACGTACCTACTGAATTTTCTTTTTGTGAAATGAAATGAATATAAAAAAATATCTTATTAACACAAGCAAAATGTTATAAGCTAAAAATTATTCAAAATAAGCAGAACCCGGTGACCAAAGACAAAATTTCGTTTGATTTTGACGTTTGTTTTAGTGATTCGTGAGTTTACACTTTTAGTGACTTTTGACAAAAAAAAGAAGAAATAAATTTTTGCGAGGTAATTCATGTAACCAGGGTTAGAAACCCTTGAAAGTGGGATTATGGAACACTAAACAATGGTGAAATGTTTATAATTTTTTAAATAAAACTGTTGAATTTAAAGTTTAATTGAAAATCAACAGATTATTGAACATATAATTACTGACTCGTGATGTTTTACTACTTCCCTCAGCAAACTTTACTTTATATAATACGGTCAAGTTTACACTATACCCTTTGCTACACCAGCGCCTCTTTATTTCATGCTATTTTGGGGGCCACTTTTTGAGCCAAACAGTTGGAAGAGATGGTGCTCCTTACCTTTACCTTCCATATAATTTAGTCGTTTAGTCAAGGGAGTAAACTTAACAAGGAGTGCTCGATTTTACTATTTGTCCGCAGATATAGGTTATTTTGGACGTCACCGTTTGCCATTTTGCCCAGAAGCAGTTATTTTATTAATTTTTGTTAAATATTCAACTTTTAAAAAATATTTTGGATATGTACTTACTATTAGAACTGTAATGTATAATATTTTAAAAAAATTAAATTAGACTTTATATTACTTGTAAACAAAACAAAAAGGCAAACAGATTACGTCAAAATACCGAATTGACATTTAAATTGGTTTATATGGGCTTAAATGGGATCGAGCACTCCTTGTTAAGTTTACTACCCTTGGGGTATATGTATATGGCGCATAATGGCGCTCGGCGTGCATATTGGTTAAGGGGGTATTAACCCCTTTCGACGACCAGAACAGGAGTGCGAGAGAGAAAGATTATAGACCTATGCTTTTTTCTCTCCCGCAGGCTTGTTCGCACTGCTGAGCGGCAAGACTGCCTTTGCCTCCAGGTGTGGAAGATACAGAACAATAAATTTAATTTAAAAATAAACGAATTTCTAAGAAAGTGCAGAATATTCCAAACTAGGAGTTATTTTACTGTTTTCTAAATATGACGTCATTTAAATGCATGCGTATAGAAGATTTATTTGCTAACTAACCAGAACTAACCTGTAACAAAAAAATTAGACTTAAGCATTGCAGCCAACCACAAAAAATACTAATCTAGTAATAAGCGCCGAAGACGCCCTCATTTGACAAATTTGGAACCGGAAACAACAACAACCCAAGGTGCAACCTAACCATTTTATTTTTTGTGTTGATGTGTTATTTTGGTAAAAAGAGGTTTTTTCTGTGTTTTTTCTATGTCTTTAATTTATAGCCTTAGTCCAAAAACCAACATAATTTTCTATGGCTATATTTAGCCCCGTTTAAATCCTTGGAGTATGCTTTTTTCTATAGGTAATTGGAAGAGGTCTGCTATCTTTTTACAAAAGAAAAAACTTAAGAACTGAAGACATTGGGAAAATTGTTAATACATTTACAATGGAATACAATATAGTTGCGAAAACAGAATTAAGTGATTTTTTACGTAATTTTGGTGATAAAAATGATTTTGATTGGATGACTATCACAGAATGGGTAAAAGAACAATTTAAAGTTGATAAATCAAAAGAAATGAAGTAAGTTTGTAAATAGGGTCAATTGGAGTAATTTTTAGCTTTTATTACTGCATATAATTATGAAGAAATTGCAGCTTAAAGTAATGGATGAAAGGAAATGTGGAAATTGTAATAAAAGGTTGTTGGAAAATCAATTTACTCCATTTGGCCCTATATTATACTGTCTTCAAATCTACCCTTAACATTAATTTAAGCTTGAATTTTTCAGCAGAAAAATTATATAACCTTCTGGAAATATTGGAAACTATAAACAAAAAGTTTTCTTGGTACAACAGCTTAGAAAGTCCTATAGAAGATACTCTGACTGAAACTCTTAAGGCATTTAGATTCTATGTTACCAATGAAGAAGTAGTAAGACATTTGGTAAATGAGCAACTAATCTGCTACAAGTTCTATAACTGTATTACTGTGCTAATGAATTGTATTTTTACAAAGCAAAATGGCTATAAGCTATACACTAAATACCTGCTACAGTTATTTCTAAATTTGATAAGTGTTGGCACTGATGAACAGCGAAAGGAATCTAAAAAGCGTATTCGTTTTTTTTATTTTAAACAATTCAAACGATATTTTTTGGATTCCTTTGGCCACATTTATGAAGCTAGTGCCCTCCTATATAATCTTGCTGGAAAAAAAGAGCTAGAAGATGAAGGTCTGATTGATAACATCATACTCTATCATGGAGATACTAACAAATCAAATGAGTATTTAGACTTTTTATTAGAAAAAATAATTTCAACTGATTTTTTGTGGCAACTTTATAATGAAATGAATCTTAAAACCAAATTGGTGCTCTTAAATAGTTTAAGGCAAGTGTTGATAAGCCGTGATGACAGCTTCCTGATAAAAGTGGATACTTTTCCTTTGTCCGGCTTGGAGTGCTTTATAACCACATTTAATAAATCTACAAATGTTGTATTTCAAGTTACAACACCAGGTAACTATATTAAATAGTAATTTAAAAACTATCTTAAAATTTGTTGATATTTCTTTTTTTATTATTATTATGATTATACAGATGTTTCCTTTAAATTATATTCCTGTTTTAATTCAGGAACTTATACTTGCTCTAACTTTTAAAAACAGGGTAATTATGCCATATACTGTTTTCTCTAGATTCTTCTTCTTTCCTGGAAGCCTTCTAGATTCACTACCAGAGACACTGCAGCCTCTTGGGCTTTTTGTGCCTAATCTCCCATTATCTTTTATACCAATCCTCCCATTAGTCTTGTTCCTTCTACAAGTCTGTATAACCCCGAGACTGGTTGGTTGATATATTCCTGTGGGCTCATTTTTGATTGCCCAAAAAATGCCTGTCTTTTGTGATTCATTGCTTTACATTTGCATAGAATATGGTAGGCTGTTTCTTTCCCCTCGTCACACATTCTGCAGCTTGGGTCCCCATTGTATGAGTCTATCCTGTGTAGGTGTCCTCTTAGGATATCGTCCCTGTTAGCAACCCTACTGTTAAGCGAAGTCTTTTCCTACTTTGTCTGAGTAGTTCTTCCTTCATTCTTTTGGATGGGCCCCTTATGAAGCTTTTTTTCATGTCTAATTTTACTGAGGTTCCCCCAGTATACCTCGTGTTTGTTTCGAATCCATTCCCTGGTTTGCCCTCATGCTGTGGTTTTGGTCACTTCAAGGACAGGTTCTAGATTCTTAAAAAAATATATATTTTGAGTTAAATGTTGTCTGTTACTTGTTTTTTATATCAATATATATAATATAACAGTAATATTATAAATTATTTAATATTTTTGTCTCATATGACAAAAAAAAATTAAAATTGTCCTCGGGGTAAAATTTCTCTATTTCTAGTCTATTTAACCTTATTGTTTCCCAAGAAACCAAGTGGGTTAGAAATGCATTGGAAGGTTAAATTAGGGAAAAACTACTTCTAAATAAAAAAAAGTGAGTATTATTTGGACATAGTAAAATGCTCTAGATATTATAAAATTCTTGGAAACTCTGGAATTATCTTTTGTCAAGATATTATATTTTTCTTCTTATATATTACTTTAATAGTTTAAAATTGGGTAATTGCTTAGATGTGTGGCTCCACCTATTCTTAATCATAAAAAAAAATAGAGGTATTAACAATAATTTCTAGCTATTTCTCTTGACCACTTTTATTAAAAAATATTTTTTCCAACCCTGATTTTAATAAGTAAACAAGAATAATTCTTTTAGGCTGCACTGGAAGTTCACAAGAAGTATCTTACATATTGGAGTTACTTTCCAACATCTCCAGCGATGAAAAGTACTTACAACACTTACAAAATAATAAGGATATTTTCATAAATGCTGCCGTGCTACTATTAAACATTCATCGACTTGGTCAGACGTCAGATAATATTTTTACTCCTGTACAGAACATGGCACAGATGGAAACTTCTAGTGATGAGCCTAGAAATCCTGTATTTGGTTTTAAAGCTGATCTGGTTAGGTTAATTGGAAATTTGTGTTGGAAAAATAGACGGATTCAGGATTTGGTAGGTGTATGTTTTCTAAAAAAACAATGGGGTTTATTTTTTTTTAAGTTAAGACATTGACACACATAATAGACCAGTGGCTGAAGCCTTTGAAAATGGTAAAAAGTGAAAATAAATAAATAGTAGGATGAAACCCATTGGAAAAGAAAGAGAATAAACTAAAAATGAAAAGAACAATAATTTACGGACGATCTGAGGTCGGGAAGTGAAAGGGGTGAGTTTCTAAGGGTAAAAAAGGTTTGTCTCGATTTCCGGCAAAACTACAAGTCCTATGGAAAAAAGTTAAATGGCAAAGTTGTAGGTAATAAAAAGATCCAAACTTTTGTATTTACACTTTTTCCACATAATCTCAAAATTTATGTGAAAAATTGAAATAACTAAGTTTTTGATTTTTTATATTAATCTTTTATTTACAATTTTTTTTTACGAAATTTGGTGAAATTTTACCTTTTATGTCCCAAACGCACCGTAATTTTTTTGATTTAAAATATTTATTTTTTCATCTTCTTTTGACTTAATATCGAAAAAGCACTCTATTTTTCAATTAAAAATTTTCCGTCACAATATCAGCTTTTTTAAAAAAGTCGTTGGGCTTTTTGCTCGTTTAAATTTCTACTTTCTGATGGTGTAAAAAAATATGTACATAACTATGGTAAATGTTCTCAGAAAATGCAAAGAAAAACGAAAAAACCTTGAATCCGAAAATTGTATATTAATCAGTATGTATAGTTTTAAGCTATTTATTAAAATGTACACTTTAATTACTTGAAAAACAAGATTTCATGTTACATTGATAAACAAAAAATTGCAAATTGAAATATACTACTGTAATTAACAACCAAATGTACATATAATTCAAGTTTTTTTCTTTTCTTTGCATTTTCTGAGAACAATTACCATAGTAATGTATATATTTTTTACACCATCAGAAAGTAGAGATTTAAACCAACAAAAAGCTCTTTATTAAAAAAGCAGATATTTTAATGTAAGAATTTTTGATTAAAAATTAGTTATTAGTTGCTTTTTCGATATTAAGTCAAAATAAGATGAAAAAATAAATATTTTAAATAAAAAAATAACAGTGTGTTTGGGACACAAAAAAGTAAGTTTTCACCAAATTCCGTGAAAAAAATGTAAAAGATAAAAACAAAAAAACAAAAACTTGGTTATTTGAATTTTTCACATAAACTTAAGGTTATGTAAAAAAGTGTAAATACAAAAGTTATAGATCTTTTTATTACCTCTAACTATTTAACTTTTTTTTCATAGGACTTGTAGTTTTGCCGGAAATCGACGTCAACCGTTTTTTACCCTTAAAAATTCACCCCTTTCCACTTCCTGACCTCAGATGGCCCGTAAATTATTTTTTCTTTCATTTTTGTTATATTCTGTTTCTTTTCCAATGGGTTTTATCCTAGTGTTTTTTTGTTTCAAAAATTATCGACCCTGGTCTATAAGACATAATTAAAAGTTTAAAATAATTAAATACTTATTTGCTATCTAGCTAAATCACACCTGTCTTTAAATCAAGTTAATGTGATTTACATAGATTGCAAGAATGCTATTACTCTGGAAAAAAAATATTTTCAGTTTCATTTCAAGCCAGTTCTTTTGTTATTTTAGGCCAGATTTATCCAATTTTATAATTGTAAGTCGAGAGCCAAGTTCTTAAGCATTAAGAATATGATTACAATAATAAAGTTACATAAACTTGGCCTTAGGTCAGGCAATATTTCTTTAGTTTTTATGGGCCCTGTATTATTAGCAAATATGTTTTTGTTTAATTTTTAGGCAAGAGAAGCTGAAGTTATTCCAGTTCTATTAGACTGTTGCAATATTGATGAAAAAAATCCTTGTATCCTTTTTTACTTGTAGTTCGCATAGAATGCACACATTAATATTCATTTAAAATTATGATACACCAGTTTTATTAAATTATTTTACATGTTATGTCGGTGTGGTCAGACTCTTTTATTTAAAGCATTGCCCGGGAATGTCAACAATTTTTTGTTTCATTGCATGCTAACATCGTAGGGTAATTATTTAGAATCGCGACCCCAGCTATTTTTGGCTATTAAATTTCGAAAAATAGATATTGACAAGTTTTTTTTACATTTTTTTTTCTATTTTAACGAGCATTTAAGAATCTTCTGAAAAAAATTTAAAAAATCCATTTTAATTTTTATTTTGAAAATTTAAAATGGATATTTTTCAAGTTTTTCGTTAATAAAATGCATCGATTTAAGTTTAGCAATTTTTAATGATTTATTTCATATTCTACGCTTAAAGACAAAAACTAAAGAAAAAAAATATATAAATTTTTGGATTTTTAAATTGAAAAATTGACATTTTTGATTTTTTTAATTGTTCTATTTTTGATAAACTTTAAAAATAAAAATATTTGACAATTCAAGAAAAATATATTATTTGTAAATTTTGCAAATATATGAAAAATTATAAAAAAACATAATTTTGAAATTGTTTTATTTTCAGTAAACATTAAGAAAAAATAGAAGTTAAAAAAAATATTTTATAAAAAATTTTAAATTGAATTTACTCTGAGAAATCTAATTTTTGAATATTTATTTAGTTATATTTTTCAGTGCACCGAAAAATAGAATATTTTGAAAAAAAACTTGTCGATAATTCAATTTTTCAATTTTTTAAGGCCAAAAATAAGTAGGGCCGCGATTGTAAACAATTACCCATCATAGTTACTCTGATGTGGGTGTCTGAATACAAATAATCCTGTGCAATGAAATTGCCTACCAACTAGTTGAGTGGGTAATCAGGCATCTAATTATTACAATTAGAAATCATCTAAGCAGGAATCGAAAAGGAGTAAGAAGAGACTCATTGGACTAGGATTCCAGATCAAAGGCGAAATGATTTATCTCATACTTGCCTAAATATATCAAGAGCTGCTAAAGTTCCAAAAAAATAATTCAGAATAGTTACTTACTTCCTACTACTAACTACGTGTGGGTATCACCTTAAAAAGATGGAAAAGACTAACAATGAACGATAGATTAGACAAACCCTTACTAAACAAGTACCCTTAGAATGCCAAAGCTAAAATATTTAAAGGGGGCAGAAACCTTTACCAAACCTTAAAAAATTCCGGGAATTATGGGGATTTCTTTATGTATTTAATTTTATTTTCAGACCTTGACCTTAACTATAAAAGGTATAACATGTCACAAAAAAGGTAGAATTCAATAACAAACAAATTGTATAACAAAATTTAATATATCTCACAGAAAAAAGAGAAGACCAAGGAAGGAAATCGTCGATGGAGTGAAAATAATATAGTGTTAATAAAACATTTTAGATGGACATCGAAAAAAGCTTTTTATTAATTGATTTTATTTGTTAATCCAATTCTGCATATTTACCTATCGCATCTACCAAACTTAAGGATTGATACATTCAGAAAAAGCAAATTATATGATCATTGGCTGCTAACCTTTAACATTCTTGACTTAGTCATAGGATTTTATAAGAAATAATTTTAAAAATAAATAAAAAATACAATAATATCCTAACCAGTTTAAGGAAAACAACATTTACTATCTATATCACGCCTGAGAGTTATGGTGAAATCGCATGATATCCGTATGCGTATTACGTCTAGGCGAAAATCAGCTATTGCACGTAACACGATGTTAAAAACAAGTCAACCATTTTAAGATGTTTTTAATCTCTTAGGTAGGTAGGTAGGTTTAAAGTGAGTGGACTTTTTACGCCCTCCGCTGCGACCGCTCGGTCTATTGTGGCTCACACCTTTTTATATTTCTCCCAATAGGATTGGACTTCTAATGAATCCGATACCAGATTGGGAGAGAGTTCTTACATCTCTTACTCATGTCGCTACCGAACACGAGCACAATGTGTTCTGATGTGTTCTGGTGTCCCTGTCTCCTGGAGAGTATGACGAGCAGACGATTAGATCCATCATGCCCTCCTCTCCCGGCCTAGTGACGTGGGTAGCTACCAGGTGAAAACGGTCCTATCCGCTTTCTGTTTAAAGCCAGGGAACCCTTTTTCCTATAAAGGCGGTTCTTTCCGCCTTCTGTTTGGATTCAGGGAACCCTTCCTAAGTACCTGTTTGTTTGGGATGGATTAGCCCTTCCCCGTGAAGCAGGCGCCGGTGACTTCAGGGGCACCTTACGAAACGGATTCACCCGTTTCGGTCGACGCACCTTTGTCTGCTTGTGACCTTGAGTGGCACCTCTCGAAACGGATTTATCCGTTTCAGTCAGCGCACCTTTGTCACTTTGTTCCTATGAAAGCGGTTGTCCGCTTTCTGTTTGGAGCTAGGGAAGTAATAGTCCACCACGGCAGAGCCCCGCATTACCGCAGTAAGTCTAGATACTCTGAGAGGTCGCCCTCTATTTCAGAGGCACCGTTGAGGACACATGTTTAAGGCACAGGATGTCATTCACTCATCAGCACGGTATGCTAACACCTTGAGTTTAAGCCTTGTGTTCATCTTAGCTTCGGATCCCGTTGCATACGGTGGCAACAAGAGTTGCCGATAACCAGCAACTCTAGCTCATGTTCCAAAAGATCCTACTGGGCCCAACCACAACGACGATGTGTGAACACAGCGGTTGGGTTTTTTAATCTCTTGCGTGTATAGCAAAAATGGATGCAAACAATTGGCGCCTTTTAATTAAGGTCAGTAAATTAAAAAGCAAAACAGTATGGATGCAAAGTACCTCTTGAAAAATAATAGACACATAAATTTCAAAGATAACCCAACTTTTATCTGTCGAGACCTTGACAAGACGTTTTTTTCTGCAAAATGCTGTCGTATTGGCTATTAATGATTTAAAAACCGATAAATGATTCAGAGGATGTGGTTTTACCCCAAGTTTAAAGGATTTGGTGAACAACAAGGCATTTATAATTGTCTTGTCGCTGATTATGTGCGCATCAAATGGGGGACCGATTTCGCTAAATTTAATTTTAAATTTAAAACCGTTAAGCAATTAAAAATATTTAAAATTGTTGTTCAGTTTTGCATTCGCCATTTTATTGTTAGTTTCATGTTTTTGATGTTTTTTATTTTTAATTTAACCAATAAGTATTCTGGATAACAAAAAGAATAAATTATTTACAAACTAATATTTAAAAAACGAAAATTGCACAGCTTTAAGAAAAAAAAAATCCAAATTATAAATCAAAAATGGTGTAGCCAGACCTAAAGAATATATTACTTTTAGGTTAAAGTGTAAAACTAACACGTTTCAAGGCAATAAGTTGAAGGTTTTTTTGGTTAGACATTTTCAGAGCATACCTTTGACATTACATTTTTAGTTAATATTAAGCCTTAATTCAATTTCTTAGTTATAATTCAGTGGGTGATATTGGCCATAAGAAATTTATGCGAAAATAACCGAGAAAATCAAGCGATCATTGCCGGCCTTACTCAACGGGGAGTTATTAGTGCGGATGTGTTACAACAACATGGACTTACTTTACATTCTGAAGATGATTTAAGCATTGGAATTATAGGTTTAAATTTAAATAAATAAGATTTAAAGTAATTATACCTTTTTTTTAATTCCCAGACGTATCTATACTTCTTCACAAATCACTCTGTTACAGTCAAAGTTTGAAATTGGCTAATATCGACATTAACCGGAAAATGTCGAGAGACTAGAGAGTAAGGTTAGTTCTTGTTAGTTCTGATCAGTGGCGTATACTGATTACGAAAAGTAGGGGCCTGGCCCCTCTCTTGGCTCCCAGAAGTATACACCACTGGTTCTGATTATGTTAATGTTGAGATTAACCTGATTTTAAACATTAACCGTACCATTTACAAAATAAAAAATGTGTTTTGAAACAATTTTATTGTAGCGATTTCATCTACAAAATGTATTTTTTAGGTTTAAGCCCACTCCAAAACAAGCAGAATACATTTAAAAGTAAAAACACACTTCTTAAACCTCAATTTTTTAATATACCGAATGTTTCTTGGAGTTCCCTCTTATAACATTTTTATTTTTTAAAATAAAAAAATGAAATTTAGTATGAAATTCTTTAAACATTTTCATTGTTAGGCCTACTTACTTGTTTTGTATCACTTTTGGTTTGACCGGAATTAAAATCTAAGTACTTTTAAATCTTAAATGGGAATGTTTTCTCTATTATTATTTTTATTTTTATAGGAGACGACATACTAAATATAATTATGCCCATTGTTTTTAAATTTAGGCTTGCACTTTAAAAATGGGGTAAGTTTGCTACCATTTGAAAAATTGTAAATTATCTTGAAAGCTATACATTTTTAGCAAAAAATTATAGAGACTTTTTTTGTATAGAATTAAATTTTGAATTGCAAAATAAATGCAAAAAAAAACGAATTAAAAAGTGTTTTTTTAATCTTTTTTAAATTTTTCCGCAACTTTTTTTTGGGTATAGGCATTACTTCACAAAAAGAAACCCTTATATTGAGCCTAGTATTTTCATTAAAATTTGACAGAGGTTTTTTTTTAATTTTATAACTTTATATTAATCATTGCCGTTTTTTTCTTTAATATTAGATGCTTTTTATTTTTTTATGAACAAAAAGTATTTTTATGCAAAAAAGTTGTTATATAGCGTTATTTCAAGAATCAAACATAGTTTATTAACTATTTTCAAGAATAACAACATTTCCCTTCCGTATGAAATCATTCCCTAGGAAAAAGTTCTACATATTTTTAATAAAACTGCATAGATTTTGAGATAATTTAGATTTTTTAAAATGATTACAAATTTACCCCGTTCTTAAAAACGCAAGAATGAAATTAAAACGCCTTTTTTATATTTGGGCACCTAAAAACCACAATCAATTACAAAATTTCTCTAATAGCAACTCTACACTTGCTGCTGCGAATTTTGCCCGAGATTTACGCCATATCTTTGCGCGAAGAATATGGTCCTCTACAGTCGCAATGTTCATGATTACACAACTTTCACGGGCTTTCGCGTCCATATCCGAATCGCCCCAATTCTCTGGGCGAGTGGGATCGTACATGACATATAGATAAATCAAATTTTCTTAACACACCAAACTTTGAAATCATTAACAAAACTGAAATAATAAAATCATTATTATCAGCACATAAATCACCTATATACGGGTTCTTTTGCCCTGCCATTTAAGCAGTTTTTGTTGCACCATTCTTTGCATGGATGGTACTCTGTTCAATCATCTGATTGTAGATTAATAAACTTTTCTGAGCAGTAAATACAATGCCAATCTTTTTGGTTTGATTGTTATTCTAGGCGTACTTTTATTTTTCTTCCTCTTCACATTTTTTTGTCATCAATCTTATTCTCTTTGTCTACAGCCTTTTCCTAAGTTTTTTTAGCATTTAAAGCTTTTCAACATTCTCGTCTAAGACTGGCTGTCCACCATGTGCATTAATGACACCTATGGAGAAAGATACTTTTCTTTGTAAGCTTGTGTATGGCAAATTGTAAATCTCAGCAGCTCGACGTAAGATTAGCTCTGTTCAGGACTTTATTTGCGGCTTCTGTCATTTTTTCTTAGGACCATTTACCCACATTTGTTTTTATTTTGTACGTGCGAACCATATACAATAAAATAAACATGTATCATTAACCCCAAATATAAAATAAATCATTTTAAAAAGTGATCCAATTTGCCCCCAATGACATGAGACGATCCGAATAATCCCATATTAAAGACCTTTAAACAAATATTTTATACATTAACCTAAAACATTATGCCTAAACACTAAAATGTTTTCTAAAATAGGCCGCTTCCCAATTAATATAAGACATATAATCAAACGTTTTAACACAAATCCTTAGAATAACAAAAAGAAATGGTAAACATCTACCTCAGGTCAGCGGCAAAATTGTAACGCACATAAATACCGGACTCGCTTACGAGCAGCGCTGACACTTTTGTATAGTGTGTCTCAAAGTATACTGTGTTAGCTCTTGTCTTTATTTATGGATTATACCTGCCGACAGCAATAAAACTGCGGATCGGTAGGTATTAAAGGACAGAACATTAGGGACGGACTTTAATAATTTAAAGATTTATAATTTATTGTTTATTTAGGTAAGTAAAAATCTTAAAATTACATTAAGAAATTAAATATATGCAAATTTTTAATAAATTTATAACTGCATCTATACATAATTACATTTTTAATCTAAATCTAATTCTGTTTCACTATCGGAGTCATCATTGAGATTAATTACAATAGGATTTATGTTGTTTTGGATAGAAATGTAAGAGTCCTCAATTCTTATAATGTGCTGTAGTGAATTTTTTCAGCTCTCAACTGGTATGTTAGTAATTACATTTTTTATCAAATTTATAACACTGGGACTTAAAGTAGGTGTAACATTTTCTGCTCTGATCTTTGATTTTACTTGGTTCCACAAATGCTCTATGGGGTTAAACATACAGTGATACGGAGGAAGCCGTAAGACAGTATGCCCAGCCTGTTTAGCCAAATTATCACATACATATTGTTTTTTAAGTGCGTATGAATTTAGCACTTCCAAAAAATGCGTTTTTTTGTAACTAATTAAAATAAATCATTTTCTAACAAATATTCCTGGATTTCAGTTTTTGAACTTGATAAAGCTGGTGCTTTGTGTAGCAGACGGCTGTGGTAGCTTGCGTTATCCATGACAATAACACTGTTGTTTGGAATATTTTTTAAAAGATAATTTTTAAACCAGTTTTCAAAAAGTTCTGCACTTGTATCCTCATGATAATCCAAGCTAGAATCCTTAATATTCTTTGCAGACAACAGCAAGCAGTTTGGGACAAATCCGTCTTCTGAACCAGCGTGTTTTATGGTAATGCGTGTTCCTTTATTTGAAGGTACTTTCGTCTGACAGTTTTGACTGGAATCAACCCATCCTTGTGTATCGAACCATGTTTCATCAAGGTAAATTATGGATCTGTTTTCTAACCTATATCTTTTAATTTCTTGAAGGTAATTAAATCTTCAAGTGCGTAATCTGTGCGATTCCATTACTACTTGTCTCTTGTCTATTTTGCGGTATTTAAATCCCATTTTAAAAACAACTCTATGGAGGGTGGCACGGCTAATATTTATATTGGTTTCGTCTTCGTCTAGCTTCTTTTTTAGTTTATCCAAGGTAGGAATAACTCACTTTTGTCTATACTGTGAGATTGAAAATCACTACGTTTTTTTGTTTTTGTTCAAATCTTCAGTAATAATAATATCCCTTATCGGTGATATTGGAGTCTTTGTAAGTAGACATGTTTCTTTTAAAGCTTCTTGTTTAATTAGGCCTCTACTGATCAAAGTTTCATACATATTTTTCATTTTTGATCCGATTCACCCGTTGGTCCGATTCGCCTCGATCTACCCTATACCATTTTTTTTAATTTCATAGAAAAAGCCTTTGAAAAATTTTTAAATTTAAAATTAAAAAAGTTTTTAAAATTTTTATTTACAAAATTAAAGAAACAATTTTAGTAGTATATATCAGTACTGTCATGTAGAAAAAAATCCATTATAGTATTAACTTTTTTTAAAATTTATCGTAGCTTTGATTATAATATTTTAGGCAACCCATTCGCTATACATATGTCTACATAACATAAAAATAGTTTTTATATGGTTGGCAGATGGACGACGGTCGCCCCTAATTTGGATCCCGTACTACTTACTAATAGTTATACTTACAAACTTGGCTTTATCAAAGAATTTATTGATAAGTATTGAGATTTAAAAAATATATAAGGATGGTGATGTAACGTATTTTTTCCGTGTTAACCATTTAATTGGCTAAAATAGAAAATTTAATTTGTCTCAATCTCAGTCAACTTTTTTTTATTCCTACACGCTACTGTTAACGACTAAAAGAATATATAGACATCTATCTTGAAAATTAAATCTCGTTGCGCCGAGTGAGCGTGCACACTTGTGTTAATTAGAATTTAATTCCTTAACGCGATTTTAATCGGATAATTAAAGGCAACATTTGGCATTATTTGAATAGAAAGGAAGACTGGAAACCTAAGGGATGAGGGTAGTATGACGAAAATGTTACCAGGCAGGGTAAGAGCATTATAAAATGTGCACCGTATTTAAGAATAAAAATGTTTAATAAAGATAACATAAAATAATAAAATTAATAAACAATAAACTAAATCTTTGAACCGTTTTTAAAAAATAATTATAAAACAATTTCTGTGGGTTATCACAGATACAGGGTTTTTATGGCAAAAACATTCCCAACCCACTTTTCAGTGGCATGGCCAGCCTTTTTAGGCGGGAGGACCAATGTTTAAAGGAGCGCTCAGTTTCTTAAAAACATTATTATTAATAATTTAAATAACTTTTTAGATATCCTGCCAATTTAATTTTTATGTTTATTTCCCCATGAGCAGAATGTCAAAATCGATTTTTAGGTTACTGGTAAGTAGAGGCAATTACCAAAAAAAATTGTTTTTAATACTTTCAGGCGAAACAAATAAATTCAATATGTGTCCAACGGTTTGGTGGTCACTGTATAAAAGAAAGGTTAACACCTTTTTATATACAGGGTGTTCTGATAAGGTCGTCGTTCGGCAATATCTTGAGAACCCTTCATCGCATAGCTTTGGGAAAAAATATTTATAGTAAAACCGGCCTCAAGAAAATGCTAGAAATTGTTTTCAAGTTTCTAATTCCACCGCTAGAGGGCGTAAATCTAAGAAGAAAATTGAAAACGGATTATTTAAAAATATGCCGTATTACCTTATGTCGTTGATAGTTTTCTCACAAACTATGTAAAATTAGAAAACTTTTTTCTTTTAGGCGTTTTTCCCTAAACTGTCAAATATAGGGAGGGGAGCGAATGTCCATTTGAAAAAAATGAAGTAACTTATTTTCGGCTTAACCGATTTTAATAAACTAGGTCGCGTTTAAAAGAGCTTTTATCAGGGCTTAAGATAAAATATTAATATAATTTATTTACTTTTTTGTTTTATCTCTAAAAACTGATTTGTGTCAAAGTTATAAATTTTGAAATTTTTTTCGAAACATTTAAATACAATGGTATTAATATTATAAACCCATTAAAATAAGCATAAAAAGGTAAAGAATCTGGTTAAAACCGCATTTCGATATCTTAATTAATTCCCGACTTATTGCCGAAAAACTGCAATATTTGTATTCTTTCCTGTTTTAAGCTGTCAAATAAACAATGCGGCGTTTTTATCGAGAGTGCCGGGACGTCAAAAATAACAAGTGCATTGTTTGTCGAACCTGATTATTTCAAATTTAGTTATTGTTTATCGTAGTTTATCATTATTATTATTATTGGTAGTGTTGTTAATTGTTATTAAGTAATTTTAAGTTTTGTCTCATTCTACCACGAGGTATATGATATGCTCGCCGTTTATTTTAAATATTTTCAAAATGCCTCAATTGCTGCAAGACAACATGCTATACAAGATATCCCGAAAGAAGGCATTTTAATAAAGTGCTTAGACGTTTGGCAACCCGTTTAAGAGAAACTGGAAATGTACATCCTATTCCAGCACAATGAAAATATAATTAGCCAGAGCACGTAGATAATAATAATTTAGCTATAATTATCTACGAGGCGTGTAATAATAAATGATATTGGTGATATTAAATTGATAAAAAATAAGGATATTATTTCATATTCGTAAAAAAACAAATGGTTTTCATTGCCATGGCATTCTCGATAAAAAACGCCGCGTTGTTTATCTAACAACTTAAAATAGAAAAGAATACGAGTAATGCAGGTTTTCGGCAGGGCGTATCAGGACATTCTGTACAATATATTTTATATATTATATGTTTACCTGTATAGCAGCTAATAACTAGGGATATCTAACTATTAGGTTATTTTGACAAAATATTAATAGATATCTCAATAAATATTTTTTATTAAAGAATTACAAAATACAAATTCTAGTCTTTATTATTAGCTACTGGATATTATAACGATTTCTTAGTAATGTTTTAACAAGAATTAAACCAGATCGATTATTGTATAGTAATTTTTTTAAAGATTATATATGAAATTAACGAGCTATAACTCCAGATTATAACATAAATTTTAATTTTGTGTGCTTATGCTCTAACTTCCAAATTAAAGGTACTCCTTTAGTGCATCGCGATTTTTCCAATTTCGTTGTAACTGACCCTGTTTAACACCCAATTGAGTAAAATTTGGTAAACTATCGTTTCAGATGTTAAGCCCAAAATAATGTTGTTAAATTTAAAAATTTTGTTGTTCATTTGTCCTATTCGGGCTATTTTGCAAAAAACTGAATCAAATAATAATCAAATTTGTTAGTTTTCTGTTGATGCTAAGGAATCCTAAGATTATGCATGTCTTTTAACAAGCACATGAAGCATACGAGTATTTTAATTCCGTTTTGTTTTCTTGTAACGGCGTCAGTTTAGTTTTATCTAAACCAGAAGCACACATTTTCTTATCACGCCTCAGGCTCTAATTAGAGGAAGCCTTCCTAAATTCTCGAACTTTGATAAGCCTCTTCAGCTCTTACTGAAGCTCAGTATTCTCAACGGTATAGTCTTGCATCAGCAGGTGTAATTAAGATAAGAAAATTTCCGGTAAACGTTTTAAAAAATGTGTTATTAAATCTGTTTAATAATAATATATGTGTATTAGGAAAATATAATTTCATTGATAAAACCAATATTTTTCTAAATATTAACTTTAAAAAAATCATAGATATATGGGAAATAGGAATATGAAGTGTAAGAACAAATGGAGCGTAGATGTTATAAAAATATATTTGCATATTTATGTGGCATAAGTTACCGTAACAAAATGGAAAAGTTTCTTCTTCTTTGGTAAGTAAAAAAAAATTAGACATAATTATTAAGGTATGTTCTTCGAAGTCTTATAAGTGCTGAAAACAACAATGTACCGGGTGTTTTATTATAGGTGGCGAACTACTATAAATCAATTCTTAAAGCTTTGGACAGAAATCCTTAAGTTAAAATATTTTAAAGAAATGGTTGGCAATTATTTTTAGTTTCTAAATTGCTTGTTGTGGAGCCTTATTCTTATGGTAAAATAAAAACATTGAACTTTCTATGAAAATAGCCTTAAAATAGCTAATTCCAAATTTTTAAAAACTTAACGTTTGAAAAAACGGACTTCAGTACTAGACCACATCCCAAAGAAAATAGGAATTTGTATTTTTTCACTATGTTTCGTTCCTTTGCTCCTATTTTAAAAACATTTAAAATAGCCATCTTGTGCATTTTTCTCGTATAATTTGAAGAAATCGGTTAGAATTAAAATAAAAGAAATATGACATAAAATTAATAATTTCTTAATGGACACCTTCTTTTTTATTTGTTTTTGGAAGTGTATCATTTTTTTCGATAGGTTTTAATAAAATATATTTTGTGTGAATTTTAAGTAGCAACATAATTATTTTTTGAAAAGCCCCCTTGGTACACGCCAAAAGAAACTGTATAAAGTGGGACTGCTTCGGTTCTGGTCCCGGAGTATAGAGACTTAGCCTGCTTAATCCTATTGATCCCTTCTGAAGTAGCTGATCGCCTGAAACGAAAAAAAGAAAAACCTTCAAAAAACCCGAAAAAATCCAGATATTTATCTATGTTTCGGTGGTAAATGTGCCACCGTTTTTAAGATAAAAATAAAGTATATAACTGAACATTAGGACACCCACGGTACGTTAGTACTTAGGCATTCAGCCTTTGTGGACTGTCCTAAGATAAAAAAATAATAATTATAATTACAATTGTTTAATTTTTAAGGAAAGTTGTGATATGCTGAGATCGTTTTTAGAATTTTTTGATGTAATGTACCTGACATTAATCTGTTATAACTGGTATATTTATTAATTTAAAAAATAAAAAAGGGCGGTTTGTTAATTGATTATAAGTTTTCCTAAAATTACTTCAGCATCAAGCAAATATAATGTTACGTGTGACATTACGTGAAAAATACTAAGAACGTTCTAAGAAATAAAATAATAATAATTTTTATTAAAATATTAACAATTTTGATTTTAATTATTATTTATTTTACAGTAAAGTTTTTATACAGTAGCAGATTTGCCACCGAAACGTGGATAGCTATTTTATTTTTTGGGGTTTCAGGCAAACTTTATACCCCGGGACCAGGACCGAAGCGGTCCAATTTTATAAAGTTTCTTTTGGCGTATATAGCCAAGGAGAACTTTTCAATAAATGAGTTAGTCACAACTAGTGTTGTTAATGAAGATATTTCCAGTGGAAATATTTCCATGAAATCTATATATTGGAAATTTCCGAACGTGCTCAGAAATATTGGAAATTTTGGAAATATCGAAAAAAAATAAGAGGGCGTTTTAAGCCATAAAAAGAAAAATATCTATATATTTATTATACTTTTGTGCAGTACAAATTTCAACATGGAAAAAATAATTTCCTAAAAAGTATGTATACTCACGGCGGTATCTGATGGGGGTTTTGGGGTTCACCCCCTTAGAATATCCCAAAAATCTTATAATATAAAATAAAATGAAAACGACTTGTAACTATATTTCTTTTTTTAAAGATTTTCTAAACAATATATATTTTACTTAGTCACGGTCAACAACACAAAAAAAGTATCTGAATCACTCTATTGGTCAAATAAAAAAAATATTAACTGTTAAACCACTATTTCTTCATTAAAAGTCAACAATAAATAAACCTACAATAGCCTGGAATCGTAAAAAATCCGTCAATATATGCGGGTAACGTTTTAGGTGCTTCTATACTCAAGATCAAGCTCATAGGGGTTCCCAGAGTCTTGCTTATGAAAAAGAGTATAATTAATTATATTGATCACTTTAACTACAATGAAAAAAATACAATTTTTTATAACGTACCAACTATATTATTATAAGTCAATATTAGGGATAAAATTGAAAAGTATTCATATTTTAATTCCACATTTTTGTTGAGATTTTCACAAAAATATTTAAAGCTAATCAAATCAAAGCATCTATGCCTGTATTCAACGAATTGAAGGTTTTAATGGCGGCTGTCTGGCTTTTCCACCAATCAGGAAACTTCCCCACCGAGAGAAATCATCAGTATGTTAACAGCGTCCACTTTATTTGCTTTTACTCTACCGTTATGCAGAATACTACAGACTGTGGATCTTGATCTCTTTAGAGCTATTGAGCATGTGAATACTGTTAGTAAGGTCAGGATTATTAGACTGAATATAGATCAAAAATTTAAAAATATTTTTAAAAAATCCGAAGCTATTATAAAGTCTATAGATGACGAAGAATGCATAAAAATACCTAGAATAGTTTTACGACAGCAGAATCGTTCTAATGTCTTGGTAGCTACTGCAGAAGAATATTTTCGAATCACAATTGCAATTCCTTTTTTTGATCAATTTATCGAAGAGCTATATGCAAGATTTGCAAATCACGAAAAATCATTTCCATCGTTATATTGTCTAGTGCCAAATATTTGCGAAGCACACACAGTAAAAATAGATGACTTGTTATTATATAAGGAATTTTTGGACCTAGATACGTTATCTGCAGAATTACAGTTGTGAAAACAAAAATGGATTAAGTTGCCTCAAGCAGAAAGGCCCAAAAATGCTCTTGATGCATTATCAGCATGTAATCCATTTTTGTTTCCTAATATTCATACTTTGTTGCAAATTCTGGCCACATTACCTGTATTTACAGCCTCCTCGGAACAATCATTTTCATCGCTAAGACGTTTAAAAGACTATTTGTGCAATTCAACTGGTCCAGCGCGGCTAACAGGACTTGCTCTTTTAAGCGTACATAGAAATATTAAAATTGATACGGCGAAAGTCTTAAATCGTTTTGCGAGGGAAAAGCAAAGAAATATTCAGTTGTTATTATAATTATTAATTTTTTTTTTTAGTAAAACCCATTTATAAGTTAAAGTTTTTAATTCCTTATTTTTCAAATGCCACTGGCCTAACTCCCCCAAAATTTTGGTCCAGATACGGCCCTGCGTATATCATTACGATTGCGAATAATAATATCGCGATCCCAAAGATTCACCGATTATTGCTTGTTGACTATTGCTTGTTTTAAAAGAATTGCACTCCCATGAAAACGGCATTAATGCTGAATACACTATTCAAGATGTGGATGATATCGATGAAAAAATGCCTCTTGATCAAGTTGCACAACTTGCGTCTCGTGGTCGTGTCTAATTCAATAACGCAATTTGAAATGTCAAAAATTGAAATTTGCTACCAGATAAAAGGGAAAAAGTTACTGGCTAAAAAAACCGGTACGTTTACGGTTCTATCAATTGTGTCGTCCGTCTATTAATTTAACTCGTTTCTCAAAATCACTCAAACTACGCTCTCGTAAAAACCTACCAAATCTGACCACTTACCTATGATAAATGTTTAGTTTTTTGAGTTTTGTAGTTTTTACTTCTATATTTCCATATAAAGTTTCCTGATACATTTTCGACAATAAATCTATCTATCTATCTATACTTAATTTAATTTAGTTTTGGGCAATTTAGATATTCATTGTTACTGTTTTAAATACGATTTTTTTTTGTTGAAACGTATCCAAAAAAGACACGCTTTCAAAAATAAACTAATAAATAATCGTTGATATGTAGTATCTATTTTCTTTTAATTTAAATAATTTTTATAAGTATTCTTTAGGCTTCTACCGGAAAAAAATACACAAGTTGGCTATTTTACATTTGGAGGAGGAAAGTCACAAGTATGGTCCTCTTCAGTCCTCGTTAAACGACCCTGTACATATATGTACAGGGTCTTTGATTATATGTACGTGGCTTCTAAACCTTTATTTTTAAAGATAGAAAAAAATGTTTTAATACAAATTTAAGGTTTTTTCCAAATTATCTTTTGCAATTATCAGTAAAAAAATATTGCAATAAAAAAATGGAAAAATATAGGCAACTTCAACTTTTTTAAAGGGAACACCCTGTATATTATGCGCTACAATAAAAGATCTTTTTTTTTCTGATTTCAAATATATATACATTGATGATATTTGGATGAACCATTTATCAGATATTTAAGCTTAAAATATAAATAAATTGAAAAAAAAATCATATTAGTATCAAGAAAGCTATGAAAACAATAAAATTGTTTTAATAAATTTGTCTTATTGATATGGTAAAAAATTGAAATTTATCATTTTAACTATTAAAAGAAGTTTGTATTGATTCTTTGTCGATAGGCTATTCAGAAGAACAAAAAATCGCTATTTTGCGTCTTTTTTATGGTAACAATAATAATGTGACGACAGTGCAAAGGAAATATTACTTATTATATTTTTAACAACGGGTACCATCTATAGATACTATTAAATACATAGTAAGAAAGTTTATTGAACGAAAAAGCTTTAAAATGAAGAAAAGGACTGTAGCACGAAATAAAAACAAATTTTTGGATAACCTTGTTTTTTCAGGATAACTATTATACTTTTTCTATTGGACTAGCACTAACTACTTTTAATAATTTTAGAAAATCCTGAAATATCAATCTAGGATGCGGCATCTGAACTTAATAAAACAGGTTATAAAATTAACTTTAACAAACAATGCAGGACCGACCGACCTAAGTATGCATTGGAAATAACTAGGTTTATGCAGCAGGATCCAAAGTTTTTAAACAAAATTCTATTCACCGATAAGTCTTCCTTCACTTTAGCAGGAATGTTTAATCACAAAAATAAACATTATTGGTCCAGAGAAAACCCTCACCAAATTCAGCAACATAACAATTTTATTGTTTCCATGGCTTTCTTGATACTAATATGAAACTTTTTTGTAGTTTATTAATAATTTAACCTAAAATATCTCAAAAATGGTTCATCCAAATATCATCAATGTATATAAATTTGAAATCAGAAAAAAAAAAGATCTTTCGTTGTAGCGCATAATCTACAGGCTGTTTTATTTAAAAAAGTTGAAATTGCCTATATTTTTCCATTTTTTTATTGCGATATTTTTTTACTGATAATATGGAAAAAATCCTACAATTTTTATATAAAACATTTTTTTCTGTCTTCAAAAATAAAGGCACCGAAGCCACGTAAATATAATCAAAGACCCTGTACTTAACTGCATTTTAGCTTTTCTCTTCACACCTTTTTTATGTTGAAAAATTAGAGCGCCTTGTACAAAAAAAAATTACAACTGAGATACAACAATCCAAAACACTTTGTAACCATTAAATTATTTATTAATAGGATGTTAACAGCCCAAAGCCATAAACACATTTTATTAAAATATAAATTTTCATATTTAGGAACTGGCTTTGTTGTTATTTAGTACCTAGCTGACAAATACTAAGTTATATTCATTATCTTCTTATGTTTTCAATAAATTAGCAATAAATAATATTGCTGCAACTCAAGCGTTACTTAATAATTAATAGTTCTTAACATTAAATAATTTATGAAAATGATACTTAAACACGCAATTTTTATAAAATGTTTGTAATACTCAGTGAATGTAGTACTACTTTTAAAATATAAATAACACGGAAATGCAAATGCTATTTGTTTTAATTTTCCAATTTTTCGTTAATTTTAAATCAAACGGTTTAAACAGCGACTATCAAAATCTTAATTTCATTTCAATGCCAATACTTATTTTTGTTTATTAAAATATGTAAATATTTGGTTTCAATCAGTAAAGACGGGTCACTACATTAAAGGTCACAAACTGGGATCCCGAAATTTAAAAATATCTGGATATCGGACTATTTTAAATTAGTTAAGGGAGAGGTAGGTAGGTTGGTTTGAAGTGAGTGGACTTTTTACGCCCTCCACTGCGACCGGTCGGTCTATTGTGGTTAGTTGTGGTTAGACTCACACCTTTTTATATTTCTCCCAATAGGATCAGACTTCTAATAAATCCGATACCAGATTGGGAGAGAGTTCTTACATCTCCTCTTACTCGTGTCGCTACCGGACACGAGCACAATATGTTTTCTAATGTGTTCTGGTGTCCCTGTCTCCTGGAGAGTATTACGAGCAGACGATTAGATCCGTCATGCCCTCCTCTCCTGGTCTAGTGACGTGGGTAGCTACCAGGTCCTTGTTACAGGAACCAGTTATTCCTTCTGAGGCCGCATCTCCGCCTATGAAAACGGTCCTATCCGCTTTCTGTTAAAAGCCAGGGAACCCTTTTTCCTATAAAGGCGGTTCTGTCCGCCTTCTGTTTGAATTCAGGGATTCCTTCCTAAGCACCTGGTTATTCGGGATGGATTAACCCTTCCTCCTGAAACAGGCGCCGGTGACTTTAGGGGCACCTTTCGAAACGGATTCACCCGTTTAGGTCTGTGCACTTTTGTCTGCTGGTGGCCTTGGGTGGCATCTCTCGAGACGGATTTATCCGTTTCGGGAGCGCACCTTTATCACTTTTTGCCTATGAAAGCGGTTCTGTCCGCTTTCTGTTTGGAGCTAGAGAAGTAATAGTCCACCACGGCAGAGCTCCGCATTACCGCAGTAAGGCTAGATACTCTGAGAGGTCGCCTTGTATCACAGAGGCACCGTTGGAGACACCTGTTTAAGGCACAGGATGTCATTCACTCATCAGCACGGTATGCTAACACCTTGAGTTAAGCCTTGTGTTCATCTTAGTTTCGGATCCCGTTCCATACGCTAGCCAAAAGAGTTGCCGAAAAGCAGCAACTCTAGCGCATGTTTCAAAAGATCCTACTGGGCCCAACCACGTGTGAACACAGCGGTGGGTACTTAAGGGAGAGGGGTAAGGTCATTTCGTGCATTAAGATGCACATTATCGCGAATTTTTTTGAACGACATAGTTAAAATCTATTTATTAAAACTAGTGCTACATTAAAGTATAACATTCAAAGAATATTAAGTAACATTTTCATAAAGAAATATTAAAAAATACGGCAATGACAGCAATTATTTAGAAGCTTTTCGGAAAAAAGTAGAATTGCGGTGCCCCTCATAACTAGATGCTGGATTACCTAAAGACAAAAAAAAACAGTTTTCTCGTTAGACAATCTCTCTCCCCAGGTAAGGCTGGAAGGGTTTTTCGAAATTTCAATTTGTCACCATTTAGGAACAATTTAAAGTGAAAATCGTGATTTTTGCGAAAAAAATCGGCTAATTTGTTACTGTTTAAAAAGATATTAATAAATTTAAAAAAAAACTCTCCAGCTTTACCTCGCAAATTAGAGTAGTACAGAAACAGTGTTAAAAATTTTTGAAGAATCGCTGCAGAAGTTTTGAAGTTATGAGGAGCACCGACTTTGAAAACGTCAGTTGTAGGAAAAACGCTTTAAAGTTTTGAACAAAAAATTTGGTACGTAAAACGTACATAACCGAATTTTATCGACTTACCGCTTACCGCTTGTATCTTCATTAGTTTTGCTCCGACCTTTCTCAAATTTTTACACAATATTTTTAAAATGTTCTTTATCAAGAAAATCAAATCAAAAAACTGCAAAAAAAAGTTTAAAGGCCTTACCCCCCTTAAAAGTGTCGGTACTAGTCTTATAATAGTATATTATTTAATGAGCATCTAATTATAGCTATTACTCACGATAATGAAGTTTGAGTCACGAGCCGAAGTCGAGTGACATAATTCATCAGAGTGAGTAATAGCTATTACATGCGAGTAGAATATTATACTTTTTCTATGACTTATCTTTTATACAGTGAGTTATATAGCTGTTTAAATTACCTTTGCAATGATTTATCATAGCTGCATTTTAATTAATTTTTTCGGAACTTCCTATTAAAAGTACATGAGAGAAACGAAGAAATCTACCTGCCCAAGTACTTTTTAATTTGTTTTACAGTTTTGCCCTAATTACCCACCTTGTGATAGAGATACTAAGATATGAATATTAAAAAAATATTAATTAAATTATAAACGGCTTCCTATTTGCTTCTTGATTTTTTTGGGAATAAATTGTAGCACGCCGTGTTCGCTGCTTCTGTAATTTCGGGTGGAGTGCCAGCTTCCATTTCATCGTCTCTGATTTTAGCCATTATTCTTACAGGAAATTTCCTAGGTATTTATTGAACGAACGAAAACTTTTAATATATTCTATAAATCAAAATATGGCGTCAGCTGGAATAACATTAGTTGTCATAGTACCGTGAAAACAGATGTCAACCAGCAATTTTTCTGTCAGGCAAAGCACACTATTATTTTTATACACTATCTTATAAGGTCACAGGAATGTGAAAGACGAACTTTTTTTTTCTTCAGATTAATGAAATTTGTTCATAATCCTTATTTTTTTCGATATTGACAATTATTAAAGGTCGACTTTTTGAAACTTAGTTATGTTAGACAGTGCTTATTGAATCTTAAAGACGTGTATACGTGAGTTTGATGCTACTATGTAGAGGTCATCGAACCCGTAAGTAATGAAGCATTACTCACTGGTACGTAATAAGTGTTATTATCTATTTAAAATTAGTTAATAATAAGCATATTTTCTTTAATTTTGTTTAAGATTAGTTTAGCAATGGTAAATTTTTATTTTATATTTTGTTTAGAGCTGAATAGAAGTGATAATTTAATTTTTTTACTTTAAAGTTCATTAGAATTTTGGTTTTTAAAATGTTATCCTACTCAAAATGTTTGAAGATAGTGTAGGTACTCTGCAGTTTTGTACAGTGAATAATAATAACTCTGGTAACTGAGTAAATCTAGATTTAAAATAGTATATTATATTATATATTTATATTATAAGTGCATCTTTTTTATGAGTAATTTTTGCAGTTGCGAGGCGGAGCGCAGCGCAGCCGAGCGAATGCAAAGTTGCTCCGCCTCGCAACTGCAAAGTTGCGAGTCCGTATGATATATACTATTTTTTCTCCAACCAAGTCAAAATTAATACATTTAGTTATTCAAAAATCGTTTTTTTTATTCCTAGGATTAAAAGTGTTGCTAAGCAACGAGCACATTTTTGTACGGTATGAGAATTGATAGCTTTTGCACCTGAAAATAGTACAAAAATATCAACATTTTTTGACGGTTGGAGACAAAGGTTTTTGTAGTGTTGCTTAAATATATATCTGTTTGTTGATGACTATTTGGATTCTGATCTCAAGAGTTATAGACTAAATAAATATTAATGTAAAAAATACTTTTATTCTGATAAATAATTGATTTTATCTAGAAAAAATCCTTCTTTATTCCTGTGAAATCCTCTAAGTAACCACTGAACTGTCATAAAAGGTCAATACTTAATTACTTAACTTAAATGTAAGCAAATCCAGGAAATATTGACAAAACCAAAATACAGGAATCTAAGGTCAGGATCGAAAATACTGTTTTTGATTTTTTTTAGTACCGCGATCCTTACACTGAATTGAAACGTGGTCGTCGTACAATTTTTAGAGACGATCCACGTGGAAGACGCCCGAGTACATAGCATCAGTAATTGTAGCATTAATCCAAGGCATGGTTTTAGAAGATCGTCGATTAAAAGAGAGATATTTAGTAAAATCCATTGAGATATTATTAGTCACTGTGAGCAAGATTTTAGGTGGAAATTTCACTTTAAATTGATGCATTTCCACAGTATTCGGAAAACTACAGATAAAGAAAATCTGATGGCGCATACTTAAGTTCGATTTTGAAAACAACTGCAACGGTAAAAACAGAACGCGGATAACTTAATTTGTCTCGAAGGTACAGGGTGTCCAGCTTTAGCGATATATAGTACAACTTTGTATCTGGGTCGATAAAAGATAAAAAAAAGTAAAAGACATGTTTGTGTAGAATTTTACGTAGGATCTAGTGGCAAGCTCAACTTTTTTTATAGGTTACAGAAAAAAAGGGACACCCTGTATATTATTTTATTTTTCGTTTTAAAATAAAATAACCTCAATATTGATACTACACACTTTATATTTATTTAAAAAAAAATAGTCATTACTGAAAAAAAAACCAAATTTATTAAAAAAAGACATCAAGACCTAAACACAACATTTAAATTTTGCACTCTTTTAATAATGATTATTATTCTTTATAAATTAATTATTTATTCATCATTATTTTATTTATTTTTTATTATTTTTTAATGAGCCAAGTTTTTTAAAAGTTGCCTAATTGCCTAATTGCTTTATTTATACATCTGTAAAGTAACTATTTGTGCTTTTTTCCGCTTTAAATATAAACTTTAATAATATTAGGTACTTTAAAGTTTTTAAACTCCATTTTGTTTAAATCAAAATTAAAGAACACAAAAAGCTAGCAGTCTGTAATCCTTGTTTCTTGGGGGCGTACAAACATTGAATTGTAATCACCCAGTATACAAAGGGTTTTTATTTTCAAAGATTATTGTTAAAAGCTAACAAAGGGTATTCTTTCATGATAAAATTTAAAAAGACATACGTTTTTATGATAATAGGATGTCATATTCTCGTTATCGTGGGAGAGCGTTATTATGTTATGTAATTGGTGATCCAAGACAATGATCTTTATCTTAACATATTTACCTTTTTAACAAGATAAGCTCATGAAATTTGGTATTCCAGTACCAAAATCTGTTATTAGGCCATATTTTTGTCATATAGACAATGGCTTAGTGCAGACGTGTTACATATAATATATATATATATATATATATATATATATATATATATATATATATATATATATATATATATATATATATATATATAATATATGATACGAAAAGTTATCTTAATAAAAATTTCTGTTGGTCAAAAATATAATAAATAGTAAAATTTTTATTAACAAGAACAAAATGTTTTTTTTTTAAGAAAAATGATTAATTTAAAAAACTTTTAAATTTTTATCGATTCTGAACTTATGAAGAAAATTTAAATTTAACGATAAATAAAAAAAATAAATTTTTTTGGGCCATGTTACTTTTTATTTACATTTTTTTTAATTTTATAGTTTTTCATTTTTATATTTATTTTATTAATGTTTAGTAATGTAGAGGTTTTATTCAAGTAAAAGTAGAAAATTTTCTAATCAAAAATGTTAAATTTTTTAAAATTTTTCTTTTAAATTTAAAAATTTTTTGTAAGTTAATTTTAAAAAGTAAATTTGTAATTTTTTGTATTTATTATTTTACGTTAAAGGCCAAAAAAAGACTGCTCTAGTTGATTTTATGTTTTTGTTTTTTTAGACCCCCGTAAATAAAAAAAAAAAAATCTTTTTCATTGGGTTTCTTTTTTTTTTTAACAAGTTTAAATTTTTTTATCAAGTAAAAAACTTTTTTCGTAAATTTTTAATTTTTTGGTTAATTTGTTTTTTTTTTTAAGCTTTCGGGAATAAAAAATGTTTAATTTTTTTTAATTTTTTCCAAATTCAAATTTTTGTTTAGTAGTAAGAAATCATTAAAGTTAATTTGGACAAGTTTTTTTTTAATATTTCACGTTAAAAACCAAAAAAGACTGTTTGCTCTTGTTCGATTTTATGTTTTTTGCATTTTTGAGACGCCCTGTATCAAAAAAAACCTTTTTTCCTTTGGTAGTTCAAAATTTTTTTGACAAGAGATTTTTTTAAAATTTTTTTGTATTTTCTTTTTTGGGTTTTTTTTTTTTAATAAAATTTTTAATTAAATTTTTATAATTTTAAAATTAAATTTTAAAATTTAAATTTATTAAAATTAATTTAATAAATACGGGGGTCTTGGTTTTTTTTTCCTTTAAAACTTGGAAAAAAATTTTTTTTCAAAAAAAATTTTTTTTTCCCAAAATTTTTGGGGAAAAATTCGTATATTTTTTCAAAACCCTCAAAAAAATTAAATTTTTTTTTAAAAAAATCCCCAAGTTTCTTTTTTTTCTACAAAAACTAAATTTTTATTCGTTCATCCCTTTTTCAAGTTTAAAACGCATTTAAAAAAATTTAGAAGGGAAAAAAGCCCCTTTTTTTTTTTTTATGGGCACGGGTTTTTTTTTAATTGAAAAAAAAAATAATTTTAAATTAAAAAAATCATTAAATTTTTTTTTGGGAATTAAAAAAAAAAATTTTTTTTTTTTTTTTTTTAATTTTACCTATTTTTATTATTATGTGTTCTAAATTCTTTTTAAACTTGGTGTTTTTCCTTTTTAAACCTAAAAGTAAAAAACTTAAAAAAGGGGGTCCCCCTTCCCCCTTTTTTTTTAAAGCAAAAATTTTTTTTTTTTGGAAATTGTTTTATAAACTTTTTTTTTTAATTAAATTTTTGGGGTTTTTTTTTAAAAAATGGGAAATTTATAAATTTTTTTAATTAAAATTTTAAAAAATTTTTTTTTTTTTTTTTTTTAAATTTTTTTTTTTTTTTTTTCCTTTAATTTTTTTAAAATTTCTTTTTTTTCTTTAATAGCTTTTTTAAATCTTTATACTTGTCAAAGGTTGACATTTTTTATAGCTTTACTGTTTCTCTGAAAATGTAAATACAACGTGTTTACTAAATAATAGAGATGGGTTATATTGAAAGTATTTAGTCAGCAAAAAATGTTCTTTTCATAAATTTACAAAGAAGTTAATTTATTTAAAACTCATGCTGGGTTTTTAATGTATATTATTTATGTAAGTTATAAAAAATAATTCTAATTATAAAGTAAAGATCGTAATTTCATTGTATTACCAGTCATTCTTATACAGGGTGTCCTGATAAGGTCGTCCCCCGGGCATTCTTAAAAACCCCATCCATACTTTGGGAAAACTTTATAATAAAATCGACCTCGAGAAAATGCTAAAAATTATTTTCAAATTTCTAATTCTGCCGCTAGAGGGCGTAAAACTAAGAACAAAATTGAAAACACGGATTATTTAAAAATAGGCTATATTAACTTATGTCGTTAATAGTTTCCTTAGAAACTATGGGGGAAAACTTTTTAAGCGTTTGGAAGTAAAGAGCGAATATACATTTGAAAAAAATTGAATAACTTTGTTTCAGCTTAACCGATTTTGATTAACTAGGTTTCGTTTAAAAGAGTTTTTACTAGGGCTTAAGATAAAATATTGGTATAATAATTTTTTTTGTTTTATCCCCAAAGACTGATTTGTGTCAGTTATAAATTTTGTCATTTTTTTTTAAAATTTAAAAACAATGGTATTATTTTTATAAACCCATTAAAAAGAGCATAAAAAACTAAAGAAACTGGTGAAAACCGCATTTTGATATCTTAAGTAGTTCTCGAGTTATTGCCCAAAAACTGCATTACTTGTATCCTTACCTATTTTAAGCTGTCAGATAAACAACGCGGCGTTTTAATCGAGAGTGCCGGGACGTCAAAATTACAGAAAACAGAGACGTCAAAAAATGACAAGTGCATTAATAAAAATTTTAAATTTAGTTCTTGTTTAACTCAGTTTATCGTTATTATTATTAGTAGTAGCGTTGTTAATCGGTATTAAGTAATTTTAAATTATGTCTTATTCCACCACCGAGGCATACGATTAGTCGCCGTTAATTTTGAAAATTTTTCACATGCCTCTATTGCGGCGAGACAATATTCCATAAGGTATAACAAAAGACGGCATTTTAATAAAAAGTGTTTAGACGTTTGACAACCCGTTTAAGAGAAACTGGAAATATGCATCCTATTCCAGCACAATAAAAATACAATTAGCCAAAGCTTGTAGATAATAATCAGCTATTATTATCAACAAGCCGTTTAATTATGAATGCTGTTTTTAAATTGATAATAAACAAATAATAAGGATATTATTGATATTATTTAATATTCGCAGAGAAACAAATTGTTTTTGTTGTCATGGCACTCTCAATTAAAACGCCGCGTTGTTTATCTGACAGCTTAAAATAGGTAAGGATACGAGTAATGCAGTTTTCCGGCAATAACTCGAGAACTAATTAAGATATCGAAATGCGGTTTTCACCAGTTTCTTTAGTTTTTTATGTTCTTTTTAATGGGCTTATAAAAATAATACCATTGTATTTAAATTTTTAGAAAAAAACGACAAAATTTATAACTTTGACACAAATCAGTCTTTGGGGATTAAACAAAAAAATTAATTTATTATACCAATATTTTATCTTAAGCCCTGGTAAAAGCTTTTTTAAACGAAACCTAGTTCATCAAAATCGGTTAAGCTAAATCAAAGTTATTATTATTTTTTAAATGTATATTCGCTCTTCCCCCCTCCCTATATTCGACAGGTTACGGAAAAACGCTTAAAAGAAAAAAGTTGCCTTATTTTACATAATTTGTAAGAAAACTATCAACGACATAAGTTAATATGGCATATTTTTAAATAATCCGTGTTTTCAATGTTGTTCTTTGTTTTCCCCCCTAGGGGAGAATTAGAAACTTGAAAATAAAATTTTCCCGCGTTTTCTCGAGGCCGAAATTTTATTTTTCCCAAAAGGGCCAAAACCCGGGAATTTTAAAGTATTTTTTTTTAAATTATGAAACATAAAATAATTTAAAAAATCAATTTTTTTAAAAAAAAATAAAAAAATATTTGAAAAGTTCAAAAATTGATATTTTTGAAAAAAAAAATTTTTGGAAATTATTTCTGTTTATACGAAGAATATTAAACAAACCACTTAAAATTGCTAAACTTAAATAAACGCATTTTATTATACAAAAACTTAAAAAATACCAATTTTTTAATTTTTAAAATAAAAATTAACACCAAAAAATTTTTTTTTTATTTTTCTTAAATGATTCGTAAATCTGCCGTAAAATAGAACAAAACGGCGGCTCCACTCTTTTAAGATGTAAAATCAACATGATTGAATTTTTTTTAGGTTGACAAATATTTTTATTCTTAAATTTCATCAAAAATAGGGTAATTGTTTAGAATTGCGGTTCCACTTTTTGGGATGTAATTGTAAAATCTAAAATATTTTTATTCCTAAAGTTCCTCAAAAATTGAATAATAAAAAAGAATTACAAGTTATGTCAAAATTAAAAAATATTTAAAAAATTTAAAAATTGATATTTTTGAAAAAAAAAAAATTATTTGTCTTTACAGGTA
The DNA here is from genome assembly GCA_019359885.1 of Listronotus oregonensis. NCBI lineage: Eukaryota > Metazoa > Arthropoda > Insecta > Coleoptera > Curculionidae > Listronotus > Listronotus oregonensis. The sequence continues at coordinate 52,445 of JAHBCN010000226.1, forward strand.
GAATATGAAACGAATCACTAGAAATTGCTAAACTTAAATGGATGTATTTAATTGACGAAAACTATTTTTTTTATTTTCAAAATAGAAATTAACGGCAAAAATATATTTTGGATTTTTTTAAAGGATTTGTTAATCCGCTGTAAAATAGAACAAAATAAAACGTCAATATCTCTATTTTTCGATTTTTTATGGCCAAAAATAGGTAGGGCCGCGATTCTAAACAACTACCAAATATATTTGTTTAACTTTACCTTACTAAAATAATCATAAAAATTGCAATGCAAAAAGATAATATGTACATTTGGGACACGTAACCGTCGTTAGATTTGCTTCCGTGTATATTGCCACAATATATTTTTTTGAGTAGAAAAAAGTATTTTAATAAAAAATTTGTGCTGCTGCAATTAATTTTATCTATTAATACGATTTTGCAAGCCTTGGACTGAAAGTGGCATGTAAATATATTTTCACCCAAGCATACATTTATTGCCATTGAGATAATTAACTTGTTTTGCCTATTATTTCAGACACAATATAGTCTGTGTATCAGCTGGTGTCGGCCAAACCTAGTTCCACCTGATCAAAAAAATACCATTGAATATCACCATACAAACTCAATTAACAATCAGAACAATACGCGGGACAAAAAATAAACAAATATTTTTTTGCCTGCCAAAACAAATGAATGGTTTTTTTTAGCTTCCGATTTTAACAAAACACAGGAACTACAGCCTACGGTTTAGCAGCCTGTGAATTAAGTCTGGGGTATTTATTAAAATAAATATGATAGCATGAGCTGGCCATAAAACCACTTTCATGGCTCTTAATAATGTGTATTCACTTGCAAATATCGGTTTACAAAATGTTGCAATTGTATGTGTTTAGATTTATACCTTTGTATTTAGATTTCATTATTTACCTTGTTTGTGGTTAAAAAAAATACAAAAATAATAAAAGTCATAAAAAAGGTCACACGTATTTTATTCCCAAAATGCGAAATAGTTATTTTCCTAATAAGTGCGCAAAGTGATACTTTTCCGCACGCCAAAGCAGTTAGACGAACGACGCGAAGGGAGTTCGGATAAGCTTTAAGTGCGGAAAAGTCACTTTGCGCAAGTATTAGGAACAATACTTTTTCTACTTGCGAATACTTTTTCTACGAGCGTTTTATTAAAGAATATGATTATTAGAAATATACGAATATTTCAGTAAACATTAAAAATCCAAAGTAAATAATTACATTTTTATTTTAACTGATTATACAAAAAAAACTATTATTAATTATTATTAACAATATTAATGTTTAAAGTACAATTAGTTGCATGTTGAAGGATTATGGCCGATTGCAAATGATTTCTTAGGAACGTCGATGATGGTTCGCTGCTCGATCTTAAGACGAAATCTTGTGTTTTAGCTGATTGAACAGCGTCTGTAGAACAGGACATTTCATCTGGCTTCTTGAGAGTTTTTGGCTTGTTGCAGTTTAATTTTTTTTACTTAATCCCTTTTTGTAGCCTGTTGATTCTTCAATGTATCCCTCGGCTACCGTTGTCGATTTCCAACCGCCTTTTCCGGAATTTGCAAGTAACGTTGCAGAAGATCGCCGGAAGCTGTGGCCGGTATATAGCTCTGGATTCGGCAACTTGCCGTAATGCTGTATACTTCCGATATAAGAACAAATACTTTCCGTCGTTGATCTCTTCAGACAGGACGAAAGTACGTGAGGTATAGTTTTTTGCGTCTGGAATCTTCACAACAATTAGGTTGTCTTTGTCCTCGATGTCGGATGTTTTTATTTTTGCGAGTTCTTCTCGTCTGCAGGCGCCAGCAAGTCCGAAAATGGTGGCAATTTTTATCAAAAGATATATTTCATCAGGTGCTTCATTAATAAATGTAGATATTTCTTCTTTTGAAAAAATCCTTGACTTTTTTGGTCGAAAGCCTACATTTTGTTTCTTAATAAATGCTGCTAACTTATAAAACTTGCCGATATCTACATTTTTCTTGATCTTTAAAACACTTTTTAGCATGGAGTATTTCGACCATAAAGTATTTGGACTAAATTCCTTGCTTAATTTGAGAAAATAGGCTAAAAGTACCTCATATTTCAAAGTTCTAACGCCTTTTTCTTCACACAATGTTTCAAGTGAATTATACTGTTTCTCGTACTTTTTTTTTATTTTGCCGGCAGGAGCTCTAAGTTGGCCAAATTTGCTGGCTTTTAAAATATTTTAGAAACTTATTTTAAACTTTTTTACGAATTTTCTGATGCTTCTGAGACATTAGAAAATTTTGTACTTAGTTGCTGCAGCAACAAGAAAAAATCTTTGATTTTTATTGTTTAGCATAGTGTCTATGAAATACATGCTGCTGAAAAATATTAAAATGATAATAAAGAAAATTGATATGGGATATTTACTAAGCGCCAAATGAATCTAAAATTCAATAAAGCCCATAAAGAATATGTAGAACCTTTTTTAAATATTATTTAATTAGAAGTTATTAATACAATAAAAAATTGACCATAAATACGGCAAATATGCAGAACGAAAATGCGTGCGCAAAGAGTTTTGTGCGCAATTAAACTTTGCGGACCATTTGCGTGTGCAAAGTAAGTACTTTGCGCACGCAAGTAGAAAAAGAATATATCAAAAAGGCATTACGAAGATTTCAAATTATGATAAAACAACAAATATTGGTCCATCGGGAAAGATATTGTTTTGTACTGGATATGCTTGTATAGATAAAATATACAAATTGTTGAAACTAAGTCAAAAAGTACAAGGTGGTCCCCGAAAGCGGGAAGTTTTAAATACTTTATGATTCTAAAGGCAATTTAATTTAAATAAAATACAATATAACATTGACAAACTAGTAAAATGCCATTTTTATTTCTTAAAAATAATTCCGGGTAAATGTCTTCCCCTTCTCTGTATGCACCCTTGCATTCTTTCATGAAAATTCGCCATAACACGATGCAACATATCCACAGTAATGTTAGCAATTTCTTCAAAAATGTTTCTTTTAAGCCCCTGAATGGTTCTTGTTTTATTAATAAACACCTTTTGCTTTAGGTAGCCCCACAAAAAGTAATCGCAAGCCCTTAAGTCTGGCGACCTTGGCGGCCAGTGAATGTCTCCTAGTCTGGAAATAACATGTTGCGAAAACAATCTTTGCAAGGAACTTAATGACGCTCTCCTGCTGGAACCAAGTTTGATTATTATGTAAAAATCTGACTCAGTGACTCAGAAACCGGTTTATCATACCGGTATAACGCACAGAGTTAATGGAAACAGTATTCTCATTCTCATCTTCAAAAAGTAGGGCCCTATAATTCCCCCTAAAGACATCGCACACCATACCGTCACTTTTCGGCTATGTAATGGTTGTTCGTGGATCTCCTGTGGATTTTCTGAACTCCAGAAACGACAATTTTGTTTCTGGTATAGCCGGATAAATGGAAGTGCGCCTGTCATCAGTCATCCACAAATTGTGTATATCGATTTAATTCTTAAGCAGGGTTTCAGCAAAACGTAAACAAGTTGGGATATCTGTTGGTTTCAGTGCTTGGACAATTTGAATTTTGTATGGATGAAGATTGAGATCTTTATGCAAAATTCGAAGTTAAGATGATTTACAAATTCTTAACGCTTGGGCTCGTTTCCGGGTAGAACGTTTTGGACTGTGTTCGTATACTTTTCTTTGGTCCTTTATGTTTGACATTGACAGCCGAACCTGTTGTTTCCAATTTACGAACTTATGCCTTTATAGCATGAGTCGAAGGAACTCTGCCATGTCGACCAATTTGGAAATAAAGTCGAAAATGTCGCTGAGCGGCAACCACACAGTTATTGTTTTTATAGTACGACTTAATCACAAATGCACGTTGCTCACCGGACCACTGCTCCATGATGACTAATGGCATACAGTGACAGATAATTTCAAAAAAACAATCCATAGCCAACTATGCATAGTTACAGAATAACAACATTATCAAAACTTCCGCTCCCGGGACCATCTTGTATAATGTCCACCTTGTTGAAAGTATCAAATTAAACACACTCTGATCTGGAATTTCTAGTTTTTTGTGTAACAACGATTATTTTTAATATAACCTTTATTTTATAAACAAACTTTTAGCTGGTCATGTCATGAGTTTAGCATTATCACCATTATGTTTTATGGAAAATTATTGGGTTATTGTTTAAAATCGCGGCCCCACCTATTTTTGGCCATAAAAAATCGAAAAATTGAGTTATTGACAAGTTTTTTTTTTAAATATTCTACTTTACTGGGCACTGAAGAATATAAAGTGAATAAATATTCAATAATTTGATTTTCTCAGAGTAAATTCAATTTACAAAGCTTAAAATTTCCATTTTTTTTGCTTGAAATTTTTAAAATATTTTTTTTCTAAGAAATCCTATTTTTTTTCTTAATGTTTATCGAAAATATAACACTTTAAAATTTTTTTTTGGAAATCTTTATTTTTCGATTTTTTATAAGTTTTGTTAGTTAAATTTGCAAAATTTACAAATTATATTTTTTTGAGTTGTCAAATATTTTTATTCTTAAAGTTTATCAATAATTAAATAATTTAAAAAATCAAAATGTCAATTTTTGAATATTTTTTTTTGAAAAATTTAAAAATTGATATTTTGGAAAAAAAAAACTCTGGGAATTTTTTGTCTTTACACGTAGAATATGAAACAAATAACTAAAAATTGCTAAACTTAAATGATTGTATTTTATTGACAAAAAACTTGAAAAATACCCATTTTCTTTCTTTAAAATAAAAAGTTCAACCAAATTTTTTTTTTTGATTTTTCTTAAAATATTTGTAAATACGCCATAAAAAAAACAAAATGACAAAAAAAAACATGTCAATATGTTCATTATTCCATTTTTTATAGCCACAAATGCTAAAATGCTTGACTAAAGTTGTAAGGAAAATTTAAAATTGCTACTGCAAAACCAAAATTTTGGGAACAATTTTTTTTTGCTAAAACTTAGGCAAACATTTGAAGAAAAAGGTGGTTTACACTTTTGTTTTTTTGTGTAACAACTGAATGAGGGATTTTTTTAGTTAAACATTTCTAGTGTGTACTTTTATTAAGTTAAAGCACAAAGTTACTTGGTGAGGGGGCAGATGGCATCACTATGGAGCTTTTTTAATAAGAGAGCTACTGTACGTTATTATTAACACCAACCCTTCTGAAAAAAACATAACAGGTTATAAATCAGTTAATAGAGCTTTTTTTGGTACCCATGTACCAGTGCTATCTTTTAAAAGGTGTTGCATAAATACATTAAAAACAAATTTCGCACAAAAGTTAGCTTTTCTCTGTTTTCTATATAGAAAAACCTAAAAAAAAAGTTTTTCCTTTTAGCGCGTAAAATTTTGATGCAATTATAATTCATTGTCAATAAGGCTTTTGTAAAGAATCGAAAAACAACCTTTTAATGTTGGGAAGTTGTTTATAATATGTTATTTAAATAGGCTTAAGACTGCCTGACGGGTAGTTTTTCAAAATTGCTGTTTGAATATTTTGCAGTGCTATTTTGAACAATTAAGCGTGCAATTTTTCGATTTAAATTTAGTAAACGGATTATTAAAATTCAGATTATACAACTTTAATATTTCATTTTCCATATAAATTGGGCAAAAACGGCTACGAACATTGCGTTAAACCCACCATCTTGCTTTTGGAACAGAGTAGTGGAGGGTTAAAGGAAGCCAGAAGAAATATAGAAGTGCGAACGGCTGGCACTGTACATTTTCCTTATAGAATTTAAAATCGGTTCTTATTTTAAAAAATGCCTGTTAATTTATTTCTGTTAGGAATAGTATTTAAACACAAAAATAAAATAAATAAAAATAACGGCTTATTTTTTACCTAAACTTTATAAAATGTGTAAAATTTTTGTAAATGTAACTTTTAAAATTTTGAATACATTTAGTAAGCCCCACTTCGATGACCTAAAATGATAGGAAGTTTTATCGATAAAACCTAGAATATAGGAAGTTTTATCGATAAAACAACTCTCAAATATTGTCATCAAAATGCTGGTTCACCCTGTATAAATTTAAAAGTGTTATAAATAATAGTAAATAGGATACTAACGGACTAATGAAAATATTGGATTAAAGGGTCATATATTATAAGCAATGTATGTAAGAGCTTTGATTTAAAATTTTAAATAGCTCCTTTTGGCACTTAGCAATAACTTATTTTTCTGATTTATTATACAATGCATAAATCGTGTATACTTAATTAAAATCGAGGTAAGGTGAAATAATCAAACCATTTATTATTTGTGATAAAGTATTTAGTTGCACACTTTGAGAATAAAGCACGTATTAAGTATGGATAAACCTTTTTATTTAGGATATTTATTGATACAGGGTTAACTAGTGAAAGCATATCTTATAGGTATTTTCTTTAAATTTAAATCTGGGGACTGTGTATAAAGGCTTAAAATCTAGTAAAATAGATTTTTTGGTACTTTTTAGTAATTTCTAAATATTTTGCCTTATACATCCAGATGACACACATGAAACATGGTGAATGGGCTTTTTGTTTTAAAATTTCTTGATCCGAAAACGCTAGTGTCTCCAAGTTCAATCTTTGTTCGATTAACGCTTGATAAGTCGCATTACTGAAGTTTGTTACGCCAAGCGGACACTTGAAATGTTCTATTTGTTTCTTTTTCTTTAAAAGGCAGTATGCAAAAATTGATCAGAGAAGCAAGTAGTTCCTACATGGTCGATGCTATCAAAACAGTGCCAAAATAAAAAAGGTCTACATCATATGAACGCTCTTTATTTGCAACGTTTTCATTTAGATTTAAGACAATGCTAGGGCTCATTGTTTTAAAATTTTTTGATAAAAAGACCCTAGTGCCTCCAAGTTCAATCTTCGTTCGATAAATGCTTGCCAAGTCACATTTATGAAGTTTGTCGTCTATCACGCCAAGCGCACACTTGAAATGTTCGATTTTTTTCTTTGGCTTTACAAACCAGCATGCAAAAATTGATAAGAGAATCAAGCACTTCCTACATGGTCGATGCTACCCAAACTGTGCCAAAAATAAAAAAAGCTCAGCATCATATAAACGCTCTTTATTTGCAAATTTTTATTCCGTTTTAAGACAATCAGTCTGAGCTCCATTTTTAAGTGGCTTGCTTGATGCCTGCTCGACTTGGAATAAGCGCCTTTTTATAGTGCGACACTTGCGTAGATTATGTCTTGGTTCTGATTGGTCACGCTTGTCAAGTTTGCATTTTCATCGGACTGTTGCCCTGTAGGTTTCCTGTAGAGCCTGTAGTGATAAGTTAGGTCACTTTTTCTGGTGAGTAAAAGGTCAAGAAAAGGTATCGGCCTGTTAACCGCGATTCTCATTGTGAATTGTACGCGATGGTAAATGCTGTTTAGTTTCTCCAGGAAGTAAACTGATTTTCTGTGAGGCCATGTGTTAAAAAGATATCTTTTACGTAGCCTTTTCAGTAGGCTGGTTTCGTTGTATATTGTTTAAGAGCTTCTGGTACTAAATATTTGTGTGCTGGGATACAGAGATTTCATATCCAGGCTGGCACGGATATAGTTTTTTTACAATATTACTTTTTGAAGCATGCTAATTTTTTGCAATGAGTTTCGGATATGAGTCTGCAATTTCACTTGCTCCTATATCCATACACGTATAAACATTTTTTTATATATTGTTTCGTTTTCTTGATTCTGGGTTAGTAGGATTGTAAAAAAATAATTTTATGATTTATAATGCTCTTTTTTAATTTAAATTTAATATGGTATCAATAATTTTTTAGCCTTTTTTAAATCTGTAAGATAGACATGGGAACAAAAATCATTAAAAAGATTCCTTATTTTAACTGGAATACCATCATTTCATTTTTAAATTCTATACAAGATTTAAGGCAAATTTTTTAAATCATGTCCTATATCTAAATCTAAGCGTTTTTAACATATTTATGTTTTTAGGTACGTCAAAAAATGCCGTTTGCAGGCCCTTCAATAATTATCAATATTCGATATAAAAAGCCTTTATTATTTATTCTTGGTTGGATTTAATATTAAAAAGAACCTACTTAACAGATTATTAACAATATTTTAATAACCTTTTATACAGGGTATTTAAAAATGAACACCGTTAAATTTTATAATTCTGTTCTATTTAGCATTAAATTATTATATTTTAATTTTTTTTAGTTTTTGACATACTACTAGTTTAATATTTTTAAACGGCGATTCAATAATACTTAAGCAGTGATACGCGTAGGATACTTTCAGGAGAATTTATATTTTTTTGTTAGTTTTTCAAAGCCTTGTTTTGAATGTCGCCGGGAACTCATTAAAAAACGTAAGCGAAAGCACTTAAAAATTTGTCCCAAATATGTGGGAGCGCGAGGTCTAATAGGGTAATAATTAATAGAAAATGGGGTTTGAATATATAGGATTATGTTGAGACATTGGACGTTTTACCTTAGGATGCTGATTGCCAGGACCATCACTTTCTTTTCCTTGTTAGCAGTTCTTACTCACATCAATCCAGTCTTTTCACTAATTAGTTTAAACCCGTATTATCGGCCAATTAGAGTTTGAGTTTGTTTAACACTTTATTTATAATTTTGAGGATGAATTTTATATATTTTTATTCATTTTTGTCAGAGACCCGTGTTGCACGTTTTCGGGTAAGATGCAGAGAGAGAGGTGTCGTAGATATGTCTTCTTTCCTTCCTTTTCTGGCTTCGTGTTGATCGCCAACATAGGAGGGAAAAAGGAGGGGAATAATGGGAGTAAATTTAGAGATTATTACCTTAATTAATATTTTAAAATAAAACAAAAAAATATAATTCAATGCGGATCGAACATACCGCCCGCTTAAAATGAGAATCATTTTATATATAAAAAGAGAAACAAAAGAGAAAAATTCTTATACTAAGTACAAATTTTTGTACCTTAAAACTAAAAAATATAAGAAAAACAATAAATTATTCTTGTGTGGGTAGAGGGCACAATTTATTAACCGGGCGCAAAAATTACCCGTAGCGGTTTTAACGGTGACTACGCGGATCTGACCATCTTTACCCGGATGGAGAGATATGACGCGCCCCATCTCCATTTGAGAGGAGGTAAGTTGTCATCTTTTATTAAGACTAAAGTATCAAGAGTTATATTTGAGCTTTGTTCAGTCCATTTTACTGCGTTGCATAAGAGTATGCAAATATTCACTGCTCCAGCGTTTCCAGAACGTCTGATGCAATTGTTGCAGTAATTGCCACCTAGACAAGCGACCTATTTTTATACCACCCAAGTCAGGTTCAGGGAAACTATTCAGGGGTTCTTGGGGAGAAAATGTCCGGGGTTAAAACATTCAAATCATTGGGGTCCGAACTCATGGGATAAAGGGGGCGGAATTTAAAACACTTTCAATCTGGGTTAGAACCGTAGTAAGTTCCTCAAAAGTTAATATATGTTCCCAATAACACGAACAAGGTGATTTTTTACGCTTTTTACACCTGCCTCCCAAATACCACCGAAATTTGGTGCGAGAGGAGGGTTAAAATGCCAAATGATTTTTTCAGAGCTACATGCATCCTGAGCATACTTACACATTTCCCGATACGCACCTGTAAAATTCGTACCATTATCGCTATACATATCACTAACTTTACCCCTTCTGGATATAAAGCGACGTAAAGAAGCTAGAAATGCCTCACTGGAAAGGTCAGAGACTAATTCGATATGAATACAACGAGTAGCCATACATACAAAAATTGCAGCGTATGCTTTCAGAATTTTTGAGTTTCTTAAGTTACTAGCTCGAATAGAAAATGGACCTGCCATATCAACCCCGGTGTGAGCAAAAGCCTTTAAGGTAGAGAGTCTAGCCGGGAAGTTACTCATTATGGGCTGTACAGAAACAGGATCAATGCAAACAAGTAGTACATTTAGAGATTACTCGGCGAATAGTACGTTTGGGAACTAAAATCCAATAGCGTTGAGTAAGCAAATATTGCATAGTTTGTAGGCCAGGATGTAAATATGATTTATGAGTAAAATTGATTATAAGATCCGTGAGACGGTGATTGGAGGGTAATAAAATAGGGTGGTTTTGATCATGAGCGATTTTACCATTTTTTAATCTGCCGCCAACACGAAGTATATTTTGATCGTCGAGAAAAGGATCGAGTTTTCTAAGAGATTTTGCTAATTTTTTATTATTTATTAATGCATCAATTTCAGCAGAAAAAACATTATTTTGAACATTTTTTATGAGAAGTAAAAGAGCCATTTCAAGTAAAGAGAAAAAATTTGAATGTTTATAATCTTCCTTGATATCTCGTTTTAAATGTTTAACTTTAAAATTGTGAATAAAGCGAATTCGGTAACAAATTACATTTTGAATTTCAGTAAGAGAAGAGAATTTATTTAATAATTGGTCAAATTCTGAGTAATTAATAAAAATAGAAAGGGTAGTTTTACGTCTTTCTTCTGAGGGTTCAAAGAGTTCATAATTACTGGGGGCCAATTTTCTTGGGGTTCACTTAACCAGGAAGGCCCCGCCCGCCATAGCGTATTTTCTAAGAGATCCTGAGGTGACAAAAAACCCCGTGATCCAGGGTCCGCGGGTTATAAGTTGATATCACGTGATGCCATTGAGAGGGGGGTATTTTTTCTTGGACATGAGAAATGCGATTAGCAACAAATGTACAGTATTTTGAGGGCTCCTTTCTTAACCAACATAGAACTATAAGAGAGTCCGTCCAAGCAAATACTTTATTAATTTTTATTTTTTCAGAATATATCTCTAAAACATATTGAAGCAAATTAGAAAGCAAAACAGCAGCACATAATTCTGCACGGGGAATAGTCAATTTTTTAACAGGACAAATACGCGATTTCGAGATTATAAAATGAGTTTTTATAGAGCCATTTTTATTTAGAGTTCTGAGAAAGATAACGGCACAGTAGGCATTCTGACTACTGTCACAAAATCCATGCTTCTGCGCAAACAATATCGTCTTCCAAAATTTACGAGAAAATTTTACCTCAGATAAAAGTGAGAGATGAGCGCTAACTTTATTCCAAGTATTAACAATATTTTCTGGGGAGAATCGTCCCAATCAATACCCAATTTCCAGAGATTTTGTATTAAAATTTTTATACATACTGTTACGGGGACCAAATTTCCGAGGGGGTCAAATATAGAAAGCGAGTTGACTCAACATATTTCTTTTTGTGCAAGGCATTTGTTTGGGGGTGACTTTAAATATAAAATTATCAGTTTTAAAATTCCAAAATAAACCCAAAATTTTTAAGGGAGCTGTATTTTCTATATCAAACGAGAGGGGTCAACTTGACAGTATTCAGAGGGTAAATGAGTTAATAAAGAGGGATGATTTGCCGCCCACTTTCGTAATTCGAAACCACCTGTTTTTAAAAGAGAAATTAAAGATTTTTGGTGAGAGGGGCTTCCTCAAGGGTGTTTTTCCTGATAATAAATCGTCTACAAAAATATCGGTTTTTAGGGTTGCACTGGCGAGGGGGTAGTTTACGAGTTGCTCATCAGCTAGCTGCGATAATGTTCTGATAGCCAAATAGGGGCTAGAACTAACGCCAAAAGTTACAACTTGTATTTCTAAATCTTGGATTGGTTCAGAGGGAGAAAAGCGAAATAAAATTCTTTGATAGGGGGTATGTTTCGGATTTACCCTTATCATACGATACATAGCTTTAATATCGGCAGAATAACAGTATTTATGTAACCTAAATTTTAATAATATCGAAACAATATCTTGTTGCAACTTGGGACCGGTTAATAAACAGCTATTGAGACTTTTATTTTCTAAATCCTTTTCGCCCGCGTTATAAACAATACGCATTTTTGTGGTAGGGCTGTCTGGACGCAAAATCATATGGTGAGGAATATAATAAGTACAAAAATTATTAGGGTCATAATGAACTATTTTCATTTGCCCTTGAGAGAGATATTCCTTTATACCATCACTATAAGCAGAATAAAGAGGGGGGTCTTTTATCAAACGTCTTTCGAGTGAGAGAAATCTTCTTAAAGCTATGTCTCTAGAACCCTAAAAGGTGGGTTCTGGGCCTTTAAATGGTAACTCCACTACATATCGACCACTATTATCGCGAAAAGTAGTGTTTTTATAGCGCTCTTCCGCCAAGATATCGTCTGGAGATAATTTTAAAGAGGTAGGTACTTGTTCAAGGTCCCAGAATTTTTTAACGGAGTTTTCTAGAGTTTCTAGAGTCGTTAAAAAATTGTTTAAATGAGAAGGGGGATAAGGCGATTGTTTTATATTTCCCATAATTATATAGCCTAGAGTTGTTTCAAGAGCGATTGGTGCATAAATTGAGGTAGATACAGAGGTACCTGTGAGCAAAAAACCGAAAATATCAGCACCCACCAATAAATCTATGGGACTGGAAATATTAAATTGAGGATCAGCGAGGGGCAAATGAGAAAATTGCTTGAATTGTTCACTAGGGAGAGATTGAGAGGGTTGATTATTACATATGTGAGGTAAAATTATAAAATCGAGAGTATAAGAGGGACTTGATTTATTTAGGGGTTTTATAGTAAGGGTAACACCTCCATTAGAGCGGGAGTTGGTTTGACCGATACCAGATATATTTATAGCGAGAGGGTATTTTTGAACATGTAGTTTATGAAAATATTTTTGAGTCAAAAAATTACTTTGTGAGCCGCTATCAATTAGTACGCGTGCGGGTTGATTATTTCCATAGCCATCTTTGACTTCTACTAAAGCCGTAGCCAATAATGCATTATTTGAGAAATCGGAGAGATTACACGAAGTACTAGGCATTGAAAAGGTTTGATCATTACTTTGGGGTACGTAAGGCACTGTTTGAGAATTATTATTATTAGGGGGTTTCACCAGGTTTTTATGTAATAAAGTATGGTGTTTTAGAACAACCACTTATTTGGCAATACATGCGTGAATTACAATGCCAATTAGTGTGACGTGTCCCCAAACAGTTCGTGCACCATTTTCTTTCTTTAATTAAGTTAAATCTGTCATCTATAGATTTTGACAGAAATTGAGGGCAGTTATAAATAGGGTGAATTTGTTGGCACAACTGACACGTCGAGGGTTTTTGTTGAGAATGATTTTGAGGATTATTTTGAGAAAGATTTAAATTTTGAGAATTTGTATTAGCTACTAAACTAGGTGGGCTTTGCTTTATAATTAATTCGAATAATTCGATTTTTGAGGAGTATATTTATTTTGAGATTTATTCTTTTCATTATCTAAATTTTGAGTACTAAACTGATAAGAAACTGTGTCCATAGCTGAACACTGTTTATTCAAAAAATTTACTAAAATTTTATAAGATTGAGTAGGATTTGTTTCTAGATCAAGAGCACACTGTAATTCAAATCGAGTGGCGATACTAGGCTCCAATCTTTCAGCCAATAAACTAAATAAAATAAAATCCCAACTAGGTACAGGGTAACCTAAATTCTTTAGAGCAGTCAAATTTTCTTCAAATGTATCGATAAGAGCACGGGTGGATGAAGAAGACTGAGGATTAGTTAATTTTTTAGTTTGCATTATAGATACCCAATGAGTGTGCGCAATCAATCTTTTGTTATCATATCTTTTGCGTAAAGAGTCGATGCAATAATATTGTTTGCTTCTGAAAGGGAGTACACTCTACTAAAGAGCGAGGAGCACCTATTAAAGAGTCCAGTAAATAATTAAATTTATCTATATTGCTATAACAATCATCGCGATGCACCAAAGGTCAAACATATCTATAAAAGTTTGCCATTTTTTAAATTGCCATCAAATTTGGGAAGTTTTAGAGGGTCTAGTTGAGCTTTTGCTCTTCTTTGAGGGTCGCTTTGAGAGGTATTGACATCGGGTTTTATTTCATTTTCAAATAAAAGGGCGTGAATTTCTTGAACTTCAAAAAACTCATTATCAAAAGTTGTTAAAACCGCCTTTTGCGCACTTAATTCGGCTTCAGCTTCTTGACCAGCGACTACATTAATTATGTTATTATGCAGTTTCATGAAATTATCGAAAATAGTTTCAGCTTGTTTATAGCGACATTTAAAATTTAAATGTTGATTTTCGTCATTTCGAGCTATTCTACCTATTCGGACAATTTCACCCATTCGCGTAATTTCAACTTCCCTTTGAGCGATATATTGCTTTAATTTTTTAGCGTCTGCCATTTTTTGTTTTAGTCAAAATTTGAGTGAATATTTGTAGATTAAAAACAAATGTAAGAACTGATGGCTTAATTTTATATATAAAAAAAAATTAAAATCAGAATTTTTTAGTGCTTGGAGAGAGAGAGAGAGAGAGAGAGAGAGAGGATTATATTAATAAAATCCGGAATATGTATACGTAAAGGCGCTTATTCGATATAAGCGAAAGTGTTAAATAACTTTATTTTGAGCGATTAAAATTTTGTATAAAAATAGTGATTTTTGTATTGTAGGCTCTCGGACTATACAAAACACTACTGCTAGACTGGCAAGCGCTGAAGCAGTGAAAGGATCGCGACTCTCGTGGACTGAGTATGCAGGTACTCGTAAATACTCCCTTGCGCTCGAAGACAATATTGACACTGATTTGTTTTGATTTATTTTTGGAAATGTGTCGAGCGAAGGCGTGTTCTCTTCCCACCAAGAATACTAGCGCCACAAGCGACGTATAAAGAAATTAAAAATTAATATGGCCTTTAAATCGGATTAGGAATTTTTGGCAATTGATATGATTTTTAAAATTAATCTTTGAGAAGTGGGTTATATTAATTTGGGTAACTCTAACTGGAAAATAGAGAGGAGATCCTGCTTAGAAGGACCATGTGGGAGCGCGAGGTCTAATAGGGTAATAATTAATAGAAAATGGGGTTTGTTGGTGAAGCGGTGTAAACGAGGTGATGGTCAATTCCAAGGAATTGATGATGTTAATAAAGACAAATATACTTGTGCACTTCATTTTGAAGGAGAATGTGGTCCAACAACCGAATATCCCGACCCCATCAGTTGTGTTATAAGAAAAACTAGTGATATATTTAATTAATTATAAATATAATAGCTCGCGTCATAACCTCAAATAATAAATTTTGTCGAAGTCACTAGAACCTCGCTGGCTGAAAAAACATAAAAATAAGAATTATTTTTTCTTTTTTGTAATAACTCTTACTTATTACCATAACAAGTAGATTACAGTTCTACTTGACACCTAAATTATTATTATCCTAACTTCTGAACTAGTTCGGCCTTATTTTCTCTTTTAGGACGATTAACCATCGTCGTAACTGAACACAAATGTGGGCTTCTACCGTAGGATGCACTAATGCTTGCAATGATAATGCTTGTTGCCCAGCCATATTTATAAAAAGTGCCCGAAACTTTCATATTGCCGCCTTTTTAAAATGGCGGACGCGCTTGCGCTGGACATTCCCTTAAAAAATCTATTAATATAAATTAATTTTCCTATGACCACTTAGGAAAATAAACATATTCGCACTCTCTACTGCTTCGGAAACATGCATATTTCACACGCATACTGATTTTCATTTTCCTCTCTAGAGAGGAAAACATTTTCCCTCTAGAGAGGAAAATAACTGACAACCAATTATGTCTTCAATATAAGCTATAAATCGTTTTCATACAGAATTATATCTAGTACGCCATGAGTTAAGCAACAAAAACAAAACGTAGTCCTAGCGCGTCAGTCGAGTGACAATTTAATTCTGATCGTTTGTTGTTGGTATTTAACGTGATTTAATATAAAAAATTCAGCTAAAATGGAGACTGATGGTAAAATTAAAAATACACCACCAGAAATTTTACAAGCCGCCCAAAAAACATCACTAAATTTACTGCCTGAAACTTCGCGGGATCGTTATATACTCGCTTATACCTAACCAGTTTATGGAATGGCGAGAAGCAAATAAAATAAAAAGTTCATTTTCTGAAAATGTATTACTGGCATACATAAACGAATTCTCCGATAAAGTATCACCATCCACCCTTTGGACGCAATATTCGATGTTAAGAAGTACAATAGAAGCACACCACAACATCGACATCAGCCAATATACCAAGCTGAGGGCCTTCTTAAAAAGAAAATCGGAAGGTTATGTCCCTAAAAAAGCAAAGACTTTAACTGCAGAAGAGATTCATCAGTTCGTCAATACAGCACCAGACAGCGAATATCTATTCGAAAAGGTAAAAAATGTTGGATTATAAAAAAACTGCAATATAAAAATCTTTTTCACTTATCATCTGATGGTTTTTTAGATTGGAAATTATTGCACGTGTATGTAAACAAATTTAAGACCAAAATTCTCCAAAAATCCGTTTTTATTAGATTACTAAGTGGTTATTTTTTTTTGTTTCAGGTGGCACTAATTTTGGGCATTTCTGGAGCTTGTCGTAAACAAGAATTTATACAGCTTACAATAGATGACGTTGAAGATACAGGGTCAGTTGCAGTTTTCAAATTAAAAAATACGAATTATAAATAACAAAATTTTTACTAAATCTTTAACTAAATTACAAAAATGGCAAGTGTACGCAGCAAGTAATTGGAATTAATAAAATTGGAAAAGTTCCACAAACCGTAGCCAAATTTTTGAAACTAAAAAACCCTGAACTATATACCGGACACAGTTTACGCCGCTCCTCTGCTACTATACTAGTTGATGCGGGGGGTGATCTTAACACCTTCAAACTCCATGGGGGCTGGAAATCATCCTCAGTAGCAGAGGGATACATAAATGACTCTGCAAAAAAGAGAACAATAATTGCAAGTAAAATACAGGGAGCTATAAATTCGTACAGTTTCAGTGAGACATGTCACCGAAACTACAGTGTTCAACATCAAATGAACCTAATCAAATTTCATTGAGATTTTTATTCCTGATCTCGAGCCAAATCCGAATGTTTTGGTAGCAAATTCAAATGAAACTGAAAAAGAAAGGTTTAATTCTATTTTTTTCCAGTCAACTCTCAAGTGTCGAATGAGGAGACTACAGATAACAATTTTCATCATACACCAGTTCACTTTGTAAACTGTTCAAATAACACTTTTACCTTTAACTTTTATAAGTATCCTGAGAAGAAATAATTTGTTTAAATTGTATTTTAATGTTCAAAATAAAAATTAGTATTTAACTAGTTAGATTTAGGCATAGTTATCAATTTTCATATAATTCTATAATCTCAAAATACAAATATTTTCTATATAATGTGGTTTATTAGAAAATTAATGTAATTCCGTATATTATTATAAATAAAATTCTTAATTATTAAAAAAGTTGCAGTTTAAATCTATTTTTTTGTTTATTAATTTAAATTTTATTACTTTCCAATGCATTACCTAAAAATATAAAATTTTTATTTACTTTACTGTAAGTACTTAGTCTGAATTTTAATTTACGTTTTAGCGTACTCATAAAAATCTCTATATTTAAAATAACACAAGCTATTGAAAAATGCAAAAAATATTACTTGAATTTTAGAGGATTTGTAATTTAAACGTTTATTTGCAGAATAAAATTCTTTTTCCTCTTTGAAGAGGAAAATGTATTCCACGAGTAAATAGATTGCAACATAAAAAAAAATAAAATTGAGGTCAATATTTTGTGGTCGTAGGAAAAATAGTGTACACAACTCGTTAGAAAGTGAATTTCCCAATCTTTCACTTTCCACACTTGTTGGGTAATAATTTCGTATTTTCAAAATTTTCCAAAGCCTACTTTTCGAGAAATCTATCGCCGCAATTCGTCGTGGGACCAATAATTTGTAGGTTTCTGTCCTAATTGAATGTCAGTGTTTTTGGTTCTTTTTGTTTGCAGGTGAAGAAATGTCGAAAGATAACAAAATTAAAAAGGATTTCAATTAACAGTTAACATTTTTTAATGGCATATACAGTTTTACATGTAATTTAATTTTTTCAGCTTGTAGGTAAATAATACTAAAGCAAAGAGATCAAAGAAGAAAGTCAAATTGATACATACACAATTGTATTTTTAAATATAAAACTTAGGAAACAGACAAGAACATCAATAATAAAACCTTATCCCATTTGGTAAAAACCAATGAGCTGTTAGGTTAACTAGAGAAAGCATCGATTTGGCATAAGCGTGGCATCATAAACGCACATTCTAAGGTTCTGCCTAGCGATGAATGAAACCTCTGTACTCAAACCATAAAATCCACCAAAACCCGGGAAAATGGTTACTACAGATACTATTTTGTCGTAAAGCGTGGCTGCCAAGTATCTTTCTGTTTCATTTACTTGATAGTATGATTAAATTTTACTTAATTTACTCTTAAAATTACATCACATTAAGCTCTACAATTGAATTTTAAAATGTGAATAATATTTATTATATTTATTACTATAAAGAATTACACAAAAAAGTAATGATGTCAAAATACTTTTTTGTTTTTGGAGAGCTAAGGCGCGACAACGTGACAACAGTGCATTTTTCGTAAAGGCGTACTTCGGCCAACGACTAATAGTCATTGTACTTCGGCCACCGGCTTCGCTTGACAGATGACCTATTCAATATGATTTGATGATTATCATTTTACAAGTAAGTACAAACTATGCTTGTACCATTCTATCGCCAATAATAAACACAAACCATGTTGGGCGCAGCTCTCGATTGCGTTTATGAATGAAATGCTTTCTCTATCTATGATGTCAGCTTATTGGTAAAAACCTATTTTTATTAATTTTCCTTAATCATTTGCTTTTTATAATAATACGGTAATAATAAATTATATTTATATTAATTATTTAATTTTATATTATTAAATATGGTAAAAGTCGCCAAACATGTTGAACAAGAAATACGAAAGTAATATTAAATATTATTTTGTAGTATAAGATAAATATTATTGCAGTATTGCTAAATATAAAAACTTTAATAACCGAAAATTTAATAAAATGTATAAATAAATATTACAGTTTTTACTAAATTCATTACAAGCACATACAGATGCTCTGCATCTAGGTGCTATTACATAATTAAATAACGATTTAACGTAGCACAATAAGTACTATTATGTATATTTATATTGTAAATTTATAACTAAATAAATCTTGAAATGTTAAATAAATCTTGAAATAAAAAATACATAAATTAAAACAAATTATTAAGTGCGCTAAAATGTAAGAAATCTACTCGAAGTCGTAAGTATCCTTAATAGAGACGTTGGGTACTCGTTTTAGTCGTATTTTATAAAAACCTATTTAAATTCTTTTACATCATAAATATGAAGAAGTCACGATAACTATAAAATCTTTTAAAGACTTTACATTGTAGTAACGTATATAAATAATATTGGCTAAAATACATTCGCATTGAGATATGAATATGGTTGTTTCTTAGGCTTTTTCTTCTTAATATGTAGTATTATACAGGGTAAGTTTTTCAAAACCTGACATAGGCTATATCTTTTATTTAGAGCATTTGTTCCAAAAGCAAAGTTGTTTGAAATAGCCCAATTAAGAAAAATCGCAACAAAATATGTTTACAACGTTGCCCGTTTTTGCAGCAAATTCAAAAAAGGTTATTTTTTAAGTAGCAACACCGCATTTTTTCATTATCGTTTAATATATTTCAAAATTATCTACAAAAAGCTTCATATACCATTTTTTGCTGGAGTCGCCATTTTTAAATAATTAGGCAAAAAAGACTGAAAAGAATTGAGTTACTGACTAACAGAGAACACAATGCGAATTAGTTACATCACAATAGTAGGCTTGGGAAAAAAATGAGTAAATCTATTATTTTAATAGAACTGTCATATTGTCCTTTAGTTGTTTTTAAAAAGGTCCTTTTTGCCAAAATTAATGAAAAACTCAACAAGACAGGGTTAAATTGATTTTTTTGCATGTGGGGTTTAAGTTTAAGAGATGCCTGCGCCAAATTTCACGTAACACATCCAGATAAACCGCTACCAAATCCGGAGTTTACAGGACGACGACTGTGATAGAAGACTAGAGTTTTGTGACTGGTTTTTAGAAAAAAAGCAAGAGCTACCCAACTTTGAGAAGTTTATTTTTTATAGCGACGAAGTCACTTTTTATTTAAATAGTATGGTTAACAGGCAAAATTACAGGTATTGGTTGGACACAAATCCTTCTTGGGCCGAAGACAGAAGAAGACAGAATAATCCAAAAGTTAATGTGTGGTGTGGAATATTTAACAATAGAATAATAGGACCTATCTTCATAAACCAAAATTTAACCGGCGAAACATATTTACAGTTATTGAGAAACGAGCTTAAACCATTTATTAACGAACTGCCTTTGACACAAAGAAGAACCTTTTATTTTCAGCAAGACCACCACCTCATTTTTCAAGACAAGTACGAGAATATCTCAATGAACTTCTGCTGGGAAAATGGATTGGAAGAAGGGGTACAACTGAGTGGCCGGCTAGGTCACCTGACCTCACACCGTTAGACTTTTTTCTGTGGGGTCACATAAAAAACAAAGTGTATGTGACGGCACCAAATTCCGTTGATGAGCTGAAATATTTTATTTGGCGAGAAATTAATAATATTACCCCTGCAATATTGCAGCATGTTAATGACAATATTTAATAATATTTTTTTTTGTAGACTGCAAAGCGGACATCAGTTTGAGCATTTACTGAGGAAGTGTTATTAGGTTAGTTATATTTTGTGTTTTTTGCTACTACTTAGCTTGTTTTATTTTTCTTTCGATTTTCCTAATTAAATAAATGGGACAAAACCAAATTATTTTTGCCTGATTATTCAAAAATGGCTACTCCAACAAAAAAATGGTATATAAGGTTTTTTGTAGAGGACTTTGAAATCTATTAAACGGTAATAAAAAATGTGGCGTTGTCATTTAAAAAAAATACCTTTTTTGAATTTGCTGCAAAAACTGGCAACGCTCTAAAAATATTTTTTTGCGATTTTTCTTAATTGGGTTATTTCAAACAAATTTGCTTTTGGAACTAATGCTCTAACTGTTCAAATAAAAGAAATAGTCTATGTCAGGTTTTAAAAAACTTACCCTGTATTGTATAACATTTATATCTACTAAAAAATATTTTAAAAAAATGTAAAAAATTGAAGTGTGTAAGCTTTCACGGCCGATTTTAACTACCTTATATGGGTTTTTCGGACTTATTTGCAGTGGTCTGTTGGTATTTCTTCCTGACGTTTCGTCTAGTATTGCCGCAGGTCAATATACTAGACTTAAAAAAGTTGTGCCATCTAAAATAAGTGGAGTAGGCCGTAGCTGGCACCCTTTAGTGACAATATTAAAAGCATGGACGAATTTAAATTTCTCGCCTCAAACAACCCCTAGATCCTCAATTTTGTACCGCTACGTCACTTAGTTAAAGAGTTATTACGAAAAAAGGTAAACAAGATTAAAAGTTCGACACCCTGTATCTTAGTTATTATTAACTTTGTAATAAGGCAAGTTTGCGTAAATTGCATTATTTCGACATAAGGAATCAGCTGTTGCTCTGTGTCCCATTACTTTTGGGACACCCTGTATATACAGGGTGTAAAAAGTATGATGCTCACCATTTTAATGGGCGCTAGTGGAGCTCAAAACAAGTTAAAAAAACCAAGAATATATGGATCAAAAGTTAATCGGTTTCAAAATATGACCTTTCAAAGTTTAAAAAAGTTGGCAACACCACCGCGCCTGTTTCATCTAATGCGAGTCGACCGTCGAACGTTTTTTGCGATATTTACTTTTTTTAAGGGATGTTTATTTACATACAAATATAAAAATTACTTCTTGCAATTTAATTTAATATTTAATTTAAAATTAAATTTAAGTAAAAAACAACAAATAATTATTGTTTGGTTTTTATTTGTTAATAAAACATGGTTGTACTTACCAAAAGAATAGGCTAAATATCCATTTTAAGGACATAAATTATTATGTTTTAAAACAGCACTGTTTTATTTTGCTTAAAAAATAAGATTTCTCGGTTGCACACATTCTGTTTTCAAAAATCTTTGGTACATTTGCACTACATTTTTAAAAAATTTAAATCATATCGGCATATTTTTCCGATTTAAAAACAAGAAAAATATCGCAATATCTACAACTGACTTTACTTCAGGCACAAGAATTATAGGTAGATCTGTTGCCAATTGTTTTTGAATTTTTAACTGGGGGAAGAATTATTTATATTTTCTTTTATTTGTAGATTAAAACATTTAAAACTTAAATTATACTTTACCAAATGAATCTACTGAAAAGTGATTAAGTTGAAATTTTCCAATTTTAAAGAATTTCAGAAATAATTGCTTCTAAAGTTCTAACTTTGTCATCGTTAAGACAAAAATTTGTCAAATTAAGACACATATGTCATGTAAACTTTTTGACTTGTTTTGAGTTCCACTATCGCCCATTTAAATCGTGAGCATCATACTTTTTACACCTTGTATATATATATATATATATATATATATATATTATATATATATATATATATATATATATATATATATATATATATATATATATATATAAAAAAAAAAAAAAAGGTGGGAGTAGTGACTGACTAGTTAGAAAAATATTCAAAACCAGGAGGTTATTGGGAGTGCAGTCATAAAATTAATGGCCAATAATTGGTTGGCACCACTGGGAGCTGACAGGTGACAGATGTCGCTCAGTGATGCCAGTCGGGGAGTTTAATAAAAAAGTTCTTTGACGTTTAAGACCGTTACTTTTTTTTTTCCAGCATTAACTATTAAAGAAAATCGTTATAACAAGTTTTCCCCCATGTAATTAGTTTTTTAAGTTAAAATTAAGTAAAACACCATCTTATGTCTTACTTTTGAGTATGATGTTTCTGCCATTTTCTGATTTGAATCTCCTGTTTAATTAAGAAATTCACATTGGTAAGATAACTTTAGACAACAAATTTTAGGGATAATTTGTAAAACCTAAAATTTTTTTGCAATGTCCTGAGGAAGGAAACAAACTGTTCTTGAAAGCTCAATAAAGAATTAATCTTTAAAATTGCCATTAATTTATGACTGCACCCCAATAACCTCCTGGTTTTAATAATATTATTACTTATATATATATATATATAATATATATATATATATATATATATATATATATATATATATATATATATATATATATATATATATATATATATTATTATATATCTATATATATATATATATATATATATATATATATATATATAATATATATATATATATATATATATATATATATAATGAAGCTGTATTAAGTAACTTGACTTAAACCAATTTTTATTGTTAAGCAATTTTCATACATATTATTTAAAATATTTGCTAAAAGTGCTTTACATCAAGTAAGTACTGTTTGGCTGGCTAGCAATTAAAACTTGGGAGGACAAGTGTCCCCCATAAACTGTAACAACGAAATAAAATGCAAACTTTACAGGTAAACATATTCATAGAATTGCAAAATAGATGAACGCCCCATTCGTGTCTTGTATTTGTAACTTAACTTGGTATTTGACTTACTTTATACTTTCCCTTGTAATTTATTATCCCATATTTTACATATATTTTTTAATGGGGCAAATATTTATCCGGCTACATAAAGTTGGTTAAAGTTTTTGTCATACTTAAAAATATGTATAAATAAAAGCGTTTTTTGTGATATACTGCAGAACTTGGTACTTGCCCTTCTAATTGCAAGTTTAGATGCTTTTTAGGATTTCTAACTATGTGACAGTAGCAACATCCCTTTTAAAATTCTAAATATAAACAAATATAATTTGGTATTTTATTTTATTCGGTTTTTTGTGCTTTTCGGTTGTTTTTACCACGCATTTATTAGCTTGACATGTATGTATGTATGTATGTGTGTATGTATATATGTAACGGAATCTTTCAACCTAATTTCCACCCATTTTAAGAAGTGTGAATAACTTAAAAATTTGTACAGAGATCAAAAGCCGATGGCAATTTAATTATTTTATAACTTCGTTTTATTGTACTGACTCAGATCATCAAAATAAAAAGAAAAAAAAATATGTAGATTAGTTTGCAGGTTAAGTGTATACCATTTTTAAAACGACAGTAAATGCCCATGATCTTAATTGACATAATCAAAAAAAAAATCTTATTACTGAAATATATGCATAGCAAATAAAAAGTACAATTATGGTAGAATAGATGCACGGACGTATATAAGGGGGGGGTTTAGGGGGTCCGGAGCCCCCCCATTCATATCCATCTTACTTGTCCAACTGTCCTAAAAATTACATGCACCGCGCCGATTGTAGAAAACGATAGTTGCTTAGTCCGCCGCAGTGCGGGGAGCGGGGGAATGAGCACTGCCCCCGCCGCCGCCGCCGCCCGCGCTTTTGTGGCGTGCACCAAATCAAGCTAGTCTGGTCTATTTT
Source organism: Listronotus oregonensis (assembly GCA_019359885.1). Taxonomy (NCBI): domain Eukaryota; kingdom Metazoa; phylum Arthropoda; class Insecta; order Coleoptera; family Curculionidae; genus Listronotus; species Listronotus oregonensis. The sequence goes on from JAHBCN010000226.1 coordinate 76,909, forward strand.
GTCTCTTCGCGTTGCGCAATTGTTATAATACAGAAAGAAGTGTCGCTTTTAAAAAGTATAAAACGAACAAATCAGGTATCTCTTTTGAGTTTTTTTTTCTAAGAAAGAGAAACCAAAGCCCAATGAACTTTTGTCAAAAGACAATATGGACCTTCGTAACTTTTATTACCTCTGCCCTTGGACGTCTTGATTTGTAATGGTCCAGCGTAGTCAACTCCAGAGTGGGAAAATGGTTGTGATGGTGTAACTCGTGCTGTCGGAAGTTGTCCCATTAATTGCTCGGCTATCTGGGCCTTGAATCGAATACACTCTATGCATTTTCTAATGTTAGTTTTGACTGTTCTTTTTCCATTGACGATCCAGTACATTTGCCGAATGTATGCTAATGTTAGCTGGTTTCCGCCGTGTAGGGTTTTCCAATGAGCATCATTAATAACCAATTTGCTAAGGTGACTATGAGAATGCAAAATCGCAGGGTGTTTGGAGTTAAATGACAGATGCGATTTCTGCAGTCTTCCTCCGACACGAAGAATCCCATCAGCATCTAGAAATGGATTAAGATTGAGTATCTTACTAGCCTTAGCAACTTGCTGTTTCTCTAGTAGAGCATCAATTTCCTCTTTGAGGACCCCTCCCTTGTCAAAGCTATAGCTACGTCCGTGAATAGATGTCACTACAGCATTTTACCACATGCATTTAAAAAAACTTGTTTGAATTATTAGGTAAAGATATTACAATCGACCGCTTCTAAGTTTTACGTAAAATAATTTTTAATTTTGGAAAACAAAAAATATTAGAAATATTTAAAAAAAAACTAATTGTGATTAAAAAAAAACATTAAAAAAATTGTAAAAAAATTCCATTGAGAACCCTAATATTAAAACAAAACTAAATTAAAAGAAAAAATTAATTTAAACATATATTAAAGATCGAGGCTCTTGATTAAGATTACTTTTTGATGTTGTTTTGAGACTAAAAAATAAGAAAATAAATTATTGTTTAAAAAAACAAAACACGCTTTTATAGCAAACCGGATTAAAAAGTAGAAAATAAATCTTATATGTATTCACAGTTGTGTTACAGTGATAGAGAGGAGAATAATTATTTATGACTAATTAAATTGAAATAAGATTAAAATAAAAATTAAGTTATTGACAAAATAATTTAATTATAGTAAAAAAGCGTGCAACTTAGTTCACTTTTATAATAACTCTAATTTTGTAAATAACTACCAATACAATAATCGTAACATTTATTATGAAGTACCTCACGCTTTTTACTATAGTTGCATTATTTTTTATCATCAAATCATTTAATTAAGCTAATATTGGTTAAATTCTCCCTAAGTGGAAGAAATTTCTTGATATTCATTTGTGGTAAATCTGGATACATCTCATTAAATTTTCTGCACGTTCGGCTAAAGATTCACACTGTCCGTATAAAATAAATAAATTTATTATAACTGCTTTTAAGTAATAATTATAATCATAGGCCATTGCATCAACCACTTAAAGTCAAAACCAAAAGAATGTCATTTTTCTATCAAAATAATTTTCATTGCGCCTAAAAGTTGTTTTTATAGCTTACTACCTTAAAAACCGTGGAATTTTATAAAATGTCATGAAATTTTGGAAATAAAAGCTTTTAAATCGAAAACTTGATGACTTAGATATAGGGATTAGACATAACTAAAAGCTCTGTCAATTCGCTTTTCCCAGGGTTTACATTATACTGGAATTTTCAAAAAAAAAAAAATTTTTTTCGCCATGTAAAGCGTTCATACTTTTAAGAATATTTTAAGCGTTTAAATATTCCAAAATTTGAATTATTTTCGAAGTTATAGCACTAAGAAATGAACTCGTCACGTAAGGCGTTGAATTTTTTTTTCTTTCGCATTTTTCTCGAAATGACTTATTTAAACTAGTGTACACGATATCTCATGATCTACTGAAACGATTTGGCTGAAATTTGTACCCTTTCTCATTGAAAAGTTTTTTAAACTCACAACTTTGATGGAAATTCAAGTTTTTTTTTGAACAGCCAGAATATTTTTTAACTTATTCTATACGTCACATCAAAGCTATTACCCTTCTGAATAAGTAATATATACAATCATAGATTACTGTACACCGTCCGCAAGGATTTTAAAAGAGGGTTCTACTGAGTGACTCATATCTCCACCGTTTTTTTTCTCAATATTGCAAATTGTTCATTAATTAATTAGTTCCAATAATGATGTCCACGTACCGAAACATGCAAATAATGTATTTTACGGCACCTTATAGACAACGGTTTAGTGCCACCACGAATAACTACTACCTCTAAAATTTTGCCTTTTAATATCGGAGTAACGTCATCCATACGGATTCTACAGTTTAACGTGGAATCCGAACCACATACTAATTTCGCCCAAGGATAGACTTTAATGTTCTAACGGAAAACGGTGGTTTGACGCGGCAAAGACCGATGTTAGATTTTAAAGGTAATTTAGTTAAAAAATAGGAACAAAAATATTTTGTCCCCATGTTTAGTTAAGGAGAATATAAACAGTATCCCATTTAGTATATGCTGTTTTAAGCTACAGTACTACCCTTTATATCAGATTTTCCTAAGTAATTGTTAAATTTAAGAATATAAAAAAAAATGATGTAATCAAGTGTTTTTAATTGATTGTGGAAGTAAAAAAAAGACTCAGTATGTATTCTTTGGCATTACCTGTCTTATATTTTTGTAAAATGGGACCACTTCGGTCCAGGTCCCGGGGTATAACAAACTGAGCCTGCTCAGCTCTATTGACCCCTATGAACTTGCAGATAGTCTGCAACAAAAAAGAAGAAAACCCCTCAAAAAACCCAAAAAAATCAAGAACCTTAATCTACGTTCCAGTGACAAGTCGGCCACCGTTGTTAACTTAAAATTAAATTTAAAAAAATAGAAATTTTAACAAAATTTTAAGGAAATAGTCCACAGTACAGGCCCCCCCTGGCAAGTTGATTACCACATACTTTATAATTCGTGAGGAACTTCGTTTCGACGAGTCTACCACACTTTTCCTTTGCGACTTTTCTCGATTCCTCCGCTTTTCCGCTCGAAAAAGCCCTATATTATGGCGATTTCCCAAGGTTCTAAAAAGTCACAACCACAACTTTTTTTTTAGCCAAAGTTACTGGAAATTTTGTTGAAAATGTGAATTTAAACTTGTCCGACAAAAATTTGTCCGACTTTTTTATGTCTACCCTTGAAACATGCCCAAATGACAGAAGTATTGAAAACCGATCACCACATAGGTAATTTTTGGTAAAATTAATTGTAAATAATTTATAAAATACCATTTTATGTTTGTCCGACAAATTTCAAGCCGCATTTTTTCAGTCCGACAGCTGGAAATTGGAATTTTGACGGGGTATAAAAAATCGTTGACCACAAACCTAATTTTCACTTTTTTTCTTTTAAATTTATTGTAGAAAATAGTGATACACCTCTCCGACAATTTAGTGTCCGCCTTTACCTTCAAAAATAATAAAAACTACATAAACATAATTTTTGCAGAGTTCCGTAACACCTCGTATTAAAACACGGATCCTAGATTAACACCTTTTCATAGGAAATCAGGTTCACAAAAGTTTCTATGGTAACAACAATGCAACGTACACTGTAACTGTCTCGGGTTAAGTACAGGGTAGGTCAAAAAATATAAAAATTGTACAGGAGTAAAGTACCCTTATTTAAAAAATTCAGCAAAAGGTTATAAAGGAAAGTTCAGAATTAAAAGTTATGCCTCAATACCAAAACATGGCCTCCTAAGATTTTTCTTGTTTTTTTTTTTGAAAAACCTTTAAAATTTTTCGAATTTTTTTTTATTTACCTTAAACACTCTCATAATTTATTTTAAATCAAATTAATTTCGCATAATTTTGTTCAAATTCAAGCATATTTGTAGCATTAACAAATATTTTTAATTTTTAAGGAATCACAAACTTCATGTGTGTTGCAACGTTATTAAACACAACTTTAAAATATATGTATAGTAATGATAAAATGCATATTAAAAAACGCTCTTTTAAACTGCAAAAATTTTATTTTATATATTTATTAAAACTGTACAAATTAAAAGACATCATTAAAAAACCTACTAAAATTATCGCGGATACTCATGAAAAAAAAAACAAATGAGGGTTAAAAGTAAACATTATGACGGTTTGGTGACAATAATTTTTCTTTCTTGAATAATTATTTTTCGCTTATTAAGTTTATTTGATTTCAAATGCATCCCCCAAGACAGTTATTGTTAGCTGAGAAGGCCGAATTAGTTTTAATATGTAGGGATAACTATAAATCAGTACGTAAAGCAGCGGATATATATATATATATATATATATATATATATATATATATATATATATATATATATATATTATATATATATATATATATATATATATATATATATATATATAATAAATTTTATATATATATATATTACATTAAATTTTATTTCATAAAATTAAATACTTTATTGGCAATTATAAATATATGTACAAAGTTTTAATTTTTTATCTTTTTTTTGGACTAACGATTTGCGGATATATTTTTGTCGGACAATATATTTTTTTCTTTTAAAAATACTTTTCTTTCATGTGTTATTTTTGTCCGACACGTGGTAAACGATTTTTATACCCAGTCAAAATTTCAATTTCTAGCTGTCGGACTGAAAAATGCGGCTTGAAATTTGTCGGACAACCATAGGATATTATTTTATAAATCATTTACAATTAATTTTACCAAAAATTACCTATGTGGTGATCGGTTTTTAATACCCTGTCATTTGGGCATGTTTCGAGCGGTAGACATGAAAAAGTCGGACAAATTTTTGTCGGATAAGTTTAAATTCACATTTTTAACAAAATTTCCAGTAACTTTGGCTAAAAAAAAGTTGTGGTCGTGACTTTTTAGAACCTTGGGAAATCGCCATAATATAGGGCTTTTTTGAGCGGAAAAGCGGAGGAATCGAGAAAAGTCGCAGAGGAAAAGTGTGGTAGACTCGTCGAAACGAAGTTTCTCACGAATTATAAAGTATGTGGTAATCAACTTGCCAGGGGGGGCCTGTACTGTGGACTAAAAATTTTGGTTTTTAAAATTAGGAAATTCTGACAGCTTTTTAAAATTAATGACGTTTTGTTATAAATAACATATTAGGTTTTTTGACTGATATATTTATAATTTTTAAAAAGACAAAAAAGGTGTGGTGGTGTGTTAAAGTTTACCTGAACTTATTTTAGCATTAAGCATAGGTAACCATGTATTAACTAAATTAACAGATATTGATGCTATCTTTATTTAATAAAATAAATGCACTTTCTTTCATTTTACGTTCTTTTGAACAAGTTTTCTTTGCTACTATACTAGAAGCATTCCAGTTTATTATGTGGTTGTTATCAAATGCGTGTTGACAGACCATTAGCCAAACGCATAAAAGAACAAATACAATTACAAACCAAATATCTATCTGTCAACAGGAATTTGAAATAACCACATAATAAACTGGAATGCTTCAAGTATTTTAGCAAAGGAAACTTGTTCAAAAAAATGTTAAACAAAAGAAAGTGCATTTATATAATTAAATTAAGATAAATGAGTAGAATTAATGTCTGTTAATTTAAATAATACATGGTTACCTAGGATTAATGCTGATGTAATTTCAGGTAAACTTAAAATCAATTAACACACCACCACACCTTTTTTGTCTTTTTGAAAATTATAAATATACCAGTTAAAAAACCTAATATTTCACTTATGACAAACCGTCATAAATTTTACAAAGCTCTCAGAATTTTCTAATTTCAAAATTCAAAATTTACCTAAAAATTTAGTCTTAATTTTTATTTTTTTCTTTTAATTTTATCTTGACAATGGTGGCCGACTTGCCACTGAAACGTTAATTAGTGTTCTTGATTTTTTTGGATTTTTAAGGGGTTTTCTTCTTTTTTGTTGCAGGAGATCTGCAAGTTCATAAGGGTCAATAGTTCGAAGTGGTCCCATTTTCCAAACAATTGTAAGGGGACTAATCCCAAAGAAAACATACTGAAACATATATCCGCCACAAAACTATAGAACCTATTTAAAAAAAGGTCTTAATAATGATATTAACAACGCAATATAACAAATAAGTAAATTTCCAAATGTGTATTGTAGATCTATCATAAAGAATTACAATAAATCTATGTCAAAAAAGGACGTTGACTAATTCTGATTACAAAAAAGACAAAATTTTGTTATCTATGACCGTTATTTTTCAGCAATGACTTTCTTGTGTTTCAGTTCTCAAATAGCTTTCATAAATAAGAGAAATATAAACTAATATCCTACCAAACAGTAATATCAAGTTGTCAATAAAAAAAACCTAACGAAACACGGAAACCTACCAACTCAAATTACCGCCTGAAAAAGGCTATTACTTTACAATTTATTACCGCTAACTAGTTTTCACAATATTGTGTTACACACGATTGGTATTTCATATTTATTTATTAGTAATTTACTTTGCAATAATTAGCACCTACGTAATACAACTAAATGCACACAGAGGGGTTCGGACCAATTTGATTGGCTGATTAACTCAGGTAGTACCGCGAGCAAGGTGGAAGATACATGAAAGAGAACAGATCAACCTGACCGAACTATTCTATCTTTCATGTCCATACGAATGTGTATCTCTTTTAGTTTTTGAACCGCAGCATCCTTACGATGATCAAATTTAAGAGTTCTTAAATCGGTTTTTTTTAAGTCTTTGTCCTCAATTTTTTCTATTTCAAATGACATTTTAAAAATATAATAAACAATATTTTAATCTTTTGAATTATTGCTAATTACTATTTTTTTATGGTTAAATAAAAAAAAATTAATTATTTCCAAATGCGCTTTATAATAATTGACGGCGGGTCGCGCGATACGAATTTTTGATTTTATTCTTTTTTGACTATTTTTGTGGACTGTTGTTTAGTTTTAAGGTGGTACAGTGATGTTCAGTGATTTTAAGGATCAAATGAATTTTCCACCCTTATTTTTCCAGTATGCGCCCTAGGGATATTGGAAGGGGCTTTAAGGCACTTGTTGTGCTGTTATTGTGGTGTCAGCTTTTTAGGTAAATATGTTGTTTTTGCATGTATATATTTTTGATTCCGAAATTTTTTTTTTTTATATTTATTTTTAGCAATATAGATTTTATACATAAAAGGAAAAATGTCTTTTATAAAACATTTTGTGCTTCTCTTATTTAGAAAAGTATATTAATTAACTGATATTTATTACTATATCGCATACTTTACTCCAAAGTGACACCTTAAAAATTGTTATTTTGCAATACAGCGAAAGAAAAATATATCTTCTAATTTAAAAGTTTTGGTAACCAAATTTTAGATTGAGATTATAACTGCATATTAATTATTAAAGTAACTTAAATTTTATTTCTTAAGCCCCCCTGTAAGTCTGATTTGAAAAACAAGCGCAGGTCAATACAGATATTTTTTTTACAAGACCTTAAAGTAATCTTGGATTGAGGTGCCAAAAATCTTGTCGAGTTTAACACAATCATGTTCGCTATCGCGAAAAAAGTCTGCCAATCCCAATTCGTTACATATGAGCGGCCAAGTTCTGCAGAACAAAGAATCGTGTAATCTTGTAGGTGTTACCTTTGAGAATAACCTTAACTGGCACAAACACATTACATCCATCGCAGCTTTAGAAAAGCTTGAATTTCTTCTTTTCTTAATCTGTATACCCTGTATGTATCCTAGGTCAAGCCTTTCTTAGAATATTGTTCTCATATCTAGGGACAACAGTTAGCATTCTTAACTCTATTCAAAGGAGAGCTGTGCGTCCTTCGTTTGCCCACCGACCGACTGTAGGGGATCTATTCCTCTTTTATAGGTATTTTCACAGCTTTTGCTCCAAATAATTAGCCAGCGTAATTTTACACGTAGTGCCACTTTTATGCATTCTTTTACAGCCCAACTAAAAAGGCCCCAAACTTCCCACTTTGTTCATTCATCCATCTCTAAAGTGTACAGACTATGGAATCTGCTACCCGCAGAAGTTTTCCCTTTTCCTTTAAATCCCCAAATATTTAAGTCTCGTGTGAAAAACCTCTTTCACACCACACTTTAAATACCCATAGTACGTTAGTACTTGGGCCTCATTCCTCGTGGACTGTCTTAAGATAAAAAAAAGTTTTAATTTTAAAGTTAGAAAAAAAACCTTGATTTGTTATTATAATTTTTTTTTAGTTTTGTGACTTTTGTAAAAAAATACACTATTTAATTGTTTTTGGCATAATTCAGTTGGTAGTATTTCCTTAGAATGTACAGGGTCTTTGATTATATTTACGTGGCTTCTAAGGCTTTTATTTTTGAAGACAGAAAAAAATATATATAAAAATTGTAGGATTTTTTCCATATTATCTTTTAAAATTATCAGTAAAAAAATATCACAATAAAAAAATGGAAAAATATAGGCAACTTCAACTTTTTTAAATGAAACACCCTGTATATTATGCGCTACAACGAAAGATCTTCTTTTTTTCTAATTTCAGATATATATACATTGATGATATTTGGTTAAAATATTTCTGAGATATTTTAGGTTAAATTATTAATAAATTACAAAAAAGTTTTATATTAGTATCAAGAAAGCCATGGAAACAATAAAATTATGTTGCTAAATTTGGTGAGGGTTTTCTCTGGACTGAATATAATTTTATTTAAAAACTTTGGATCCTGCTGCATAAACCTAGCTATTTTCAATGTATACTTAGGTCGGTCCTGCATGTTTTGTTCAGGAAGATTCTGAACGGACATAAATTTATAAGGATAAAATTTGTAAAATTTTAAGGTTAAATAAATTCTATAATCTGTTTTCTTAAGTTCAGATGCCGCATCCGAGATTGATATTTCAGGTTTTTTTAAAATTATTAAAAGTAGTTGGTGCTAGTCCAATAGAAAAGTATAATAATTATCCTAAAAAAACGAGGATATCCAAAACTTTGTTTTTATTTCGTGCTGCAATTCTTTTCTTTATTTTAAACTTTCTTACTATGTATTTAATAGTATCTATAGATGGTACCCGTTGTTAAGGATATAATAAGTAATATTCCCTTTGCACTGTCGTCACATTATTATTGTTACCATAAAAAAGACGCATAATAGGGATTTTTTGTTCTTCTGAATAGCCGATCGACAAAAAAGCAATACAAACTACTTTTAATAGTTTAAATGATAAATTTCAACTTTTTACAATATCAATACGTCAAAGTTATTAAAACAATTTTATTGTTTTTATAGCTTTCTTGATACTAATATGATTTCTTTTTCAATTCATTTATATTTTAAGCTTAAATATCTCAAAAATAGTTCATCCAAATATCAATGTGTATATATATATATATATATATATATATATATATATATATATATATATATATATATATATATATATATATATATATATATATATATATATATATATATATATATAATATATATATATATTTAATAAAAACAGTTCCTTTATTGTAACACAAAATATACAGGGTGTTCCATTTAAAAAAGTTGAAGTTGCCTATATTTTTTTATTTTTTTATTGCGATATTTTTTACTGACAATTTCAAAAGATAATATGGAAAAAAACCTACAATTTTTATATAAAACATTTTTTTCTGTTTTCAAAAATAAAGGCTCCAGAAGCGACGTAAATATAATCAAAGACCCTGTGACTGACTTGTGACGCTTATTTTCAAATTAAATATGAATTTTTAAGATCTAATTCTAAAAAACAATCAAATTTAAGATTTTTTAAGTGTTGTCGGTTTTGAAATGGGGGTGCAATAGATTAAATGTATTTTTTTATAGATGACCCTTATATTTTAGGTTTAGTAAAATTTGAACGTTTTTCAGTCGACATTTGACGGATTTTTGACAATATATAAAAGCATTGTAGATATTTTCTATATTGTTGTGGCAGATTCATTTAATAATAGTATATTAAATTATAAGTATTAAAAGTGCATCTTTTTTTTACAAGCAATTTTTGCAGTTGCAAGGCGAAGCCCAGCGCAGCCGAGCGTATGCAAAATTGCGAGTAAAAATAAGCACTTTTAGTCCGTATGATATATACTATTTTTTCTCCAACCAAGTCAAAATTAATACATTTAGTTATTCAAAAATCGTTTTTTTTAAATCCTAGGATTAAAAGTAGCACTATTAATCCTAGGATTAAAAGTGTTGCTAAGCAACGAGCATATTTTTGTACGGTATAAGAATTGATAGCTTTTGCACCTGAAAATAGTACAAAAATGTCAACATTTTCGACGGTTTTTGGGACATGAAAAAATTAAAATTATTTAAAATGTAAATATTAATTAAAATTATAGAAATTAAAAATTACAGAATTTATAAAAGCAGTATCAGACTGGGTTCATTTGTTAAAGTTTAAGAATGTGTTTTGGCAAACATAATACCTTTTCAATAAAGATTTTTAGTAATACACCTTACAACAGCTTTTAAACATTAACACCTCGAACACTTATTTTTCGTACGCCAATGACTCTCAAATAGGTGGTAGAGGAGTTTGTAGGTGGTAGAGGAGCTTTCCTCGCCTGAGGCGGTACCACCCCACTTGCCCTTTAAAGGACTCGTGAAGTCTCAGGACGTTTCGAGTTCTGGGCGGTGAGTCAGTTTTCCTTCTTCCTCTTCCTTCTTCTTCTTTTAGTTTTCCTTCTTTTTCTTTTTCTTTCTCTTTTTTTTCCACTCTACTAAAATTTGGAAATAATGATGATGGCACACCCGAACGTAAAGTTATCCGGAGGTAAAATACCCCTCCATTCGGTTCTCCGGGCGAGGGTACATTTGGGGGGCCACCATCGAAAAGTCTGATATCATTTACAAATATATATGGGCTTAACTCCAACGTAAACTCTGTTCACCATTATCTTCAATCCTCCAAACCCCACATACTATTTCTCACCGAAACCCAAGTAAGTCCCAAAACAGCAACCAACCACCTCCTTTTCCCAGGTTATGAACTCATTTCATCTTTTCGACCCCATGGCGGCGTTTGTGCTTACGTTCGCAACGACCTGGCTTGTGCTAGGGTTTCTAACCTCGAATCGGGTAGACCTGATATTCTTTGGCTTAAACTTTCTTTCAGATCTTCTACCAAATTTATCTGCTGTATATACCGGTCTCCGTCCGACAATTCCTACAACGAGCTCTTTGATTTCCTTTCAATAAAGATCGACAATATTATTTCCCAGTTTCCATTGGCCGAAGTAATCGTTCTCGGGGATTTAAATGTTCATAATAAGGATTGGCTAGGATCCACAAAAACTGATACACAAGGCAGAGCAGCAGAAAATTTCGCAATCTGCAACTCGCTCACCAATCTAATTATGGAACCTACCTACTTTCCGAGAGTTCCCACCTATAATTCTAACCCCCTAGATCTCTTTCTTACTTCCACCCCCGAGCTCTATCAAGCATCAGTAACAGCTCCCCTTGGTCGCTCTGACCATGGTTTGGTCACCGTATCTTACTCCACTCATTTTGAGGCAACTGAAAGCATGCCGCCACGAACCGTCTGGCACTACAATTCGGCCGACTGGGATGGTCTGAGAGATTTCTTTGCCAGCTACCCTTGGGATCCTACCTGCTTTTCTACTTTCGATCCTTCCGAAATATGTAAACAAATTACCGAAACAATTCAACTAGTCATTGAGACCTATATTCCCCACACTAAAAAAAACCCCATAACTTCAAATCACAAACCGGGGTTTTCTAAATCCTGTGACAAAGCCAGACTTTTAAAAATTCAATCCCACAAAAAGTTTCTTCAAAACCCCAGTCCCGAAAATCGACAGGCTAGCATCGAAGCGAGAAATCAGTATAATCAGACTATCTCAGAAGCAAAAGACCGTTTTAACAATCGAATAAAAGATAAAGTTCTCTCTTGCTCAAATGGCAGTAAAGCTTTCTGGTCCTTTGCCAAAAATATTAGTCAGAACTTTTGCACAAATTCTTTTCCACCCCTAATCTCTGAAGATGGAATTGTCTCTACTTCCAAAGGAAAAGCCGAACTATTTGCCAAACAATTTGCTGCCAATTCTACGCGTGATCCTCCTATTAATCTTCCCCTTCCAACAGTTGTCCCAGTTTCTCATAAAATGTCCGATATAATTTTTAACGTCAAACAGATCAAGCGTATTCTTTCTTCTCTTAATACTAAAAAATCGTCTGGGCTGGATGGCATACCAGCAATCGTCTTAAAAAAATGTGCTCCCGAGCTTGCACCCTTCTTAACTCGCCTCTTTCGAATTTCTTACGACACGGGTATTTTCCCGGAGAGTTGAAAGCTGCACGTGTGCAACCTGTCCCCAAGAAAGGATCCAAAGTCTCCCTTCCAACTATAGACCTATATCTCTTCTTTCAGTTGTTTGCAAAGTAATGGAAAATTCATTAATTCCCAAATCTTAAAGTATCTGGAAAAAGATAAGATCTTACATGATAGACAATATGGATTCCGTCACAGTAGATCCACAGCTGATCTTCTTTCCTTTGTCTCACACAACTGGAACAAGTCCCTTGAGTTTCTTGGTGAATCCCAGATCGTTGCTCTTGACATATCCAAAGCTTTCGATCAGGTCTGGCATGATGGGCTTCTTAACAAACTTCCTTCTTACGGTCTTCCACCTAAGCTTTGCTCTTGGCTTTCCAGTTTCCTTTCTAATCGACGTATATCAGTTAGTGTAGATGGTCATTCCTCCAGCTTCTACCAAATTAATGCTGGGGTGCTCCAGGGCTCAGTGCTGGCACCCACGCTGTTTTTCTACACATTAACGATCTTCTCTCTTCCACAATCAATCCCATTCATAGTTTTGCTGACGATAGTACCCTTCACTCTAGTATTCAATTTCTTAAGCCACCGTGTAATCCTGATTTCGAAAACAAGCGCAGGTCAATGCAGATATCTCTTTCACAAGACCTCAAACTTATCTTGGATTGGGGCGCCAAAAATCTTGTTCAGTTTAACGCCTCGAAAACACAGTCATGTTCGCTGTCGCGAAAAAAGTCTGCAAATGTTCATCCCTTACATATGAGCGGCCAAGTTCTGCAGAACAAAAAGTCGTTTAATCTTGTCGGCGTTGCTTTCGAGAATAACCTCAATTGGCACAAACACATTTTATCCATAGCTTCGGCAGCTTCGGAAAAGATTTGATTTCTCTTCCGAGCCAGAAAATATTTCTCTTCTTCCAATCTGTACACTCTGTATGTATCCCAAATCAGACCCTCTTTAGAATATTGTTCTCATGTCTGGGGGATGGCGTCCCCTACAACACTTAGCATTCTGGACTCCATTCAAAGAAGAGCCGTTCGTCTTATTAATGATCCAAAGCTCACAGAAAGGCTTCCTCTTCTTGCCCACCGTCGAGCTGTAGGGGATCTGTCGCTCTTCTATAGGTATTTTCACGGCTTCTGCTCAGAGGAGTTGGCCAGTATAATTCCTTCTCTGGCAGCTCCCAACAGAGCAACACGTAGTGCAACTTTTATGCATCCTTTTACCGTTCAGTTAGAGAAGCCCCGAACTTCCCGCTTTCTTCGTTCCTTCATTCCTAGAGTGTCAAGACTATGGAACCTGCTGCCCGCAGAAGTTTTCCTTCTCCTCCCAATCTCCAAAAATTTAAGTCCCGTGTGAACAAACTCCCTCTCACCACACTGAAGACACCCACGGTACGTTAGTACTTAGGCATAAGCCTTCGTGGACTGTCCCAAGATAAAAAAAAAACGCTTTTTGTACTGTCATTACATTACATGCTGAAATAATAAAAAAACTAAAAATCGCGAAATAATTTTTTTGATTACGCATAATTTTTTTGTACCATTTCCCACTTTACCTCCGTAAGTAACCCCAAGGCGTTGGCCCTTCGGGTATTTGTCTGGTTGCTTGGTGGCCCAGACCGACACTGTCTGAGAGAATTTTTTTTTGCATATCATAACATAACGTCACAATTTCTAGATTGTATGTTGAAAAATTAATATCATATGAATAAAAATTAACTTTTTTCTTGGTTGAAAAATAAAAACAATGATCAAAATGTGCACATTTTTAAATATTTAAAGTTAAGGTTCTGCAGCATGTATTCTTTTTTTAGAATAGTTCAGTATGATTTAAAGCATTTTTATAATACTTTCATTTATAGAAATTGAAAAAAAACTTTTTAAAACAGAGTATATTTTTCGGTTAACATTAAAAGGCGTGAATGGGCAATTTGACTTCGCTTGCTGTGATGCAGTAATATAACTGCGGAAAAAGAAAACCTTAAGATTTTTGTCGACCTTCCCGTTTTGTGTCCCCTTACATTACAAAAACATTATTTCTCATTTCCCTCTATCTGTCGCCGCCAAAATTCCCAAATATGTAATAAAAAATTTCTTTTAAAAGTGGAAATACCTGTTATATTTATGAAGAGTAGGAGTAATGGTTTTAAAAAAGGGAACGAGAGAGATAAATAATGATATTTTATGTATTTTTAATAATTAACCATCTATTTTAACAATTGCTCTCCAATATGTGGAGGGGGGGGGCTTAAGAGGGATTTAAGGAGATATATTTGATTTTATTGGGTTGTTTATATTAAATATATTTAGTTGTATCTATTATAGGAAAAAGTTAATACTTATTTGTTATTTTAAATAAAACCGCAACTGCAGACTTTGACTTTAGACAGTTTTTAGTTAAGGAAGGTTTTTAAAAGGAACGTTTTTTTTTCCTGTTAACCAATAATTTTAATAATTTTACAAAAATCTTTTATAAAATTCTTTAAAAAAGCTCTTTACAAAATTTGTACCTAGCTATTGTGAAATACTGAAAGGTAGAGATTGCACATTAGGAAAAGTCTGACAAGGGCATATAATTTTTAAAGATTTAATATTTTTCTCTAAACCGGTTTTTAATGTCTCACAACTTAGTCTAAAATGGAATCCTTAATATTCAAAACGTCTTATAGTTAGGTCTGTGCTAATATAATAAAAATTTAATTAAGCTATCCATGCAATGTAGAATAAAACGTCACACCGGCCGCCTTTAAAGGGATGAGTTTGCAAAGTTCTGACGTTAATAAACAATTAATAAGGAAAGGGATTTCTTGAAAAAATTCCTTAATAATGTTTGTATTTGTTAAAGGATAGTTAATAGCTAGCCAAACATATTTTATGACACTTTAAATATAATAAAATTGTGCCTAAATAAGCTTAGACATAAATGTGATATCGCGCGCGACAGTATACATCTTTTCCCTAACAAAACATATCGGTTAAATAGTATTTGTGTTTTAATAGTGCATATTTTTGACATATCTATTTACTAATCTTCAGCATGCACCATGGGTTAAATAAAAAGAGTTTCGTTGTGCTAGTTTTATTGTTAAATTTAAGGTAAATCTTGCTTTTATGTAAAACTTATTAATAGGTTTTCTCATCTCTAACCTACAAATAATCTCTCCCTTAACTCATTTTTTTGTAGAAAAATACAAAAAATATAAGCAATTCATGTCAATAGTTAGGTTTTAATGTATGCTTCGTGAATTTTCCACTAAATTTAATAATTAATATCGTACTGTGCAATTTTTACGGCGTCTAACATAATTTTAAGATTTAAACAAACTTTTTCTTAAAATTTATATATTGATTTTAAGATAGGTAAAGTATTCAAAGGTATGAAAAAATGTATTACGGAACATATTCACAATCAAACAGGGAAACAATTTATTTACACTGGTAAGAGCCAGATATATAACCTATCCTGTATAGCCAACAAATATACCACTAAAAAAAATCAAAATATATTTCACATATATTTTATTATTCTATTAAAATAATATATTAATAGCATATATATAGGAACTCAAGTATCTAATTTAATCCCTCGAGGGATTAAGGCACTTTAATCTCGCGGTATATACATTATTTTTTGTACTACCGAGAACTGTAGGTATTACTAGAATTATTAAATATATCGATAAAAATTTAGAACACTTACGGCAGAGTAATGATCGCGTTGTTAAATTTAGCATTGGACTTAGCAATTGTTAAAAGTTAACAACGGTTTAGAATGTTTAACAAAACGTCATTGTCAGTGTTATTCAATGATTTTAGTAGGCAACCTGTCAAAATCTGACATTTTGTTAAACATTCTAAACCGTTGATAACTTGTAACAATTGCTAAGTCCATTGCTAAATTTAACAATCGATCATTACACGGCCGTTAATACAGACAGGTCCACTGTAGTAGAAACATAGGAGACACTTAGGCGAATTGACTTACATTCGCCTGACTCGAGCTAGCGAAACAAAACTCGCAAAAAACAATGCGATAAATGTGGAATGTTTTTAAAGATTTAATTTTGAATTTAAATATTATTTGCTGCTTTGCAAATACGTGGTAAGTTCTCTTGGAAACTCGTTTCTTCACTAAAAATAAATAATAATGGACGTTTACGAACTTCGTGAAAAGGTTCAAATTGTAAAATGGTATTTCCAAGAAATCATATCGACAAATTCATGAATCTTTTACCGAAGCATTTGAAAACAAACCTATACCATGTCTGAAATTTTTAAAATTATTCAAAATTTTAAGACCCACGGGTGTGTGTCCCTCCAAAAACTATAAAACAGGAACTCGTAAATAAAGAACGGGAATTAAAAGAGGCATTAATTTGTGTTACTGCTGAACAAGGCCCCACTGTAACCAGTAGACAACTTGCTTAGGTAACAGATTCATCGCCTACTACAGTTAAGAGTCCTTAAAAAAAGGGTTACCGATCCTACAAGGCCCGAAAAACACATGAAATTTTTCCCGAAGACCAATTTCGACGTATGGAGTTTTGCGAATTAATAATGGAAAGGGCAAATAAATATGAAAACTTTCTTAGATCGATTGTTTTCACCGATGAATCGACCTTTCCATTATTAAATCGACATAATCCAACTCAAGTTTGATATTGGTCACGTGAAAACCTACACAGGTATTTTGAGGTTCAAACCCAGTATCCTCAAAAATTGAATGTTTGGGCTGGTATGGTGGGAGAACACCTTATTGGACCATTTTTTATTGAAGGCAATTTAACTGCAGCAATTTATTTGGTTCGTTACAACAACAAATTGTACCGGCAATTCGCCAATTATTAGGAGTAAGATTTAGTAATATCTGGTTTCAGCAAGATGGTTGTCCCGCTCACAATGGACGTATTGTTCAAGGGTATTTGAACAATACGTTTCCTAACCGTTTAATTAGTGGACGTGGAACCATTTTGTGGCTCGCGAGATAACCAGACCTTGCTCCTAATGATTTCTTTTTGTGGGTTATAAGGTTAATGGTCATGATAGGGCTAATAATTTATAAGAACTTCGAATAAAAATTGAAGAGGCTTTTCAAACTATCAGCCCTAATATGCTAAAAACGTTAGACGGGTTTTTACGATTGTTTGGGACATTGCCTTGCGCAAGAAGGAGGTTTGTTTGAATATTTATTATAATTTCATTTTAGAGTATTTTTTATGTTTATAATTATTTATTTTTTCATTGCATGCTATTTTAATTTTAGAAATGAGTTTTGGGTTTAGAGAACTTACTTTTATTTTGCTTTGGCAATTAATGAACTGATAAATAAAGCTGTTGGTATTTAATTCCCCATTTATAAATAACGGTATTAAATATCAACTGTTTTCTCAACAGATTAGACCGCATAAATTTATTTTTTGTAATTTTTAAGCGCCCTTAAACCATACAACACACTCGTCCGAAAGCATATTACAAACTGAGATCTCGTCGGTTAATCATGCATGCCGATATTTATCGATCGAAGCGGACAGTAGTAAATTCATCAGTTCCCTGGCTATGTTTCTACTACCCTGGACCTGTCTGTATATTAAAATTTAATGCAAATAAATGTTTTATTAGTCTACTTTAAAAAAAGTGACTTTTTTGAGATATGTTCAATATTGTTGTGGCGGATTCATGTATCAAAACGTCCTTATTAGTCCAGAAAACGAACCATTTTGCCTCTCAATTTTTTCAAAATGCATAAAATCACTTGAAATTTTGACAGTAGGTAGCGAATAGTCCAAGGATCAAACTTTATATCATGCCGAAGGGCGCCTTTACCTTGGGGTGGTTGCCAAACTATCTCGGTGAATTTTTTTTTATTTTGACCACAGAAATCTATAGAAAAATGATTTTTGAGCAATAAACGTTTAATACTTTTTGCGTTATAAAATCAATGTTTCTAATCGTTTTTTGGAAATAACTCGATAAGTATGCATTTTATCAAAAAAACAATAAATAACAAAATTGTAGCTTTAAAAGAAACAAATAAAATGGTTTTGTAATTGCTGTGGGACCAATACAAACCAAGTTATAGTTTGTTAAAAGTTAGCTGTTATTTATCAAACACAAAATTTCAGAGTTTCAAAGGCAAATAACGCAAAATCTACGTATTTTTCGAGGAAAATAAATAATAACTTTTTGAAGCATTTGCAAAGACGTTTCTTTTTTTAAAAAAAGGTATATATCATAAAAATTAAGTGAGTTATGATTAAAATAAGGTTAGACCAAAATTTTTTAAGTGCAAAAACTTCGAAAACAACCTCCTAACTACCACCATTCTAAAATTTTAACCAATTTAAATTGATTAATTTAAAAAAAATGGAGCTGCGTGTAAAAGTCAAATTTCAGAATTTTAATAAAAAATGTCCTTTTCTTCAAAATAACTCAAAAACTAAGGGAGATACGTAAACATTTTTGGAGTATCAAATTGTAGATATTTAAATTACAAACATTTTGCTTTTTTACAATTTACTGTATGGCAAAGATTAGGTGAGATATAAACGTCTAAAACGCGTGTGTCTAGACGAGCACTACCTTGTTTTAGCCCTTTAAACTCACCCCTTTAAAAAATTAAGGGTTTTAAACAGTTTTAATATATAGGTCCTTTTAGCTATTAAAAACCAGCAAAATTATTTTTTAAAGAACTTTTTATCACCAAAACTGAAGGAGTTATGCTTAAAAAACCAAATTTTTGGAGCATTTTAAAAGCTGTTCTATGCATTTTTTAAAAATCCGCAGCTTTGTACTATTTTTGGCATTGTAATATTGTAAAGGCTGAGTTTTTAAAGATTAAAAAATTACAAAAAATTAAATTAGTAATACTTTTGAGCTGTCAGATTTTTTATTTACAACTCTGTGACAATATGTCAAATTTTCTGGGGTAAACACATTTTTCTAATAAATCGTAATAAGGGTTGATTTTCAAGGGTTGAAATATATTAGATAATGTTTTGAAGAATTAAATACTTATTTTTTAATTTATATGTGACTAATTTTATGTGACGTAAGCTTTAATATGAAAGTTTTGAAAGCTTTTTCAATAAGGGGTAGTTTTCACCTCTAAAAAATAATGGAGATTTTGAAGAGGGGGGTAAGTTAAGCTCAATCCCAAATTTTCATGCAAAACACTGTGATAATATATTAATTTTTTAGGTTAAATATATAATTTTTTAAATCATAATAGGGGTTGATTTTAAAGGGCTGAAATATTTTAAATAATGTTTTAAAGAAACAAAATACTACTTTTTTAACTTACTTGAGTTAAACTTTACTCAACTTAAGCTTTAATGTATAGTTTTATAGGTTTTAGCAATAAAGGGTAGTTTTCACCCCTACAAATAAAGAGCGCCCATCGGCATAATATAGATTTTGAAGAGAAGGGTAAGTTAAGCTGAATCCCAAATTTTCATGCAAATCTATGTGTTTTGAAAAAATTGCATGGTTTTCCACTTTTTTCTGGACTATATTATGTGGGTATTCGCCAAGAAGTGTGTGTGCACTGGCTATTTAAATCCCACAAACTAGCAAATCGATTAAAAGAAAATAAAGAAAAACTTCCAACAGTCAAGACACGTATCTACGTTTCGGTGGCAAGTCTACCACTGTTTTTAAGATAAAATTTTCTACCAAAAATTACTAAAAATTTTATGCATAATATTTAAAATAAAAATTATTTTACTTTGGATATTAAAATTTAGGATAGTACTGGTAGGTATATTTATTATTTTTTAAAATAATAAAATTTTAAAGCAA
Organism: Listronotus oregonensis; assembly: GCA_019359885.1. Taxonomy (NCBI): domain Eukaryota; kingdom Metazoa; phylum Arthropoda; class Insecta; order Coleoptera; family Curculionidae; genus Listronotus; species Listronotus oregonensis. Next base: position 97,089 of record JAHBCN010000226.1, read on the forward strand.
CAGTAAAGGTAACAAAGTATTATTTAAATTAATTGATATTAGGACCACACAGTCACTTCTTAACAGCATAAATAAATAAGTTGTCAGTGTGATCAATTATGTGTTCTAGCATGCACATTGGTGTCTTGGGATTGAATAAATCAATTTAGTTTCTATTGGGAGAGGGCACTAAAGTCATCATTTTATTATTAAATTTTGAAAACCATGATTTTTCTTGAATTTTTTTCCGTATTTTGGATTAAGGCAACCATCCTGGCATCCATGTTAATATTTGAATGCCAGGGTTATGTTAAGTACAAAGATTTTGTTTTGTGTAAAGATACACAAAAATGGTGTATACGAAAAATATAACTCCGTTTTGAAACAGTTTAAAAAAGACATCCTGTTCTCTATGATATCAACCATAACTCTCTTTCTAGATGCGTTTCGCCCACCTTACGGGTCACGTCAGTAGGGTTGTAGCGAGTGCACAGTAAATAACAGGGAGAAAAAGCGTCTTATAGAACAAATATCATTGTTTATCGGTAAGATATTACATCTTACCATTAATGCCTTACTTAAATTACATTCTGCAAAGCCGGCATCAAGTTTTACTGGAGTGAGTGGTTCATATGTTATTAGATAGTCAATTTAATAATAAAAAATACCCAAAAAATCATAAAATTCACTGGCAAACCTACAACACATACCAATTACAGAGATATGGCTTAATATAGAAAAAATAAACAAAAATTAACCTTGGACCTCCTGGCATATGAACATTCTTTTTGTAAATTCTTCTTTGACGTTTACGAGGTTATTTCTGCAGAAGCATCGATAATGCGTTGGTGAAGTTCATCCAGATTTCAAACAAATGTTTAAAAACTTTAGAGTTTATATAACCTCACAAAAAAATCCAAAAGGGTTAGTTCAGGTGACCTAGGTGGCCATTCTGTCGAACCACGACGACCAAATCATCGATTTGGATAACTGGCTTTAAAGTATATACAGGTGTGGAAAGTTTAAAATTGAACAAGGATTTTACTCAAATAAAACAAAGGAAACAAATTAACCACCAGAACAGAGTGAAACTGAATTTAAACTAGGACATACGCGCCAAAATAGCTTAAACTGCGTACGCTCGACGATGGTTGACTTATAATAAATCTGCAGGCGGGAGCGGGCGGCCATATGCCTAGAATCGCCGGTCTTTGCTGTTCGAAACACAGTTAAAGGGGTTGTCCGTTTCTGTTTGATACATTACACTTTATCCCTATCTTTTTTGTATTGCTATGATAAGGTTTTTATTATTTAGTGCTAAAAGTACTAAAATTTCACAAAATAATTGGGCATATTATATCAGACACACACCCTGTATGTAACGTCCTTGTATAAGTTTATGTAATTTGGAAAATCAGCTAGGTTAGCAAATAAACACCTTCACCAAATTTAGAACGCCCACCTTCAAGGGTTGCAAAGATATTGCACAAAATATGACTTTGGGGCGCATTCTCTGGGAGGCTTAAGCCATCCTAGAATGCATTTTTCCAAGCATGTTTAAATGTTTTTTTTTCATATTTTGGGAAGTACAATAAGTCTTAGAAAAATTGCCCATTAATTTCGGGAAAACCTGTGTATATTGAAGATTAGTCAATAATATAATTTATCCACAATGTAAACAAAGAATATTCACTGCACTTTCAGTGGGTCCAAAGCCTAAGTTTTGCACACACTCATACATAAACTAATTTGAGCTTTTGATTTTTTATGCATATAATATACATATATGCTATAGCCTAGAGTAAAAAAATAGCTTTAAGTTAACTTGACTCTTACTTTCCTTATACAGGGTGTTCCAGATTATGTGGGCAATCTCCCGGAATCTTATAGAAGACCGAAAAATATTATGACAAGTTCCCATAAACTTTTTTCCTACGACCTTCCCCTACGGAGATACAGAGGTACATAACGGACGCTCCTGAAAATCGTTTTTTTTTAAATACTTGGCGTAAATTAATTTTTTTAATATGATGGTTACTAGATAAGTATTCTTAAAAGGAACCCATTAAATCATATTTGGCTTATTAAGTTTGCCAGGGACGGACTAACTCTGACACAATAATAGCAATTTTTTTAACACCCTGTCTGATAAAAGCTCAACAATATTATTTTTGAATAGCTTTAACCTTACACTAAAAAAAATATTCTTGATTGACATTGATAAAATCAACTGTTTACGAGAAATAAAATATTAATGTTATGGTTGGTATATTTTTTACATTATACAGGGTGTAAATAGATTCCGAAAAATTGCCCACATATTCTGGGACACCCTGTATATCAAATAATAAAAAATGATGTTCGTCCACATATGTGTGTGTACGATTAGTTAAGAATATTATTCGTCTACTGTGTGGACGAATATCCACTACCTTTCTATATTTTGCTATATTTAGTAGATTGCAGCTACTGCGACTGTAATAATTTATGATTTATAACTAATTATTATTTGAAATATGATGACTTTTTTATTATAAAAATAAAATTGTATTTTTTCACCTGATGCCATTATCAGAAATCGTCAGCGAGATAGGCAGTCATAAGTTATGTTTACGATTAATTGCTCAATTAGTTTTTTTATACTAAAAAGTCAGCAGACTGTTTTTATTTACAAAGTTTCGTGGAGAAATGTCGTTTATATCACGTAGAACAATAGAAAAATTATGACGGTCGCGGTTTAGTGGCTTCGAATTTTATGTATAACCTTTTACCCAAAAAGTTTATCATTTTTAATCATAAGTTTAAATTAAAATGTAGGTGATGTTTGGTAAGGTCAGTTTATTAAATTAGTGCATGGAAATGACTCAAAAACATGTTTGTGGAGTGCTTATGTTGGTTTTTTGGATACTTCATATCAAGTAAGGTTTATATATTTTATTAATTTTTTTTTATCCTGGAACAGTTTACGAAGGCTTTAGGCCTAAGTACTGACGTACCGTGGGTATCTTAAAGTAACGGAATGGGGCTTAACGATTTGGAGCTTTGGAGAGAAAGGAAAGAAAAAAACCTGCAGCATATTTTACAGCCTAAATCGAGGCCTAAATACTCTGGGGCTAAAGAAGAGGACAAGTGGGGCTCCTCTAAATGTTTCTGTAAAGAAATTTATGGGATGATCCTCTGTGATGCCCTATTAGTACCTATAAAAGACAGAGAGATTCCCTACGACTCATCGGTAGGTTATAGATGAAAGCCCTCTGGTAGGGATGGGATCATTCCGTAAGTCAAACGGTTTTTTTTAATAATATTAGGAATGACAGGAGTTATGAGATACTCCATTCTCCGAATATTAGAACACTATTCCAAGCAGGGTGTAATTTATTATACATACAGGGAATATCGATTAGGAGGTAGAAAATACTTTTTGGCTCCACAAGCCATGTCAAAGCAGCTGTAGGTATGAACATAATGTGTTGATGCCCAGTAAGGTGATTCTCGAAAGAAACTTTCACAAGAAATTACCTTTTACTCTTTCACTTTTAAGTGGAGGCTGACTTTTTCTGATTTTTTTGGCGACAGCGAACATGGTTGCATTTTTGAAGCAATAAATTGGACAAGATTTTTAGTTTTCTTATCCAGTATTAATTGAATATCTTCTAAAAGGGATAGCTCCGTTACTCAAGGGCTTTTTTTTCAAATCAGGTTGCTACCAGAGTATATATCGTTAGACTTAATTAAAAGGTTATTCCATAACGCTATTTTAGTAGCAAAGTTCAATAACGTAACCTAAGAATTTAAATTTTTTTGTCGAATCTATAAATGTGTCCTATTTATTAAAGAAGGTAATAAAAAGATAATTAAAGTTACTTAAAAACTACTGGACATCAAGAGCAATATCTATTTTATAGTCTATAATTCTATATCTTAATTTATGTCCTCTCCAGATATCTTAGATCACTTGCATTCTGACAATTTACTTCTGCACGCTCTTTAAAAACATTAAATATTTAATACCAAATTTTCTGAACCCACTGTTTACTTTACAGCCTTTTGTGTTTTTTTTCTCCTTTAATTTATTTTTTTTTAATTGCAAAATATTTTATTTAACTTTAGAATGTGCCACTTTGATAGAAAATGTCATCCTTTCCAAAAAGCTCGCTACATATTTTTGCTACAAACGCATAGATTTCGTGATAATTTAGATGCTATAAAATCATGACAAATTTATCTCATTTACAAACACGCAAGCCTGAATTTAATAGCATTTTGTAATTTTTTTAATGTACAGGGTAGTCAAAATAAGTTTGCAACCCATGGAATTTTTTTTATTATTGAGATATTTAAAAAAAAATCCGGTAAATAATTGTGCATGACAAATAACCTAAAGAAACATTTTGACACTTGTTAGTAACAGCTGTTTTGACGGCAAATGTGAAATATGTGATATGAAATATCTAAAAGTAAGGTTAAGATTAGATAAGTTAATAAAAAAGTTATTTAAAAAAACTGTTTAGAATTTAGTTTTGGGCCTTCTTACCAAATTTAAAGAAAATATATAAACATTTAGAAATTGCTAATTTTTGCGACATACCTACTGTATTCATATATATATATATATATATATATATATATATATATATATATATATATATATATATATATATATATATATATATATATATATATATATATATATATATATATATATTATAATTTTTCAGTTTTGTCACTATAAATCATTTCATTAGTACCCTTTATATAATTTTAAATGAAAACAAATAAATTTATTTTTTTATAATGATGAACTAGAAAAAAATAAAATGACTGTAGACGTGATGTCATTCTTGTGCCAATGTCCTGCTCAGTTGATCTTTAAATTTAAAATTTAAATTTGAATTTGAAGTTAAATTAAAAAATAAAGGTATTTATAATTTCAAACTTTTTTTGGTCACCCACATTATGATTTCAATATTTTTATTTAAGTAAGGATTAATGTTAACAAAATAGTGAAGTAGGCTGCAGTGCAAATAAAGGCACGCGAGCAATCTCGCTTAAACCAACCAACAAACCAACCAAGATACTAAACACAGTACATAGAATTTCGAAACATATCCCTTTGTTAATTGACCAACGTATTCAATATGCCGCTATCAGGAATCTGCTTTTAAATACAGGGCATTGACAGAAATATGGCATTAGGTCCACAGTATTTTTTTTTTAATTTCATCAATGGTAAAATTAATTTATTTATTTTGATTAAAAATCATGTAATAGGTCCTTATGCATATAATAAATACATTATGTCGCAAAAGTCTCAAATTCCAAACTAAATTATGAACAGTTTTTTTAAATAATTTTTTTCGATATACATGCACAATTAATTACTGAAAAACTTTTTTAAAATATCTAAATAATAATATTGTTGCAAACTTTTTTGACTACCCTGTACATTAAAGAATTAGGAACTGCTTATAAATTCAGACTTGCCTTTTTGGGTACCCGGTATAGGCACTAAAAAAAAACAATCATAAAACTGCTTTTAACTAATTTGTCCCTTTTTATTACCTTATAGTTATTAGTTATTAGTCTATATTGGTCGAAATGACTCTTTCTAAATTTAAAATTTATTTTCATTTATTTAGTTATTTATTTTTTTTAAAGGTTTACAAATAATTCTGTTTCTTAAAGGATAACCATGTTTTAAGTAACAGCACTTAATACCTTTTTAAACGTTACCAATAATTAATACTTTTAAGTTTAATAAATAACACCGTATTAGAAATAAATTTTGTCATTAATCAGCAGAGATTTGCTGTTAACCCGGTAGAATTTTAATGAGTAATGTGATGCAATAAAATGCAATTATCGAGATTCACTAAATATTTTATCAATTACTGCGTAAGCCAGTTATACAATCTGCCATTCCAAATAATAAAGGTCTGTTAAAAATTAGTCATCGATAGATAATTTTTCCTCTATCTGCAGTCGAAACAATGACATGTTAAAAACGATTAATCATATCTATACTCCTTGTCAAAAAAGCAGTAGGACTTAATTTAACAGCCATTAATAGATACCCTATACCGACTCTAATGCAAAAAATGTTAATATCAGACTTAAAAGGATATAAATTAGATGATTTAAATCATGATTAAAATTATAATTTTAATATTTAATATTTAAATCAAAAAATTCTAAATTATAAGTAACAGTTTAATTTCAAAAATTTGTAACATTATCAGCCATCTTCTTTAATCCTAATATCCTTACAGCTACAAAAGTACACTAAAAGATTTATATAAAAATTCTTTTGTAGAAAAATATATTATAATAATTAATAGTAAGTAGTATTTACAAAAAAAAATTCTAAAAAGTGCAAAAACAACTAAAACTATTGGAATTGGAATATTTAATTAATTGTAGTATTTGTAAAGGAAAACTAATTTACTAGCATTTTCGGTTGCAAGTTGATTTTGAAAACGGAATGGACCATACCAAATGTTCAATATATTCTTTCAGCTCATGTCGAAGAAGCACCAGCACAAAATAGCTGTCTAATGATGGGAAACTCTTCTTAAATAATGGATATGTTTTGTTGAGATTCCCATTAGTCTAAAGGTTTAACATTTTTAAAAATATAATTGTCACACATAATGTCAGTAAATGGTTCTGATCTGGCAAGGTATTTTACGATTAATGGTAGGAAGCATTTTTTCTTTTTCTGTTATTGTTTGTTTTTGCTGCGATTTTGTTCGGTCAACAAGAAATAGAAGCAAATGGTGTGCGGTTATACACTGTAGTATCACTTTTTAAATTTTCACATCTGTTTAAATTTAAAACAAATTTCGTCAAAATGGAATTCTAGCCTTTTAAATTGTTCTAAAAGATCAGAAATACTGGCATCTTTTTTGTAGTATTTCTTTTGCAATAGAGATGGGTTTACGAATTTTAAGATAATCTTCGGCTAATCATTTTAAATGAATGTTTGATAATTTTACCCTTATAGTACTTTCAATTTCGTTTTTGTTTACTTGGGTTTTTTGGACTTGTCTTTCTTTCTGTCGACAAAAACTTGCATTTCAACTCTACATTTTTTGCATCTGGCTCCAGTACCAGTATTGTCTCCAGGTTTGTTGGATTTTTCGATATAATGTTGCTATAGAAAAAAAGAAAATCACCCGTCCTATTCAGCCGCAAGATATAAAATAATGCCGGTTCGCGCGTGGCATGTTATTTATTTATACCGGTGGTGACTTTTCCTGTTGAACATGAATTTGCAAGGGAACGCTGACCCGATTTTGCTCTTTCGCTAGTGATGAGCAAAGCAAGACCAAGACCAAGACCAGACCGGGCTAGTCTTGGTCTTGGTCTTGGTCTTGCAAGTCTGGTCTTGGTCTTGGTCTTGCAAGCCCAAAGAAGGTCTTGGTCTTGGTCTTGGTCTTGGTCTTGGTCTTGGTCTTGCTGCAAGAGTCTTGCTGGTCTTGCTTTTTTTGGTAGTAATAATTTAAACTAAGCAATCTTAAATAAAATATATATTTTTTTAATAATTACAAATAATTAAAGATAAAAACTATATTTTTTGCTGTAAAATTTTAAAATATACCAATTTTAACCTTACATGTACATTTAAATTATTTGTTTAGAAGGATATTTTAAATGTAGGGGTTTATTTATTTTTAGCGCTTTATTTTAGTGATAGGAAATATTTAAATTTTCTTTGAAGAAGCATATAAAATTACAATACTGAGTACCCTGAGGGCAGAAAAAAAACTTTTAATTCAACCAGATGTGAAATTTCCATTAAAATGATTCTGATATGTAAACATTGGTTTCTAATTAAAAAAAAGGTATTTAGAAAGCTTTTTACTTCAAATAAACTTTCTATGTTCAAATTAGTCAAAAATTTGCCGTACAAAGTTTGTACAAATACTTTAAAAAACATTCTGCATATACAAGGTGGCTCGATAGTGCGACAAAGATTGATATATCCGAAACCGTTCATAATGGTAAAAAACTGAATATACAAAAATTATAGAAAAAAGGGCGTAAAATGTAAAATTATTTTTTATTTCAGAATTTTCCAAAAAATCCACTACCACTCAAGAAAACTTCCTTATTTTTAGCTTTTAACCTAAAACAGAAAAATTATAGCACAAAATTCATTTAAAAAAATCGCTTCCCTGTATATTATGCTGAAAATTCTTGAACTGTCATATAGGTACAATGTCGACGTGGATGGTTTTTTATAAATCATTTTCGGTTTTGACAAAAATGACGTCATCATTATACTTTTGGCATTGTTTTGACTTTTCCGTCTAAACCGGAAGTGAAATTTAAAATCCATTTATATATAAAGTATTCCTATATAAAATGACAAATATATTTTTTATTAAACCATCACTTTTAAATTTATATCTTGGTTTAAAGGAGCAATCTAATGATGCCACTTTTTACAGTGTGGCACAAAAATAATGTTTTCCTGGATTTCGGAAATTTTTGATCCAGTAAGTGGCATCACTAGATACCTAAGTTAAAAAAACATTAGGAATAGGTAAGTAATTTTCAGCTTCTATAACTTTTGTACTCTTAGTTTTTCTCTGTCGTAAACGGTTTTGGAGATATCGAGCTTTGTCGGACCATTGAGTCACAATCTTATTATTTTTGAAACATGTTACTGAATCTACTAGTTATCGTTTTTAGATAATTTTATTAAAAAACGAAGTGATTACTCATAAAATAATCGCCTTTTTAGGCAGTTCTCGACACAATTTTTGTCATGTCTGTATGAAATACCTTTGTATATTGAATATAAAAATTGAATATTATAATTTAAAAAAAGTGACAAAAGTGCAAGAGTCTTGCAGGTCGGTCTTGGTCTTGCGTAGTCTTGCACCCATCGGTCTTGGTCTTGGTCTTGGTCTTGCAAGAGAGGCGGTCTTGGTCTTGGTCTTGGTCTGCTGCAAGACCAGATAAACCAGACAACCGGTCTCGCTCATCACTATCTTTCGCGATCAAACCTGAGCAGTTGACGCCAATAGTGGCGACTTTTCTTGTTCTGACAGAAGTTTCAAAGACAACGTCGCCCTGTATTTTTCATCTTCTTAAAATATATACAGGGTGTCCGGAAAATACGTGTATAACGTTTGATGACAGACTCCGGACGTAAAAATAGGTCGATTTGGGCAAACTTACCTACATCCGAAATTGCTTCAATAAGCCTGCAGAGAGCGTCAAAGATTTAAAAAAATATTAATTTTTCCTAAATTTTTCAAAAACGTGCCAGTCGATTTCAATTTTTTTGGTGATGAGTCTTGGGCTATAAAATGACGTTTGCTGTTGGCATAGTTATTGATTGTACTAACCCTAAAGTATTATAAAGGTGACGTCATATGTAGTTATATCTTTTGATTTTTTATGTTATTGACTTACTGACAAATCACATACTCTTTTCTAGTAAAACAATGTATTTGAAAGATTTTTTATTTCTTGCAAAATTTTGCTAGGATAAATGGTTGTGCCAGAACAAAATATTTTCAATTACGTGCTCGGGCAAGATATTTTATTATTAATAATAAGGGGTTATTACTAAACATTGTTTGCTGGTGACTTTATTATGTTTTTTTGTTGCTATGCCATTTAATACCTCTGGTTATAAATTGCTGTCAGAGTTTGAACATTTAGGCCACTATTTTTAACTTCTATAATATTTTACGTTTACGTTAAGTATGGACAACTATACGAACGAAAAAGTTGACATGGTTTTGGTGTACAGGTTTTGTTGAAGAGATTTCCTGACCGTCGTATACCAGATCACCAAACACTTGCAAATATTAAACGTCGTCTTCAAGAAACGGGTAGCTTTGAACGAAATTTCAAAAGTAGGGGCCGTTATTGAACCACTCAACTGTTGAAAACAAAGAGGAAATTTTGTTAAAAATTGAAGAAGAATCAATGACCAGTATACGCCGGTAGGAAAGTTCCTAAAATCACCCTAAATATTATTTAAAAATATAACAATTGTTGCACCCGTATCACATCCAAAACATTTAGGAACTTTTGCCCATTAATCCTCCCCAGCGGCTTTCATTTTGTTAATTTAATCGGAACAAAAAGAATTCATGATCTAAATTTGCCAGACACTTTGCTAATTCTTCTGGAATATTTGCCCCTTATAATTCGGCAGGCACTGTGGTACATGCTTGATGGAACGCCAACTCATTTTTCCGTGGCTGTTCGACGATACCTTTATGACCAATACCCTCATAGGTAGATTGGAAGAGGCGATAATGCATCAGTACGATGACCACCACGTCCTCCGCACCTAAATATTTGTGATTTCTTTTTGTGGAGTGCTCTTGAAACCAAAATTTATAAGCTTTTGTGAACACGCGCGAAAAATTATGGCAACGAATTTTAAATGCTAGCAACCATTCTAATAATGGCGAGATATTAAATAAAGTTCAAGTTAATTTTTAAGATGTCTAAATAAGTGTATTTAACAAAAGGATGATTATTTTGCACATTTTCTTAAAAAATGTTTTGTTTTTATCGAGTATTTTTAATTATTAATTAAATATCTTGCCCGAGCACATAAGAGAAAATGATTTTTTATGGTATAACCACTTATCCTAGCAAAATTTTGCTGGAGATGAAAAATCTTTCAAATACATTGTTTTACTGGAAAAAAATATCTGATTTGTCAGTAACCGAATGAAATAAAAAGAAATTATAACTACATATGACGTCACGTTAATAATACTTAAGGTTAAGTGAAAAATTTAGGAAAAACCAATATTTATTCTAATCTCTTATTTCGACGTCTGGAGTCTGCCACCTAACGTTGTACACGTATTTTCCGAACACCCTGTATAAATAAATTATATAATATTGACGATTTTGGGCAAGAAATATTTTAATTGAAATCAATACCTGAAAGAATAAAGTATTAAAAACAACAACTTATATTTTCCTTGTAACAAATTTAAAAAATCATGAATATCTATTTAACCAACAAGGGTATTTATAAGGACGATAAATAATCAAGGCCATTCAACAGCGAGCGCGTTAAGGGTTGAGATCATTAATCGCCAATTAATGGCCGATTTAGTTACAAATTTTATTTCTGTGATCGTTTGGTTACTAAAGTATAGAAGTAATTATTTGATTTTTTTTAGATGTTTTTTAATTTACGTTACCTATTTGACAGGTGATTTAGTAACTTAATTAAGTTATATAAGTTACAAGGTTATGAATATATTCAATGTTTTGTTTTTTGATTTTTTTTTAGTTTCATATACCACCATCATGCAATTATAAGGGCACTTAATGCATGATTTTGCATAAAAAACATTTTTTATGCAAATTAAACGAAAGACAAAGGTAATCATCCATCGTAAAGACATTATGTACAAGATATTGATCGTACGTAGATACAAGAAATGGAAATAATGGGAAAGAAAGGATTTACTAAAGATATTAATTTTAGTATTTTTTTTTAAATTAAAAGGGTAATATAACACTGGTAATAATAAAAAATGCACATAATGTACATATTAAATAGTTCGGAAAATTATAAAAAGTTGTAAAAGCGATAATTTTAAAATTTAGGTGTATATAACATATAATTTTACACACTTTATATAATGTACTTAAAAAATGCATTAACAGCCAATAAACACAAAACCTTGGATCTAACCTTTGCAATTATTTTATGATATTTTGATGGTAAATAATTGTTAGGTACATAATATTACATAATAACAAAATCAGTGGTATAAAAGTTGTAAATATATATTTTTTATGACAAGTTTAAATTTATGTTTTGTCATTTAAAAAATTCTTTTCTATTAAAATAAATTTCCAATGTTCGAACCCTGCAACTTTTAGTTAGAGTTTTTTTTTGTTATGTATCTACAACAAAAATAAAATATATTTCGAGTACTTTAATAAATTCACAATTATGTTTATCCTACAGTTAACATGTATATGTACAGGGTGGCGCATTTTGGTAATATTTACGGGGTGTTGGGAAAAGAGTAAGAGATAGAGAAAGTATGTTTGTATATTTTCAGGACGAATTTTTAAAACAAATTTAAATCTGTTAAAATTTCAAGGCTAACTTGATTTATTTTGGGGATAAAGAGCGTTTTTGGATTTTTGTCGATTTAACGAGGGTTCTGTATATCAGTTATTATTAAAAATGAAAAAAAAACTTTGAACACCAATATTTTGTAAATTTTTACGTTGATTTCAGTGGCGTACTGACTTTTGTCTATCTGTTAAGCTTTTTCAGTTTCGTCGTTGATGTAAGGATATTCTTCTGTTGGAGATTTAACATTTGAACACGACTGACCTTGACAACTGGTGCATGCTGGTGAACAAAATAAACCAACTTTTTTGCAGCTACATTTCAAATTATACCCCTTTTTGCAATTGCAAAAAAATATATTAGGAGCTTCTCTGATGCAGGTGAAAGTAGTGTGTGGATTGGTTCCAATACAGTATTAATTAGCTTCTAACTCCATTCTTCTGGGTTCAGTTGATTACCAAGCCACACTTAAACCTAATAATATACCCGATAAAACTGTTTTTGAGCAGAAACCAAGGTTGGAGGAAGAAAAACTGATTCCTTGCATAATTAATTTTGAGCAAAAGAAAATAAATCTTTACAACAAAACTTTACAAGTAACTAAGTCTTGATTTTTCAAAACTTTAAAACTTTTTAAATTGTGTAACAAAGTTATCATTGAAAATTGGAGAGTACAATCATCTAACCAACGTTGTTATCAGTTAACAATGAGAGGACTGAAGTCAAGATTTTAGTGTATATTAAAATGTTTTTTAAGAAATTTTAAACCGTATAATGAAAAATGATTTACTTTAATGTAACGATAATCGGCGATGGTTGTTGAGCCTTGCCTGGTTTACAAAAATAAATGGTTTTTTCAATTGAAGTTCAAACAGTAAGTAATACGAACAGATCAACATCTTTACCAACAACAACGTTTACATTAGTAAAATTGAACTGATTAATTGCAATTTTTATGATGTATATTATTGTCGTGGTCAGCTTGCTTGACTAAAATATGTTTAGTTGTAAATTCTTCTTTTAGCATTGTGATGAACCAATACTTATTATGAATGTTTGACAAGAATTAAGCAGTAGACAGATGTTGCTCAAGGCCACATGGTCGCATTCGATGAGGGACTAAGTTTCTTTTTAGTTCATATTCTCAAAATTATCATTTAATATTAATGTGTTAGTCACGCAGACTAATAGTGTTACTTGTATTTTACGTTTAATGATGTATATAGGCAGCGTAGTTATGCATAGAATAGGGAATAAAACTTTAGAATCACTTTTTGTCAGAAATAGTGAATTTTAGGTGGCAAAGTGTAGGAATAATTTTTGTAGACAATTGCCTGATCTACTATTTTTGTTTTAGCTATTTTTATCATAAAATTTACCGTTTCGCTAAAAAATTCAAAAAACCCGTTTTGGTGAACGTTGAAATTGTATAAAAATTTTGCACATATGGGATTGATGTGGGCTTTTTAACAATTTTATTTTTCAGCTTCTTGGGAATTTATACAAGGGTACTCATATTTTTCGGGCTAACTTGACCGGATAATAGTTTACATTTAAAAGAATTATACTAAGATATACAAAAACAAAGGACTGTACTTACAGAGTAAGGAAGGGAAGTTTGGCTTTAATATTTGGTGAGATAATTATCAAACATTTTTACTTGTCATTTCTTTCGGGACTTCAAATAGAAATTAATGAATTTTTCAAAGAATGTTTTATAAATAGCATTTTTATGGGTCTTATATTTACTTAGACTCTTAACATAAAATAAAACTTAATTATAACCCCCCTACATGGTTTTATTAGTTTTTGGATACTAAAGATAAAAAAAACTGCAAAAATGTTAATTATTGCTGACTTATATACAAAGTGTGGGGTACTATTAAAAGGTAATATAATTTGCAGTCGATTGGTAAAATAATATATAGGGAGTTTCATTAAAAAAAAAACAAAGTTTGTGTAATAACTCAAAAAGCCTAACTGATTAAAAAAAATCAGTGCGCCACTGGATACTACATAAAAATCTACAAAATATTGCTACCTAATTTTTTTTCTGTCTCTTATAATAACCGATAGACAGAACCCTCGTAAAATCGAAAATATGCAAAAACGCCCTGTATTTCCAAAATGAATCGACTTAGCCTTGAAATTTTACCACATTTAAATTTGTTTTAAAAATCCGTCCTGGCTTTTCCAATACTCCGTAAATAGAATCAAAATGCGCCACCCTGTACAATAGAAATGCATTTTTATCGACGCATTTATTTATTAGTTATTATCGGGTATTATAAAATTTTATGATTATTTTTAAATAAGGGCTCGTAAAATTTATTTCTTTCTGATTTTCTGCAATAAAAAAATATATTTTTATTACTACTAAATTAAATACATGGAGAAACCTGCAGGTGTTTGCTTAATGAAAAAGGAATAATTATTTATTTACAGTTGTAATTACCAAGGTAATTAACAACTTTAAATATAGTCAGTACGTGTTTGGATTAATAAAGATTACAACTACTTTCAATATATTTAACTTTAAGTCTTGTACGTCCATTCTCCTTGTAAATGTTGAAATGGGGAACCCAAGTATCTTACTGGCTGCTGCTAAACTGAGCTTTGACTACCATAAGCACAGAGTCCAATCGTGAGCTTTTTTGCAAAAAGAACCGTATATGTTTTAACTGTAACTACTATGTAACAAAGAAAACACCTTTTTGAAAGTTTAGACAATTGTATGGTTTCAATACCACTTAAATCTTGCACTTTCATTGACTTTATGTGTTACTTGATACAAAATGTTTCGGTTAGTGATGTATCTCCAACCGTTTTCAAGTGATAACTAGAAATTATTCCTAAAAGCCATTACTTATGTACTATTTGTTGTTCACCGAAGATTGACCGATTTTTCACGGTTTATCAACGGCTGTCAGATATTTGGAATGTCGATACTAGGCTTGCTAAATACATTTTGTATTAACAATTAATAGAGCATTTTTTTTTTCCAGTGGGTTTCTTTATAAATAATTTTTACTTCCTACCATTATATGCGGTGTTGTTTTGACCAAGCGTGTTCGGCAATTCCTAACTTCAACGTTTTACCTCGTTCCGCGTTTGTTTTTTATGTTTTTAAACTCTAATTTCGTGTGGTCTTGATCACGGCTGTATACTCTTGAATGTCAGATTTGTAAATTCATTTTATTGAGGGATTCTATTTAATGACGTTTTATATTATTTTCTTCTGGTTCTTTATAAATAATTTTCTTTACCATTATATGCGGTGTTGTTTTGACCAAGCGTGTTCAGCAATTTCCTAACTTCAACGTTTTACCTGTTCTCGTTTGTTTTTATGTTTTTAACCATTGTTGGTCTAAATAGCGTTCTGCTTAAGATCCCTAGTTATATTATTTTATCTTGCAGGGATTCCTTATTGTTGACGTTAGGTATGACTTCTTGTTTCGTTCCGTTAAAGTGTTTAGAATCTTGGTATAAATATTGTCCACTGTAGGAGGAATAGTTCTTAGTTATCACTTGAAAACGGTTAGAGATACATCACTAACCGAAACGCAGTGTACCAAGTAACAAATAAAGACAATGGAAGTACAAGATTTTAGTGTTATTAAAAAAAACTATTTCTTTTAATATTTAATATATGTATATTTCATTAAAGGTCTAGAAGTATTATATTCGAAAAATATTAAGGTTCACAGCCTAACTGGAACTAATAAGTGAAGTAAATGGCATTTTGTTAGTAGAGAATCAAAACATTTGGAGGTTTGGAGGAGCCATTAGGGCAGGCCTTAAGTTCTATAGGTTAGACTCTGCTAGGAACTGCTAGAGGAAAAACTATATTTGCTAACTGTCCGACGCAAGAGCCGTAAAAACAGCCGTAATATCAGCTTTTCTTTGGCTGATATTAAGAAAACGTGTTTTAATCTATTAAATTTTATGAGTAATGGGCAAGCGTTAACATACATCTTTGGGGAATTGAAGTTAAAAAAAAAGAAAACAAAATGGCATAAATTGGATACAAACATTTATTGGGTGGTCTTCATTCTAACAGTATGCGTAAATCATTTGTGTATATTGAGAATGCGATTTCCCAGAATAGAAGTGCGTTGTTGGAGGGACAAAAATTGCGGCAAAGTTGACAATATGATACGGTATGATTGTTCTTTGCTTTGGGAATAAAAACCCCAAAATAAAGTTTAGTAATATTTGGTAGTACATGCTGGCTCGACCTTAAATTTTCAAATGTTTACCAATTTGTTATTTTTGGACCTTTAAATAAGATCTTCTGAAAAGCCTTATTTGACGGTTATTTTTTAGTATCTTGTACTAACATATTTTTTAAATATAAATTTATCTCATTTTTGTAGTATGTAAAGCTATTCACTAATACTTTTAATTATTGGAATTATTTTATAAGTCAGCTAAGTGAGTTTTTAAATTTATAAATAAAAAATAGATTTTTTTTAAAGCAAAATAATCAAAAGAATTAACTTTGATGTAATAGTGATTAATTTCCTAATTTCCTAATATTAAATTTCATATGAAATAAAATTATTAAAGAAAAACATATTTTGATAGTTGTCATGTTTCTTATAAATGTCCTATTGTCAAAAAATATTTATGTATCGCAATTCATTTTTGTTTGGTATTATTATTGCTAGATTGTAAAATTTTACAAAAAACAAATAAGATGTGAAGTTTGTGACTGATGTCAAATTTGTGATCAGTGCTATAGTTTTGTTAGTTATAATAATTCTTGAAAGGTATGAGTTTTTGAGAGTACTATATTTTTGTCAAAATACCCACCGTTATTAAATATTTATTATAGTAATAACGATATAAAATATCGTTTTAATTATTTTAAATAAATTACAAATCCTGTGTCAAAACCACAAAAACCGAGTAAATGCATATTAGCTACTTTATTTTATTATCTATTTTTTGCATTCTTAAAAAAATAAGTAAATATTTAAACAAAAATTAACCGGTAATATCTTGTCAAAACACTTTCAGTCTCGTGTTATTTAAACAGGTAACTAATTAACCAAATAAATGCCATACATATTTACCTGAGGAAAACAAAAATGTAAATTTTATTTAGTTTTTTGTGTTTTAAAAAATACTATATAAATGCCTTACAATATATTATTGTTGAATAATTAACACTAAGTGTACAAAGTTATTTTGAATAACGAAGCGCGAGAAATTATTCTTGTTAATTAAATCACTAGCAATCTAATTAAGCTAAAGCAAATAAGATTGAAAAATTTGTTTTTTAAATGTTATAATAAAGCTGCCTACATACCCTTAGCTATTATAACAAATGCTCTTCTTTGGTTTGTATAGACAATTTTGTTCGACTAATCTAGTTTTGATTCTTGTTGCAATGGGTTTATATGTAGTAAGGTTTAGATTTTGCATTATTTCGAAAATCTCTTAAATTCAATTCACACGGATTTAAGTTAAAACAAAACTAACCAGAATTAACTCTAAGTATAAGTACAAACATGTCACTTTGACCATTCTAAAGATAAAAAAGAGCGTTAAAACATTATTAAAATAATCAAACTTTAAATATAGTTAAAACTAAATAAAGTTAACAAGTAACTCCGAAACAAGAACCGATATTAGGACGAATTAAAGTTAACATTTGTTTTAACTAGAATTTAAAAAAAAACCTATATATTAAGCCATCTTAAAAATACTTTTAAATTTATATTAACTAATATCGATTAAGTTATTTATGGTCAATGTGCCCTTAAATTTTTAAGGATATATTGCCCTGAATCACTTTTTATATTAAACTCTCTGTGCCGATATTTTTGAAAACATTTTGTTTAGTCAGTGCCTTGAAGATGTGAGAATACATATTGATACCAAAAACAGATACTTGTTTCTAACTTTTAAGCATGTTGTAGCCTTCATTTTTTTATCTTCAGGACAGTCCACAAAGGCTTGCATGAAGCCTAGGTTCTAGGTACCATGGGATAATAGTTTTTAACTATTTACTCTTTTTAAGTTCCGTTAACGATGTCCAAGTACCAAAACATGCAAATTACATTTAACGGAACCTTTTAGATAATGCATAAGTGCGGTCGTTATACAAATAACTACCCCCTTAACTACCCACTTAACGCCTGGTTAGAGTTTTTCAGAACAACACACAACAGTACGCGGGCTTCACCTATGGTGACCCATCAGACTACCAACCACGCTCGATTTTGCCTAACTTCGCTGATTTTACGGGTAATGGCAAAGGTCCTTAATGCCGTATTTTGTTTTTTTTAATACTCTATCACTCGATACATGGAATTCGAATTGACATCGTGCCAGGGGAAATTCGTGAGCAATTGCGTATTTCTACGTACTTACTTAGGCGGCCACGTACCATGAGTGCTGGGTTTCTAGATGTTTAATACATTTTTCCTTAATTCTGTGAACCATATTCAAATAGGTTAACATGCGAATTTTGTATTTTTTCGGCATTTTTAGACAGCGCAGCAGTGCCACAATTTTGACGTATCTCAAAAAATGGTTACCTCCAAAGTTATTTCTTCTTTCGTTCACGGTCACCAAATTTTTAATGGTACCACTACAAAAGTGGACTTCATTATTTTGACACAAATGAACGTGTGGTTTTAAAACCTTCAGGTTTTTAAAGGTTAACATATAATCAATTTGTTTTGTAGTTTTAGGCAGACTATTTTACTAGAGTGTTTACACTGGAAAAATGTCGTAGCAACGACCTGTTTTCTACTTGCAAAACTCTTACCTGTACTTACCAACATGGTGGTTTCTCCGCGAAATTTTTTTTTGTTAGATTAAAGAAAAAACTATTGTTAATCTGACAAGTCTGACAATAAACACTGTGTTTCTAGCTAAAATTTGGCTCGTTTTCTCTCGAAATAGTATTGTCGAATATCATTCGAGAAAAAAATTTACTAGACAAAATATTTCTTTTGTTTTATTCAAGTTTGTTGCTTTTATGGCAATTTCGTTCATGACATTTTTTACAAAACCACTTGCCTGGCGGCTCGCGCTGAATGTCACGAAATTTTCAAGCAAGAAACTTTCATGCAATCGAAATATTTTGCTGAAAAATTTTTTCTCTTATGATATTATACCGGGTGGTGCGTCGCCGAGCGGAACATAGGAAATCCCATGTTAATTTTAAGGGAGTTAATTATTGGCTCCCCTGTACATTTAACAAAAAAAATGTTTTAAAGAGACCAATCTGACAAACCCTTGTGCCAAGTTTTAAAAAAAATTAATATTCGAATCTTAATTTATTTTATTAAATCTAATTGAAAAATTACCAAATTTTCGGTTCAGATAAAACCAAACAAACACCAGCCACCAGCAAACAATTTGTTATAAGGCTTTGTCAAATCTGACGTACAGCCGAATACAAAGAATGTTTTTTTTTCGTTTCATCAATCTCACAACCATTACACCGTGGAACAATAATATTGCCGTTAAAAGCATTTTCCAGGTACTCTCTAACCATACGGGCATTCTGGGCGGGGCAACCATCCATTTGGTACCAGATCATTTGATCTTTCCGAAAAACCTTTTCCAAGGCGGGTCCAATTTAATTTGGAAATAAGTTTAAATAGGTTTCTGCTGTCAGGTTATAGTCCATAAAAAAGTGTCCATTGATATGGTGTATGATACTTCCCACGAATACATTTGTTTTTTTGGGGATATTGTGTCCGAGTATGAACAGAGCGATGTTTATTTTCTTGGCTCTAATACCGGCAATTCTGAACATTAGGTTCATTGTTGAGGGTGAATGTACATCCATCGGTAAAACAAATATTTCTTAAAAAATTTCTATCGATATTTTCTCCTTCCATCATTTCAAAACAACATGCCATTCTTCGCTCTTCATCTCCTTCCTGCAGCTCTTGATGTTTTTCGAATTTATACGAATAATATTTGTGTTTTCAAAGTGCGCAATACCGTTGTATCATGTTTGTTTACCTCTTGCCCAAGAACCCTCGTACTAACCATTTTATTTTCCTCCACACTCAATAGAATATTAAGATCTCTGTTCTCTCTTTTTTGGCTCTATTTTCGATATGCTGAGTTAAACATTTACAATTATTTATAACGGTACCTTCGGACTCGAACTTACTGACAATACGTTTAATAGTTGAAATGGATTGAATGGGCTTGGTGGGGAAATAAACTGAAAACATTTCAGATACTGCTCTAAAACTGTTTTCCGCATAATGCCACTTAATTATGGATACTTTTTCGTCGATTGAACAATTCATATTTTTTTTCAAATACCGACTGTCACTGATTTATTGACACTTTTCCTTATGCCAGGGACAATATTCATTTTACTGGTGCCTGTTTGGTTTTACCTGAACTGAAAATTGGGTAATTTTGCAATTACATTTAATTGAATAATTCAAGATTCGCTTATTAAAATTGTTTGAAACTTGGCACGAGAGCTTGTCTGATTGGTCTCTTCAAAAAGTTATGCTACGTTTTTTCTGTAAAATGTACAGGGGAGCCAATAATTGACCCCTTAAAAAATTACATGGGATTTCCTATGATCCGCTCGGCAACGCACCACCCGGTATTCAA
The DNA here is from genome assembly GCA_019359885.1 of Listronotus oregonensis. NCBI lineage: Eukaryota > Metazoa > Arthropoda > Insecta > Coleoptera > Curculionidae > Listronotus > Listronotus oregonensis. Next base: position 117,760 of record JAHBCN010000226.1, read on the forward strand.
TAATAAGTTTTAATAAATATTAAGGATCGCCTGAAAAATAACATTCATACTCTCTCTCAGTACTCACTAATTCCTACTTTATAAGTATTAACTTAGCTTAGACATTAATTTAAAATCTTTATCTCTAGGAAAATCTCATAAGAGCTCATTAAGATTAATGTGGCAATTAAACGAAAATTTTAACCGGGAGCTTAATGTTAATTAAATGTTTTTAATTCAACGGTGATTATAAAATTGTTCACACCTAGTAGAAATTTTATGTTATCAGGAGCGTATTAATACGTGAGATTAATTATCAGTTGGGTGTTAAAATATTTTACACGTTTTTACACCTATGAAGTGACGAGGAATGACGATATGACTGATAGAAAGCATAGGTAATATCTCGTAGTCTGGTAGAAGGTATGCTAAAATAATTTTGTGTCATAGACTTTGTCATTGCTTTCTAACTCGGGAATGATTTAGATGTGTGGCTCCACCTAATCCAAAAATATTTCTTTCTGTGTAAATTTTTATTTTTAAAATAAAAACGATAGGTATTTTTCAAGCTTTTCGTCAATAAAATGCATCCATTTAAGTTAAGCAATTTCTAGTAATTTGTTTTAAATTCTAGGTGTAAAGACAAATAACCTTAAGAATTTTTAAAAATATTAATTTTTGGATTTTTTAAATATGTTTTCATTTTTTTTTAATCAAATCAAATTTACATTTTTAATTTTTTTTATTATTTCATTTTTGTGAACTTTAAGAATAAAAATATTTGAGAACTCAAAAAAAACATGTTACATACCAAAAAAATTGAGCCACACATCTTAACAATTAATCTGTTAGCACATGAGGTACAAATCTACTAAGACCGGCCTGGATCCCAGACAATCCTAACTTATTATATTCTTAAAAATTCTTAATTCTTTATATCTTTTTAAAGACTTAATAGTCCAGTAACTGAAGACCTGAAGTACCCAAAGCTGTAAATAAATCTGTACATTTTTCATTTGTGGCGCAATTCTTATGTCTTTGGAGATGCTTTCGAGGAAAAAAGTTTATCCGACGTGGGAACCCGCTGAAAATGGCCCCCAAAGTCTCAGAAATGAGTTTTCCGCGAATATCTGCCAAAATATGCGAATTAGAGAATTTTTATTCGGACAAAAAATGAAGATCACCTTGAAATCTACAAAAATGGTCCTTACCATTTTTTTCGCAACACCAATATTTTTCGCAAAAACGGCCGTCGAAATATCCATAACATTCCACACTGGATTGATGCGGTAATACTAGTTTCTTACTAAAAATGAGAAAAAAAATTTTTTTATAAAACCCCAAAAGAAAGATGATGAAGGAAATTTTTTGGGGATTAGAACACTTGCTAAGGTTTCTTTAAAAAAAAAGAAATGTTAATAAAAAACCCTTTTTTTTTAAAAAATGTCAATAAATTAATGAGATACTTCCAAATGCTGAAAAAAAACTTTTTTTTTTTACACTCAAAAAAAATTAATGGCCCAAAAAACTTATATAAAAATGAGGGGGTACGGGTTTTCCTATTCCGATGTATTTAAAAATGATTAAAAAATGTGCATTTTTCCCCCGAGTAATAAAACAATTTGTCCGCCCGCCTATAAAAAAAAAATTTTGAAGATAGCGACTTTTCTATCGGTAGAGCGATACAAAATGATGGGTTTTTTTCCCCCGTTATCTCGAAAACTATCTTTTTTTGAAAAAAATTTAAAAAAAAAATCATTTTTGTAGATTAAAGGGGTTTTTATTTTTTGTAAAAAAAAAATTCCAGTTTGCATATTTTAGCAGATATTAGGGAAACCAATTTTTCCCCTTTTTAAAGGGCCATTTTCGCCCTTTTCTCCTTTTTTTAATGTGGAAAAATTTTTTTTTTCCTGAAAGCATCCCCAAAGACCCAAGAATTCCCAAACCCCGTACAGATTTATTTACAGCTTTCCCCCCTTTATTCGCTGGTTTTAAAAGTGTTTTTAAAAAAAAAGTAATACAAGATAGCGCTGTACTATCATGCAGAATATACAGGGTCCCCCGTTTAAGGAAAATGGAAATGTAGGATTTGACATAAAAAAAAAAGGTTTTGGACCCCAAATTTTTGGGGCAAAATGTTATTGGTTTTCGTTCTAGGGGGTGAAAACCCCAATTTTTTTACCAAACATTTATTGAAATATCTCGGAATCCTTTTGGACAGTTAAAATTTGAAATTTGGTGTACTCTTATTATTTGGGATGA